>QEPC01000529.1:4984014-5001091 GCA_003113815.1 Sphenodon punctatus | reverse complement strand
GGGGGGGGGGGGGGGAAACGTACGCAACCGCCGCACACTTACAGTGAGTGGGACAGTGGGGGGTAGACAGCAGAGGATGGGTGTGCAGTCGTCGTGCACCCACACACACCCCATACCACCCCCACAGAGCAACGGGGAAAAACCCAGGTTGCTCCATGCAGGGGCATGGGTAAGCGGTGCATGGGTTTTAGGAGCATGCCTCCAGGTGCCTGGGTCTGTGGAGGATGAGTGGACTAGGTTGGGCACGTCTCATCTAAAAGATGGCCATAGTTAAGGCTGAGCTCTGAGATGAGAAATAAAAAACCTGCAACTCCAAACTGGGTAATCGGTCAGTGTGAAATTTAATATGTGGTCAGTATTTAGGGTCCTTAAATTTTCTAAGCGCTTTTGGCTTGGTTTCTCTCTCAAAAAAAATTAAAACCATTGAAAATTTGGCTTTGCTGAAAGTTTTATTTGGCAGACAGACCAGTCATTTGTTAATGGTGCTTTCAAACTACACATTTAGCTACATGAAATAAGTTTAGCAGAGGGATATGATCAGACACTTGCCATAACTAGTTTTGAGTTAAAATGTTAAAAACAAAGTTTTTTCCAGTTTATGATTATAAATAGAACTCCGATATAGAATGTTGAAACTTCTGACCCTAGAATCCTACAGACTTTCCAGTCTGTCAGATGTTATGCTAATGAGCTGGAAGGCCTGAACAAGTTTTCCAACCCATTGACTGCTATGCAGATGGGATTAAAAGCCTGTGCAAGTTTTCCAGCCTATTTCATGTGTGGCTAGCATCCACATGTTGAATTGTGCATTAACAAAGTGCAGCCAACAAGCTGAATTTTCAATTTGTGGGTCAGGTATATTGTGGCTCCTGCTTGTGTGGAAGGAATGTGGTGTGTGCTAGGTTTGTGTGTATCGCTGTCAGCCTGTATTGGTGGTGGGTGCGAGGGAGGATGAGCTCAGGGCAGGGATGGAAAGGGGCCAGGAACCACAAAACCCATTCAGGGGCACCCACCACCAATACATTTTCTCAAGCACAAGGTTTTGTTTACATGCAGAGGTTTTCTTATGGTAGGCTTTGGTTTTACGCGAGGAGATAAGCTATCATGAATGCTCATTATACATATGACAGAAACGGTCATGCCGACTACTGGAATGGATAAGGACATTGCAGAGAAGCTGAATGAGTTCTTTGCATCAGTCTTCACTGCAGAGGATTGGGGGAGGTACCCACACCAGATCCTTGTTTTGTGGGTGAGGAATTGGAAGAGCTGTTACAAATCAATGTGATGTTGGAGGATGTTCTAGGGCAAATTGACAAACTGAATACTAACAAGTCACCAGGGCCAGATGGCTTCACCCCAGAGTTCTGAAGGAACTCAAATGTGAAATTGCAAACCTACTAGTAGTAATTTGTAACCTAACATTGACATCTGGCACTGTACCCGAGGACTGGAGGGTGGCAAATGTAACCCCGATATTTAAAAAGGAATCCAGAGGCGATCCTGGAAGCTACAGACCAGTAAGCTGGATGTCTGTGCTGGGCAAAATGGTGGAAGCCATCATTAAGGACAGAATTACAGGGCATGTTGACAAGCCTGGCTTAATGGGGAAGAGTCAACACGGATTTAGTAAAGGTAGGTCATGCCTCACTAATCTGTTGAGCAGGTAAATAAGCATGTGGACAAGGAAGACCCAGTAGATATAGGGTGATTTCAGACGAGACGGGGCGGCATTCGCCCCTTCCTGGAATCACCCAAATGATTCCCCACCGGGATCACTCCAGCACGTCCAACAGACATGCCGGCTGATCCCGGCAGGGAATCGGGGAGGGGCCACACGACGCAACGTGCGGCCACACGGCCCGACCCCCCAACGCTCCCCCACCGCCTGCCCTCTGGGGAGACGGGTGGGTGCCACAGCAAATGCGGCCGCAGTGCCCGCCCGATTTGACCACGGCCCAGAATCCCGCCAGGGATTCCAAGCCGTGGGTGCCGGCCAGACGTTACTTTTTGTTGGTTCCCGCCGGGGATCTCTTTGACCACGCTTGCGGCACTTGTCCGGCGGGGAGCCCCGGAAGCATGGTTGAAATTGACCCCATGTGGGAATCGACCGTGGTGAACATCTGACGGCCGCCTAACAGACATTCAGGGTGCTTTGGCCCCATGTGGGTATTGACCGTGGTTCACTGTGATCTCGTCACGTCTGAAAATACCCATAGTGTACCTGGATTTGCAGAAAGCATTTGATAAGGTCCTTCATGAGAGACTCATGAGAAAATTAAAAAGTCATGGGATAGGGGGTAGTGTCTTACTATGGATCAGAAATGGTTAAAAGATAAAAAGAAAAGAGTTGGACTAAATGGTCAGTTTTCACAATGGAGAGATGTAAAAAGTGGTGTGCCTCAGGGATCTGTATTCATTAACGAATACGGTGCTGTTTAATGTATTCATTAATGATTTCGAAAAGGGTGTTAAGAGTGAGGTAATCAAATTTGCA
This sequence comes from Sphenodon punctatus, assembly GCA_003113815.1. NCBI lineage: Eukaryota > Metazoa > Chordata > Lepidosauria > Sphenodontia > Sphenodontidae > Sphenodon > Sphenodon punctatus. The sequence goes on along the minus strand of QEPC01000529.1, from coordinate 4,998,594 downwards.
GACGACACCAAGTTATTCAAGGTAGTTAAAACACAATCATACTGAGGAACTGCAACGGGATCTTAAAACACTGGGTGCCTGGACATCTAAATGGCAAATGAGATTTAATGTGGACAAGTGCAAAGTGATGCACGTAGGGAAAAATAATCCAAACTATGCATACACAATGCTGGGTACTAAGTTAGGAGTTACCACTCAGGAAAAGGATCCGGGGGTGGCTGTGGACACTATAATGAAATCCACAGCGCAGTGGATGTTAGGAATTATTCAGAAGGGGATAGAGGATGTAATAATGCCTCTATACAAATGAATGGTGCAACCACCTGGAATATTGTGTGCAGTTTGGTCGCCCCATCTCAAAAAAGTCATAGCGGAACTGGAAAAGGTACAGAGAAGGGCAACAAAAATTATCAAGGGCATGGAAGGGCTCCTGTATGAGGAGAGGCTTGGTAGGTCAAGGCTCTTCAGCTTGGAGAAGAGACAACAGAGGAGATATGATAGAGGTCTATAAAATCATGAGTGGTGTGGAACTAATAAACAAGGAGCAGTTACTTACCCTCTCAGCTAGTACTAGAACTAGGGAACACTCCATGTAACTCATGGGTGACAAGTTTAAAACAAAGAAAATATTTTTCACTCAGTGTATAATTGGGTTGTGGAATCTACTGCCAGAGGCTGCGGTAAGGGACAGTACTATAGCGGAGTTTAAATGAGGTTTGGACAAGCTTCTGGAAGATAGGTCCATTAGCCAGACAGGATCAGAGAACATGATGGGAGCTGGGGGAAAACAACAGGGAATGGATCCCCCATTGTGACCTGCCGGGTGCTTCTCCCAAGCCACCGTGATTGGCCAATGTCGGAGACAGGATGCTGGGCTCGATGGACCATTGGTCTAACCCAGTATGGCACTTCTTATGTTCTTAATGTTGGGGGTGGCGGGGCCGGAAATTTTAGTGCAGGCTGTAGCCAGGACACAGCTGGGGCTGAAAGTTAAACTCACTAGCTGGCAGCTCCAACTGCTAAGAAAACTCTCCATCAGATGAAACTGACAATACACAAAGAATACCAATTGGAACTAATGGTGTTTGAGGAATGCCTGTAGTCTTTAATGGTCAGTAAAGCAATAAAATGGCAGATGCTTATCTAAAACAAAGTGGGGAGGAGAATATGAAATGCTAAAGGTGGTGGTGATGGACTGGGTGGGGGGGGGAGGCTAGTGGGGGGTAAGTGAGGAAGCCACAGAGAAAATGGAAAGACAGGGAGTAGTGCTGGGTGGAATGACAGGACAAGGACATTCAGAGCATCTTACATTATGGGGGGCTCAGTGGAATGATGGACACGAGGACACTGGGAATGGCTGGAATCATGGGGGGGCAGGGTGGAAGGTCTCCAGGAGCAGCTGAAATGGGGAAGGAGGGTTGGGTGGAATGATGGTACAATGACACCAGGAATAACTGAACTGCAGGGAGCTAGGTGGAATGATGGGTGCAAGGATCCAGTTCCACCTCCCATTCCCCATCATCTTTCCATTTCCTCTTCGTTGCTTCCTCATTCACCCCTCCCCCTCCTAACGAAGGGATAGAGTCAAGAGACACACTATGTAGTTACATGCATTGAGAAATTTTACATGAGTTGGATAGAATTCCTTTAGGAACATAACTGACGTATCAGGGCTGCAAGGGAGTATAACTACCAGACACCTCAGACCCTGGTGAGGCGGGAATCTCCCCTTCCAGTCTCTCTTCCCCCTCCTGGTGAAATTGATGAGGTTGTTCCAGGTTTTTTGTTTGTTTTAAAAAAAGAACTTGTGAAAATGGTAAATTTGGGGTTGCAAGAGAAAATGGCTGGCTGCTCGGTTGCCAGTCAAACTCAGGTTAGTATGCAGCAGCAGGGAGTATTTAGTACATTTCCTTTTAAAAACAGGGAAATTCTTAGATCTTTGGTTTAAGGAAGTTCTTACAAATTTAGCCATGTTCCAAAAAGCATGGAAATTGTGAGTTAAGGCTGCCACCTTAACTTGCACACCATATATACAGAGAAGACATACAGTTTCACATATTGTGTTCGCTTGCAACTTCAGCTCCATGCACCCACAGTTTGCCTTGGTCTGTCAGCCCCACTCTTCCTCCTCTGCAGGTTGGGGGCAGTACCAAAGTTGGGGAGAGCATGGGGGCAGCTTACTTCCCCATGCTTTCAATATATGTCTTCATTTGGGTTGGGGAAACCTGGAAGAATGTGTGGCAAATTATAACGACCCAGTTAAATACTGGGCATTAGGGAGGCAGGGTTAACCTTGCTGTTTCCTGCCTTGGTGATGTCCGTAGTCAAAGATCGAGGCTGTGATGTGGTTGGGTAACATTTGAGCAGCACTCCTCCACAAAGATGTGTTGAGGTAGTACAAACAGCACTGATAACATGTTTAAGAGTCTTGGAGCAAAAGGTGTCTGAAATGCAGAACCAGAAGATTTGATACACTGTCACAGCAGAAACACAGTATGTTCTGAAAAAACAGTGTTAGTGATGCATCTACCAGAGCATCAGGAGAAGTGGTGTAGAAGTGCCCAAGATCTGCTGATTCCTCAATTATTTCTCAAATGACCACTCTCTTGCCTTTTAGTCTTAATCTGAAAACAGATCTCCTGAGAGAAGACTTGGTTACATTGTATAATGGTGCACAAAAGTTTGCAACAGCATAAACAGATGTACCAAGTCTAACGGGTGATTTTTGTGAATATTGAGCAAGGGGGTGGGGTATAGGACAAAGAACAGTTACTGCAGAAACTGGGAAATCTGACAACGCAGCAGCATTACCATCAGTTCTCTTATACCCACAATGCAGTAGAGTACCCCAATTCACCCATCCTTAATCATCTGTGCATTGTGCAGCTGCACTTGAGCTGCTGCCTGAAAAAGAAGCTATAAATGAAGGAAAAGTGTGGCTACAGTAGAGACAGGGGTCAAATCCATAATATTGGGGCAGGGATGAGCTTGCTGTTCCCAGCTTCAGTGCTGCCCCAACCTACAGAGGAAGAAGATTGGGGCTGAAAGACCAAGGCTAAGTGTGAGTGCATGGAGTCTAAGTTATAAGCAAGCACAATGCAAGACTGTACGACGTCTGTAAAATGTCCTTACGGAACCTTAACTTACAATTTATATGCTTTTTGCAGTACAAGTGTACTTGCATGAGGCTTAACTCGTCTCTTAAACGTACAGGTTTTATCTAAGAATAATAATTAGAGTATAACTACCAGACACCTCAGACAATGAAATTAATACTGCCTCCTCTCCTGTCTCATTTCCTAAACTTCCATCACCTAACAGAATTACTTGCCGACATTTAGTGTGGCAAAATATTGGGCAGACGGGACAGTTTGCTCAGAGGAATGATGCAAGATTGGCAACGCTGGGAAGAAGAATTAAAGTTGGTGCAAGTCTCACTGAAGTAAATGAAACTCTCATGAATACAAAACGCAAGTGTCAGGGATAAACACACTGAAAAGGGGGGGGAAGCCTAGTTATATCAGGTGATGAATACAGCCATGAAGACCTCTCAGACCCAGGTGATAAAAAGGACATGGAGATTGCTGGGGGAGGAACAGACAAACAGGCCACAAAGACTGGTACCTTTTAGCATCCCCAAATGCAGGGAAAGGAGCACTATAAATAGCCATGAAAAGCCAAAGTTCCAGAAATGAACCAGAAAGCACAGAACAAGGGTGTTGCTAGCTAAATTATGCCATGTTTGTCAAAATGGTTAAATTGCAAGTACAGTTCTACTAATAAAAACATGCCACTGCAACTAAAAAAGTTTCACAATGAGACTGGGGGGTTGGGGAAATCAAATAAAAATCAGAGCTCAGAATGAACTATGTCAAGCAGTGCTGAGGTGAAACATTCAATTCATGTGTTTTTAAAAGCATTTGTTACAATCTGACCTGCTCAAACTATTCACTAAAGACCTTTTCACCAAAAGCAGATTTCAAGAAAGGTAAATAGAATCCTTCCATACTTACTCCAGGGGTGGTTGTCACCAGGGGCAGTGCCTTGTCTGCCACTCCAGTGGAGTGACAGGCTCCTTCCTAAACTGCACTGCATCCCGACATGGCCAACTGCCTCTGCTGGAAATTGTAAGACCTGGCTTTTCCACCAGGCGTTTGGCGGGGGAGGAGGAGAGAGTGGGATGAATATGTCGGGGTAAATTTAGGGTGGGTTTTATTTTGTGAATAATTAGAGTTGTAATATGTTTTATATTGTTATATTTACAGTGTTTTTATTATGAATTTTGTGAGCCACCCCAAGTTACTTGTAGCGAGAGGGGAGGGGTAAAAATGTAAAAATGTATAAATAAATAAACAAACTCGTACATGTGCAGAAGCACACACTAACGTTTGGTAGTGTGTGCTACTGCACATGTGTGCAGGCACCATTTTCACATGCACAGAAACACACAGTGCCAAAAAGCACTATGCATGTGCTGGCACAGTGCACCAGGGTATGGAGGCACACAGGGATGGCAAGCATGGTACCGGGTAGAGCATGGAAGCAGTTTGGGGGGGGGGGGGGGGAGGAGGTTGCTTTTCTGCACCTATGCGCCCTGGGGGCACTTCAAAAGGTACTCCCACGGGACAGATGAACTAAAAGAGATGGAGTGGCCATATTAATAAGCACAGATTCCAAATCAGAGCTAGCCAATAAAAAGGGCTTGGCAGGGCACCAGGAAAACTGCCCTCAGCTAATCGTGTAGTTGAAGAGCTGAGAGGTGGAAAATTCAGAAAAGGCAAGGAGGGGCTGGCTCTTTTTGCGGCAACAACTTCCACAGAGCAGATGTGCTAGTGGAACACACAAACTTGCTTCCAGCCAGGTGTTCTCTTATCAACCCTTGATAAGTATTGGATTTTTTAAGAACTGTTAGTGGGAGAAAGTAAAAAAAAAAAATCCTTGGCCTCAACAAACTAGGTCTGAAAAAAAAATTACTTTATGTGCCTTGCTTCTCCCCTGAGCCCTATAGGGGGAGGTTTGTGGCCCCATGCAAGATGGGCATTGGTGCCTCGTTTAAAAGGATTCCTTTGGAGTTCTCCCACATACCCTTTCTACATGTTCTTATTAGTAAATCTATGATCCGTCATTTTTTTTCTTTTCAATCTTATAGTAATGTCAGATTTTAATCTATGGAACAATGCCCCCGGGTGGCCCTGTGCCTGTCCCACCAACCTAAAACTCCACCAATCACCACTCACTGACTCATATCACAACAAAACAAAATGTTAATGTCTGTACTTGCCAGCAAGAAACTATAGCTAAATTAATGGGCAGTCTTAGTAATTAGGACCCCTGGGACAAGAAATATAATTTCAGTGTCTGTCAAGCCTCTTGAGAAAACATGAAACATAAGTCTGCTTACTGTGGTGCTTATTTTTCAGAAATGCTTTCCATATAAATGTCAACACCAGATTATAGTGTTTGTTTCCTGAGCAGACTTATCTGTCCTTCATTTCTTGGCCCACATTTTCAAAATAAGGTATATGAAAACTGCCATGTGTAACTAAAACCCTGCAGAACTAAACAACCATTGATGTAGCATGGGGCTACGCAGCACTACTACTATCAGTTAAGAGCGGGAGATTTTCCAAACCCACCAAAGGCATCCCTGGAATCTGACCACGTTGAGGCAATTTTCAAGCACACCATACCACTAACTCTGCAAGCAGCAGCTCTTTTATGACATGCAGTACAGAAGAAAATTCTTTTAGGCCCTTTAGGTTTCTACCTACTCTTCTCAGTTGCTTTGTATTTCTCTGGCCTAATTTTGCTGTTGGGAAACATTCAAGATCAATATAATTTATTACTATTATTAACAAACATTTATATAGCACCAGCAACATACCTGACACTTTACAAAGTAATACAATAGACACGGATCCTGCCCCTAGGGCTTACAATCTGAGACGGGAGCTGGGGGAGAGACATAGGAAGGGAAACCAAGGGAGAGACAAGGGGTCTAACATTTATGAAGATGCGAGGTCTCAGGTGCACGTACTTTGCTTGGTTACATTGAGAACAGCAGTAGGCAGGTCCATGTGGCAAGGATAAGGGTACACAGACCATAGCTATAGGATATAGTGGATCAACAGGATAAAGAGTCAGACAGAGCAGAGCGAGAGAGGTGAGTTTTGAGGAGAGATTTGAAGGTACGAAGGGAGGGGGTGAGGCGGATGTGGACAGGGAGGGCAGCAAGGGAGAAGGGACGAAGGCGGTTAGGGGAGTAGGGAAGGCGTGGAAGGGTGAGAAGGGACAGAGGAGGAGCAACGGGCTGGAGTATGGAGGGAGATGAGCGCAGAGAGGTAGGGGGGAGCGAGGTTATGAAAAGCTTTATAGGTGAAGACTAGACGCTTGTGCGGGATTCGTTCAGGAAGGGGAAGCCAGTGAAGCGAAGAGAGGAGGGGCTGCACATGGTTGAAGTGACGGGCGAAGTGGATGACCCTGGCAGCAGAGTTTTGGACGGAGATAAGGGGAGAAAGGTGAGACCGGGGAAAGCCAGAGCGAAGGAGGTTACAGTAATCGAGGTGAGAGATGACCAGAGCATGAACCAGAGTTTGGGCAGACAAGACAGAGAGAAAAGGGTGAATTTTAGCAATGTTATGGAGGGAGAAGCGACAGGATTTAGCAACAGAGTCAATGTAGGGTTTAAAGAGTGAAGTGATCAAATCTGCACATGACACAAAGTTATTCAAGGTAGTTAAAACACAAACAGACTGTGAAGAATTGCAAGAGGATCTTGTGAGAATAGGTGATTGGGCATCTAAATGGCAGATGTAATTTAATGTGGACAAGTGCAAAGTGATGCACATATGGAATAAAAATCCAAACTATATGTATACAATGCTGGGTTCTAAATTAGAGTNGAGGAGATATGATAGAGGTCTATAAAATCATGAGTGGTGTGGAACTAATAAACAAGGAGCAGTTACTTACCCTCTCAGCTAGTACTAGAACTAGGGAACACTCCATGTAACTCATGGGTGACAAGTTTAAAACAAAGAAAATATTTTTCACTCAGTGTATAATTGGGTTGTGGAATCTACTGCCAGAGGCTGCGGTAAGGGACAGTACTATAGCGGAGTTTAAATGAGGTTTGGACAAGCTTCTGGAAGATAGGTCCATTAGCCAGACAGGATCAGAGAACATGATGGGAGCTGGGGGAAAACAACAGGGAATGGATCCCCCATTGTGACCTGCCGGGTGCTTCTCCCAAGCCACCGTGATTGGCCAATGTCGGAGACAGGATGCTGGGCTCGATGGACCATTGGTCTAACCCAGTATGGCACTTCTTATGTTCTTAATGTTGGGGGTGGCGGGGCCGGAAATTTTAGTGCAGGCTGTAGCCAGGACACAGCTGGGGCTGAAAGTTAAACTCACTAGCTGGCAGCTCCAACTGCTAAGAAAACTCTCCATCAGATGAAACTGACAATACACAAAGAATACCAATTGGAACTAATGGTGTTTGAGGAATGCCTGTAGTCTTTAATGGTCAGTAAAGCAATAAAATGGCAGATGCTTATCTAAAACAAAGTGGGGAGGAGAATATGAAATGCTAAAGGTGGTGGTGATGGACTGGGTGGGGGGGGGAGGCTAGTGGGGGGTAAGTGAGGAAGCCACAGAGAAAATGGAAAGACAGGGAGTAGTGCTGGGTGGAATGACAGGACAAGGACATTCAGAGCATCTTACATTATGGGGGGCTCAGTGGAATGATGGACACGAGGACACTGGGAATGGCTGGAATCATGGGGGGGCAGGGTGGAAGGTCTCCAGGAGCAGCTGAAATGGGGAAGGAGGGTTGGGTGGAATGATGGTACAATGACACCAGGAATAACTGAACTGCAGGGAGCTAGGTGGAATGCTGGGTGCAAGGATCCAGTTCCACCTCCCATTCCCCATCATCTTTCCATTTCCTCTTCGTTGCTTCCTCATTCACCCCTCCCCCTCCTAACGAAGGGATAGAGTCAAGAGACACACTATGTAGTTACATGCATTGAGAAATTTTACATGAGTTGGATAGAATTCCTTTAGGAACATAACTGACGTATCAGGGCTGCAAGGGAGTATAACTACCAGACACCTCAGACCCTGGTGAGGCGGGAATCTCCCCTTCCAGTCTCTCTTCCCCCTCCTGGTGAAATTGATGAGGTTGTTCCAGGTTTTTTGTTTGTTTTAAAAAAAGAACTTGTGAAAATGGTAAATTTGGGGTTGCAAGAGAAAATGGCTGGCTGCTCGGTTGCCAGTCAAACTCAGGTTAGTATGCAGCAGCAGGGAGTATTTAGTACATTTCCTTTTAAAAACAGGGAAATTCTTAGATCTTTGGTTTAAGGAAGTTCTTACAAATTTAGCCATGTTCCAAAAAGCATGGAAATTGTGAGTTAAGGCTGCCACCTTAACTTGCACACCATATATACAGAGAAGACATACAGTTTCACATATTGTGTTCGCTTGCAACTTCAGCTCCATGCACCCACAGTTTGCCTTGGTCTGTCAGCCCCACTCTTCCTCCTCTGCAGGTTGGGGGCAGTACCAAAGTTGGGGAGAGCATGGGGGCAGCTTACTTCCCCATGCTTTCAATATATGTCTTCATTTGGGTTGGGGAAACCTGGAAGAATGTGTGGCAAATTATAACGACCCAGTTAAATACTGGGCATTAGGGAGGCAGGGTTAACCTTGCTGTTTCCTGCCTTGGTGATGTCCGTAGTCAAAGATCGAGGCTGTGATGTGGTTGGGTAACATTTGAGCAGCACTCCTCCACAAAGATGTGTTGAGGTAGTACAAACAGCACTGATAACATGTTTAAGAGTCTTGGAGCAAAAGGTGTCTGAAATGCAGAACCAGAAGATTTGATACACTGTCACAGCAGAAACACAGTATGTTCTGAAAAAACAGTGTTAGTGATGCATCTACCAGAGCATCAGGAGAAGTGGTGTAGAAGTGCCCAAGATCTGCTGATTCCTCAATTATTTCTCAAATGACCACTCTCTTGCCTTTTAGTCTTAATCTGAAAACAGATCTCCTGAGAGAAGACTTGGTTACATTGTATAATGGTGCACAAAAGTTTGCAACAGCATAAACAGATGTACCAAGTCTAACGGGTGATTTTTGTGAATATTGAGCAAGGGGGTGGGGTATAGGACAAAGAACAGTTACTGCAGAAACTGGGAAATCTGACAACGCAGCAGCATTACCATCAGTTCTCTTATACCCACAATGCAGTAGAGTACCCCAATTCACCCATCCTTAATCATCTGTGCATTGTGCAGCTGCACTTGAGCTGCTGCCTGAAAAAGAAGCTATAAATGAAGGAAAAGTGTGGCTACAGTAGAGACAGGGGTCAAATCCATAATATTGGGGCAGGGATGAGCTTGCTGTTCCCAGCTTCAGTGCTGCCCCAACCTACAGAGGAAGAAGATTGGGGCTGAAAGACCAAGGCTAAGTGTGAGTGCATGGAGTCTAAGTTATAAGCAAGCACAATGCAAGACTGTACGACGTCTGTAAAATGTCCTTACGGAACCTTAACTTACAATTTATATGCTTTTTGCAGTACAAGTGTACTTGCATGAGGCTTAACTCGTCTCTTAAACGTACAGGTTTTATCTAAGAATAATAATTAGAGTATAACTACCAGACACCTCAGACAATGAAATTAATACTGCCTCCTCTCCTGTCTCATTTCCTAAACTTCCATCACCTAACAGAATTACTTGCCGACATTTAGTGTGGCAAAATATTGGGCAGACGGGACAGTTTGCTCAGAGGAATGATGCAAGATTGGCAACGCTGGGAAGAAGAATTAAAGTTGGTGCAAGTCTCACTGAAGTAAATGAAACTCTCATGAATACAACACATCTAGATGTGTATAAGAGACAGGCCCTACACAGTTTGGGCCCCTCCTATCTGAGAGACCACCTCACTCCTCGGATCCTGGGGCGATCCTTGCAGTCTGCCAGGGTTGCCTTCTTGGAGGTCCCCTGGGTAAGCCGCGGGGCCCACAATGGAGAGGGCGTTCTTGGTGGCCTCACCACATCTGTGGAACTCCCTTCTGGAAGAAGCTCAACTGGCCCTGGGTCTGCTGGCCTTCTGTCGGGCCTGTAAGACCTGGCCTCTTCGTCCAGGCCTTCGTGGAAGGGAGTGGGTAGGGTGGGGGTTTAATTTTTCACTGTTTTTAGCTTATTTCACTGGTTTTTAGTTTCTCTTTTTGTCTATTTTTTTTTACCATATTTATTGTTTTAAAATATGCAAGTTATGAGCCGCCTGTTGACAGGAGGGGACGGGATATAAATTTTAATATAAATAAATAAAATTGGAGGGGGGGGGAGAACACGGGAGTTCCCTTGTAGCCATCTCTCCCATCCCAGGGGTACAAAAATGCAGGAGCACATACGAACACTTTCAGGGTACAACGAATCTGGTGCACTTTGCAAGATATTTTCTGTCCAGACTGATACAAGTTACTACTCATCAAGAATTTTCCCTCAATCTCATTGATCACTATTTTTTTTAGGAGACTGGTCTCAAGTTGTCTCCTATACAGACATAACCATTTTTAGATGGACCAGCCATGGGGGGGGGGGGGGGAAACGTACGCAACCGCCGCACACTTACAGTGAGTGGGACAGTGGGGGGTAGACAGCAGAGGATGGGTGTGCAGTCGTCGTGCACCCACACACACCCCATACCACCCCCACAGAGCAACGGGGAAAAACCCAGGTTGCTCCATGCAGGGGCATGGGTAAGCGGTGCATGGGTTTTAGGAGCATGCCTCCAGGTGCCTGGGTCTGTGGAGGATGAGTGGACTAAGTTGGGCACGTCTCATCTAAAAGATGGCCATAGTTAAGGCTGAGCTCTGAGATGAGAAATAAAAAACCTGCAACTCCAAACTGGGTAATCGGTCAGTGTGAAATTTAATATGTGGTCAGTATTTAGGGTCCTTAAATTTTCTAAGCGCTTTTGGCTTGGTTTCTCTCTCAAAAAAAATTAAAACCATTGAAAATTTGGCTTTGCTGAAAGTTTTATTTGGCAGACAGACCAGTCATTTGTTAATGGTGCTTTCAAACTACACATTTAGCTACATGAAATAAGTTTAGCAGAGGGATATGATCAGACACTTGCCATAACTAGTTTTGAGTTAAAATGTTAAAAACAAAGTTTTTTCCAGTTTATGATTATAAATAGAACTCCGATATAGAATGTTGAAACTTCTGACCCTAGAATCCTACAGACTTTCCAGTCTGTCAGATGTTATGCTAATGAGCTGGAAGGCCTGAACAAGTTTTCCAACCCATTGACTGCTATGCAGATGGGATTAAAAGCCTGTGCAAGTTTTCCAGCCTATTTCATGTGTGGCTAGCATCCACATGTTGAATTGTGCATTAACAAAGTGCAGCCAACAAGCTGAATTTTCAATTTGTGGGTCAGGTATATTGTGGCTCCTGCTTGTGTGGAAGGAATGTGGTGTGTGCTAGGTTTGTGTGTATCGCTGTCAGCCTGTATTGGTGGTGGGTGCGAGGGAGGATGAGCTCAGGGCAGGGATGGAAAGGGGCCAGGAACCACAAAACCCATTCAGGGGCACCCACCACCAATACATTTTCTCAAGCACAAGGTTTTGTTTACATGCAGAGGTTTTCTTATGGTAGGCTTTGGTTTTACGCGAGGAGATAAGCTATCATGAATGCTCATTATACATATGACAGAAACGGTCATGCCGACTACTGGAATGGATAAGGACATTGCAGAGAAGCTGAATGAGTTCTTTGCATCAGTCTTCACTGCAGAGGATTGGGGGAGGTACCCACACCAGATCCTTGTTTTGTGGGTGAGGAATTGGAAGAGCTGTTACAAATCAATGTGATGTTGGAGGATGTTCTAGGGCAAATTGACAAACTGAATACTAACAAGTCACCAGGGCCAGATGGCTTCACCCCAGAGTTCTGAAGGAACTCAAATGTGAAATTGCAAACCTACTAGTAGTAATTTGTAACCTAACATTGACATCTGGCACTGTACCCGAGGACTGGAGGGTGGCAAATGTAACCCCGATATTTAAAAAGGAATCCAGAGGCGATCCTGGAAGCTACAGACCAGTAAGCTGGATGTCTGTGCTGGGCAAAATGGTGGAAGCCATCATTAAGGACAGAATTACAGGGCATGTTGACAAGCCTGGCTTAATGGGGAAGAGTCAACACGGATTTAGTAAAGGTAGGTCATGCCTCACTAATCTGTTGAGCAGGTAAATAAGCATGTGGACAAGGAAGACCCAGTAGATATAGGGTGATTTCAGACGAGACGGGGCGGCATTCGCCCCTTCCTGGAATCACCCAAATGATTCCCCACCGGGATCACTCCAGCACGTCCAACAGACATGCCGGCTGATCCCGGCAGGGAATCGGGGAGGGGCCACACGACGCAACGTGCGGCCACACGGCCCGACCCCCCAACGCTCCCCCACCGCCTGCCCTCTGGGGAGACGGGTGGGTGCCACAGCAAATGCGGCCGCAGTGCCCGCCCGATTTGACCACGGCCCAGAATCCCGCCAGGGATTCCAAGCCGTGGGTGCCGGCCAGACGTTACTTTTTGTTGGTTCCCGCCGGGGATCTCTTTGACCACGCTTGCGGCACTTGTCCGGCGGGGAGCCCCGGAAGCATGGTTGAAATTGACCCCATGTGGGAATCGACCGTGGTGAACATCTGACGGCCGCCTAACAGACATTCAGGGTGCTTTGGCCCCATGTGGGTATTGACCGTGGTTCACTGTGATCTCGTCACGTCTGAAAATACCCATAGTGTACCTGGATTTGCAGAAAGCATTTGATAAGGTCCTTCATGAGAGACTCATGAGAAAATTAAAAAGTCATGGGATAGGGGGTAGTGTCTTACTATGGATCAGAAATGGTTAAAAGATAAAAAGAAAAGAGTTGGACTAAATGGTCAGTTTTCACAATGGAGAGATGTAAAAAGTGGTGTGCCTCAGGGATCTGTATTCATTAACGAATACGGTGCTGTTTAATGTATTCATTAATGATTTCGAAAAGGGTGTTAAGAGTGAGGTAATCAAATTTGCAGACGACACCAAGTTATTCAAGGTAGTTAAAACACAATCATACTGAGGAACTGCAACGGGATCTTAAAACACTGGGTGCCTGGACATCTAAATGGCAAATGAGATTTAATGTGGACAAGTGCAAAGTGATGCACGTAGGGAAAAATAATCCAAACTATGCATACACAATGCTGGGTACTAAGTTAGGAGTTACCACTCAGGAAAAGGATCCGGGGGTGGCTGTGGACACTATAATGAAATCCACAGCGCAGTGGATGTTAGGAATTATTCAGAAGGGGATAGAGGATGTAATAATGCCTCTATACAAATGAATGGTGCAACCACCTGGAATATTGTGTGCAGTTTGGTCGCCCCATCTCAAAAAAGTCATAGCGGAACTGGAAAAGGTACAGAGAAGGGCAACAAAAATTATCAAGGGCATGGAAGGGCTCCTGTATGAGGAGAGGCTTGGTAGGTCAAGGCTCTTCAGCTTGGAGAAGAGACAACAGAGGAGATATGATAGAGGTCTATAAAATCATGAGTGGTGTGGAACTAATAAACAAGGAGCAGTTACTTACCCTCTCAGCTAGTACTAGAACTAGGGAACACTCCATGTAACTCATGGGTGACAAGTTTAAAACAAAGAAAATATTTTTCACTCAGTGTATAATTGGGTTGTGGAATCTACTGCCAGAGGCTGCGGTAAGGGACAGTACTATAGCGGAGTTTAAATGAGGTTTGGACAAGCTTCTGGAAGATAGGTCCATTAGCCAGACAGGATCAGAGAACATGATGGGAGCTGGGGGAAAACAACAGGGAATGGATCCCCCATTGTGACCTGCCGGGTGCTTCTCCCAAGCCACCGTGATTGGCCAATGTCGGAGACAGGATGCTGGGCTCGATGGACCATTGGTCTAACCCAGTATGGCACTTCTTATGTTCTTAATGTTGGGGGTGGCGGGGCCGGAAATTTTAGTGCAGGCTGTAGCCAGGACACAGCTGGGGCTGAAAGTTAAACTCACTAGCTGGCAGCTCCAACTGCTAAGAAAACTCTCCATCAGATGAAACTGACAATACACAAAGAATACCAATTGGAACTAATGGTGTTTGAGGAATGCCTGTAGTCTTTAATGGTCAGTAAAGCAATAAAATGGCAGATGCTTATCTAAAACAAAGTGGGGAGGAGAATATGAAATGCTAAAGGTGGTGGTGATGGACTGGGTGGGGGGGGGAGGCTAGTGGGGGGTAAGTGAGGAAGCCACAGAGAAAATGGAAAGACAGGGAGTAGTGCTGGGTGGAATGACAGGACAAGGACATTCAGAGCATCTTACATTATGGGGGGCTCAGTGGAATGATGGACACGAGGACACTGGGAATGGCTGGAATCATGGGGGGGCAGGGTGGAAGGTCTCCAGGAGCAGCTGAAATGGGGAAGGAGGGTTGGGTGGAATGATGGTACAATGACACCAGGAATAACTGAACTGCAGGGAGCTAGGTGGAATG
>QEPC01000529.1:4942424-4983880 GCA_003113815.1 Sphenodon punctatus | reverse complement strand
TGAGTCAAAGATGAAGCCTAGGCTACGGGCTTGGGGGACAGGCAGGATGGTGACTCCATCAATAGTTATTGACAGTGAGGAAGGAGAGGAAGGATGAGGGGGGAAGATAAGGAGTTCAGTTTTAGCCATGTTGAGTTTGAGTTGACGTTGAGACATCCAGGTAGAGATGTCAGAGAGACAGTTGAGGAGACGAGCTTGAACAGAGGGAGAGAGAGAGGGAGTAGAGACATAGAGTTGAGTATCATCAGCATAGAGGTGGTATTGAAAGCCATGGGAGGCAATGAGTTTGACTAAGGATGAGGTGTAGAGAAGAGGAGAGGGCCAAGAACAGGGCCTTGAGGAACACCAACTGAGAGGAGGAGGTGGAGTTGGAGAAAGACCCATTAAAAGGAGCAGTCAGAGAGGTAGAACGAGAACCGGTTAAGGACAGAGCCGCAAAAGCCAAGGGAGTGAAGGGAATCCAGCAAGTGAATGGTCAACAGTATCAAAGGCAGCAGAGAGGTCAAGGAGGAGAAGAATGAAAGAGAGACATTTAGATTTAGCCACCAGAAAGTCATTGGTGATCTTAGCGAGAGCAATGAAGGAGGTGGAAGTCAGATTGGAGGGGGTCAAGGGAGGAGTTGGAAGATTGGAGGGGATCAAGGCAGCGGGAGTAGACAACACATTCAAGCAGCTTGGAAGCAAGAGAAAGGAATGAGACAGTACGATAGCTAGAAGGGTCAGAGGGGTCAAGAGTGGACTTTTGGAGAATAGGAGAGACTGTGGCATGTTTGAAGGCAAAGGGGAAAGAGCCAGTAAAAGAGGGAGAGGTTGATGATGTGCAGGAAGGAGGGGGCGACAGTGGAAGTATTGGAGGTGGGAAGGAATGGGATCAAGGGGGCAAGTGGAAGGGTTGGAGCAGGAGAGCAGAGAGATTTCCTCAAGGGAGGCAGGGGGGAAGGAAGACAGGAGAGAAGAAGGGGGAGATTTGTTAATACAACAAATCTGTAATGTGGACAAGTGGTTCTGTGGAGAAGAGACCTTCTCATCAGGGAACGAATTGTAGTAGTACAACATCCATCCTTTGAAAAGACTCAGGAGAGCAGGGGGGATCTGAGATGTACAATTCTTTTCCTCAATATGGGAAGTTAGGGTTTCAAAGAGGATTGTGTTAGTTAAAATGGCATCCACTATCCAAAGAACTGGGAAATTCAACAAGGTTGACTGAAGCTAGAACAGCTAGATTAATTCTTTTTAGAGAATGATAAGGTAAGAAGTTAGTGATGAAAGGAAAGAAACTGAAAACCGGAGAACATGAACACATAATTTTATTCGGTAGTCTGTCTTTGAAAAATCTATACAAATATAAAGGCAACGCAGTTCAACTTCTCACGGTGAGGATTAGGTTACAATAGGAACGTTACAATAGGAAGGCATGTCCTAACAAGGATACTAGAAGGATCCAGGTCGCTGTTACATAAAGATCGAACATGCATTAACAGCAAACAAAGATTGAAGAAGTTACAATATGCAAGTATGCACCCGGGGCTATTAACGGATCAGTGGATCCGATTGGTTTGGGTGAGTTGTCTCTTGTGGCTGACAGAGTGCAAGCAGTGAGACTAGCGTGTGGCCCAGGCCCAGCCCCGAGGGAGTGTCGGAATAATGGAGGGGAGTGAAGAAGAACTGCTGCCGGGACTGTTGTGAAAGGTGTTGGGGGAAATATGTCGGGTGGAGAATATGCCGCAAGTCGGAAGAGTGAGTGCAGGAACCACCACCACCACCCCCTTTGGAATATCTGTGCGGTGGCAAATGGTGTTTGAGATCCCGGTTGGAGGAGGTGGCAAAGGACAGGAGCGAGTGGCCCCTCCCTCACCATGCCCCTGGAGATGTGACTGATGAGGGTCTCGGTGTTCACCCCCTCTCCCCGCAGATTTGGCAGGGAGCAGTCGACGGCCGTGCCGGTGGCATGTGCCAAAGGGGGGGGCACCCTTTCGTGTGGCCCTTCGGTGAGGTCTGACGGCTGCGGTTGGGCAGGAAACCCAATATTATTAACATCTGGTGGGAAGGGGAATTGAGGCATAGGGATATGTGCCCTCCTGATGAGAGCAGGAGGGTACAAGGAGGGCCCCCATTGTGGGGGGGTGAAGAGGGGGATGGGGAGGAGTTAATAAAGGTGACCAGATATTGGAAGTTGTTAGATAAGAGGGGAATGATGTTGCTGTTCTGTTGCTTAGTGCAATATTTTGTTTAATTATATAATGTTCTGTATTAAGAGAATAATTTGTTGAAGGTTTTTTCCCTCCTGGTGAGAGCAGGAAGGGGGGATGAGGGGTGGCCCCTTCCCTGGTGGCAGCAGGGCAGGGGATAAGACTGGTGGATTAAAGGAATTAATGAGAATGTAACATTAAAGTTTGAGATTGTAAGAAGTAGGGGGATGGGTAGGTTTTTCTGTTAATTGATATATTTTTCATTGATTGTTATGATTATTGATCCTATGTGGATTTAGGTTTATGTATATTTCATTTGTTGTGAGCCACCTCAAGCTGCTTGGGTGGGAGAGTGCGGGATATAAATTAAAAATGGAATGGAAAATGGAATGGTCTGTCCTGAAGATACTTATTTGGGGACCCACTTGTGACAACTATGGGTGATTTCAGAAGTGACGCGTTCCAATTCACCACAGTGAATCCCACCCCAGTGTGAACAGATTCACCGCGGGCTGTGGTGACACATGCGGCCCCAACAGAAGTGACAGGATCATGACCACCGCCCGGAGGCAATCAGAGAGAACATGGGCCGGGGGAACACAACAGACATGCAGTGGAGACGTGGACCACGGTTCGAGCCCCAGAATGCACCACGGCTGGGGTCAATTCCTTCCGCCGCGGCTGCGAGTTTCCATTCAGAAGTTACTTTTCATTCACCCCTGCCGTGGTGACCATTCACCACACTTCTGGACCTCCTTCCACCCCGACCTCACAAAGCGTGGTTAGCTTCACCCTGGGCCGTGTTTGACTGTGGTGAACATCTGGATGCGAGCAAACAGACATGCACAGCACTTTCACCACCCCCCATGTTTGACTGAGGTTGACGTTCACCACATCACTTCTGAAATCACCCTATGTCTCTTCAGCAACCACTTTCAGGTCATTGAGTAATATTAAGCAGTCACCAGCTGTGAATATACTTTATAGGATCGGAGGGAGGAGAATATGATGGGGCTCAAGGCAATCAGCTCATTAAAGAGGGAAGCGAAAAACAGTGAAGTTTGTTTTGGAAGAGAGACTCATTTGTGGCCTTAAAAATCTACACCATTCTACAGGTTTTGTATGCAATACAAAAAGCATTTAATGGGAACTTTGATCTGTCAGTCTTTATAAATAAGGTTTGACAGCCCTTAAGAGTTATTTTCCTTTTTAACAGTTCTCAGCTGCAGAATTCTCATGAGTTGGTTTTCTTCTGGCTTGTTAAAAGAAAACCCACCACCACAAAGGACAGCTGAGGGATCATGGCACTTTCCTGGGACTTGCCGAATGGCTAATAAGCTTAGGAAACTGTATTTCAACATCGTCAGCCTTCATATTGAAGTGTATTTTAAAAACAGAAAAAGCAACTTGGGGAGGGCATATCATAGTGTAAGAATTCCAATACATCCACATTCTCGGAAGGGAGGGAGGGAAGGAAGGGAAGAATGTTTGAGAACTTCTTACTAGTCAGTATGTGCTTCTTCTTACCTACAATGACATTTGAGGTCATGTTATAGAATATGCTATGTATCCAGAGAGTGAGAGCTCTCTATGATTGAAGCAGTTTTTTTTATCAAGTGTAGTGCTCCACTGCTTCACTAAATTTGGTCCATAACACAGTCAATAAATGCTTAGTTTTCTTTCTAACTGTTTTTAGGAATGGGAATTTCGGATTAGGATATCACTGAATCTACCCGACAATGGCTGATTCGGTTCTATCTGAAAATTTGTATCTCTCTCTGTTTCAGACTATTCGGATCTTTAACAATGATTTTGGATTCAGATTCTTTGCACTGCGGTTTGTTCCCATTGACTTCAATGGGGGGAAATGCATGCAAAAAATCCAAATCGAGATCCTAAATTCCTAAAAAACCAAATCTGAAAAATCGCCTCCGGAGTCCCACCTCTAGTTTTTGGTTTTCATTCAAGACAGGAGCAATTAATGAACCTCAGTAGTTAGGCACAAAATTGCACTAATTGGAGGGTGGGGGGTTGCACAAAAAGAAAGTTGTCGCCCTAAGAAAACTAACTTTTGTACTGTAGTCAGTATTACAAATTCCTGTCAGGAAAAGTTTGTCATATCAAGGTGCTTGTAATACTGAAGTTGTACCCAAATACATTCTCCCTGTTCATGCTGCAAGGTCCTGGTGCTTGCAATGTGCACAGGCTGTGTTTGGGGGGTAGGGACTAAATGACAGTCAAGTCATATATGACTATAAGTAATCATAAGTAGTACACTGTCGTGGGGACAGCTACTAAGGCACGTATATGTGGGAGCTCAGTATAATAGCAAGGATGTGTTATACTGAAGTTCTCTGTACATTATTTGGTTACCAGAAGAGGCCCACACAGAAAACCCAAGGTAAGATTAATAAGGAGATATTATCTAAGGAAGCTAGAAGACAGAAGAAATTGCAAACTGAATACAAGCTCAGGCTAGATATTTATGTAATGCAATATGCATTCCCACAACTTCTGAAACATTTTTTTAAGAGGCATATGGTTTAAATACTTCAGCTCACTGATCTGTATATCAAGATTGTATTGTGCCTTTTGGACGAGGGTTACTAGTTACTGAAATGGCCATGGTGAATCTTTATATATATTTGAGGAGTGTTAATGTAAACTATGATGAGGAGATATTTATGTGTAACACCTTAACTAGTTATTTCCATTTTAAGGACTAGGGTTTTTTACATTAATGTTTAGTATAATTATGCTGTGTTATGAAGGGGTTATATAGAATTTACTTGTTTAACATTCACTAGTGGTGAAAATTCCTATTTTTTGTTTGTTTGTTTGTTTTAAAAAGGAGCAAAGATATCTTGAGAAAAGTAACAAGATTGGTTATCATGATAATCTCTCACTATAATTTTCTCTGTTCATTATGTTTTCTGCAGCATATCCCTCTAGGGATGCAACTATTTTATGTTCTAAGGTTTTTCCTATGGCAAATATTCACAAAAGGACTTTCCTATACCAAGTCTTTATTTACTGTACTTTAAGTTTACAGAAGTCGCACTACCTTCTCATGCAACTAATGGGATCTTTGTCCCACACTTTCCTGGATGGCCAGTATCAGCTGAATGGCCCATTCTGGTATAGCTTTTATTATGTTCAGGAGGAGAACTTTTTTAGTGTACCTATTCAGGTGTGGAAAACAAGAATTCTTAGGTTCTGCACTTTAAGTGCCATATAGCTAGGGAGGATTTCTGCCCTGCTGCAACACAGCTAAGCTTTATGGAAACAGTAACCCTATTTCTGTGGAACTCTGCACTAAATACTGAGCCCTCAATGACTTCAATTACGGTTACTCCCAGTATATAGAAGTACCATATCTGTAAATATTTAAGGTGGTGGGAGATGAGAATTGAGAGACACAGAAATTCCTCTCTCTTTATGAAAACCTTTCTTCATGTTCCCCTCCTTCCACCACAACCACAATTCCCAGCTCCACTTTCTTGGTGACTGGAACTAGGATTTGTGGCGGAGACTTGTAATGTGGGTCTGCTCATACTCCCTGATGATCAGTCATTTGGTGGGGAGACAAGCCTTCTGAACAAGCCTTATCCCAGGTTTGCACTATGTGTAGATGGGGATGGCTGCAGAACCCCCAGGGTGTAAAAATGCATTTTTTTGCCGTTGAAGGCTACATATCTGTTACATGTGTAAGTTTCTGCAGATTCACTGTCCAAGTGTTAAAAAAGAATTTCTAACCAAAAGGTCCCCAGTTAAAAGATAAAAATAAAGCCAGTCCAAGTTCACTGAACAAAACACCAGTGCTAACTTTTAGTGAAATTTTCCTTTCACATCCTAAAATGGTTGACAGCTCCTTGATCGAATAGGAAGAATTATAACAAATCCAATGGATGCAAGCAAGGCTAGCCAAATTCAGATTATAATGAAGGTGCACACTCTTAATATTGAAGGTAAGTAGCAAGCTACCCAGTCTGGCAGCTTCCCCTCCCCTACCACTGTTGTTGTTTTGTTGTTGTTGTTGCCTGTGTGACCCTATTTTGAAACTATAGTATAGCACTGCAACAAGACATGCAAGTATCAAGTAAAACCATGATCCAGTCCACAGATGACATTATCCCATTTGGAGTCCCGAACCACAGTTTGGAAACCTCTGACCTATTGCAGATTCTCCATCACTTATTTTTTTTAAAAAACAACTATTGGGCATCCATATAAAGATATACTGTAACCCAATCACAGCTTATAAAATACAATTTAAAATCTTCAACAATACACAACAGTACAGGTCTGTGATAAGAACAAACCCCGCCTCCCCCCCTCCCACACACACACACACATGCAGAACGTCTGTCAGAAAAGCCAGGTCTTGCAACTACGTTGAAAAGCCAGGAGATCTAGGCGGAGGTGGACCTCCGCAGGGAGGGCATTCCAAAGTGATGGTGCGCCTGCCGAGAACACCCTCCCACCGGTAACGCAGGACCTCCAGGAGAGCATCCCCAGACGACCGCAGGGGTCACCCTGGGACTCAGGGGGGATGAGGCAATTTTTCAGGTAAGCGGGGCCTAGGCCATGCAGAGCTTTAAAGGTCCAAACCAGCACCTTGAATCGGGCCTGGAAAACGATCGGCAGCCAGTGCAGTGCACAGAGCACTGGTGTTATGTGCTCCCTGTGGCCTGTCCCAGTAAGGAGATGAGCTGCTGCATTCTGCACTAGCTGCAGCTTCCAAACCATCACGATGGGCAGCCTCACGTAGAGCACGTTACAGTATTCCAGCCTCAAAGTGACGAATGCATGGATGATGGTGGCAAGACTGGAGTCCAAGGCATATGGGCGGAGCCATCTCACCAGATGTAGTTGGCAAAAGGCGCACCTGGACACAGCAGACACCTGAAAATCCAAGCACAGCTGTGGATCCAGGAGCCCCCCAGACTCCGCTCAGATGGAACCAATGGAGGACAGATGCCTCCAATAATGGGGCAAACCCCTCACTCAGATCTCCGGCCCCACCAATCAACATCATCTTTGTGTTATCGGAATTGAGCTTCAAGAAGCTCAGCTGCCCAACACCAGACAGTAAGGAGACAGCAGGACCTGGGTATGATGAAAAAGACAAATATAGCTGGGTGTCATCCCCTACTTAAGACACTGGACCCAAAACGCTTCCAAAAATGCATTACTGTTAGTATAAAGGTAGCAGTCACATTTTGTTGTAATAAAAACTTAGGTGTGTGTTTTTTTCTTTTTTAACACTAACCACATCATACAGTTCATGCTTCAAAGATTAATATATCATTAATTCAGTAAGACAGACTTCCCATTTGAACAAGAATCCAATGCTTTTTTTTTTAGTATAAAAGATGATTGGCATCACTATCTACACCAATACACTATACCTCACCAATTGTAGTTTGATTTTTAACACCACCAATTTAAGAAGTTGCATCCCCTTTTTCCATTGTGTTTACCCCGTACGTATAACTGTACATTCATATGCAAAGTGGTAAAAGGGTTTTCAATTTGTTTGTCAGATCAGTAGCTGAAAGAATCTCTCCATTAATAATTCATATTCTTTCAGGATGTTCTCATATGAACAAAGAAAAGCACACAATTTTGGATAGGTTATTGAGGAAGTCCGTGATAATAACAAACCTTGTGAATAAAAATATCTGGAGAACAAATGATCAGGTTGCATATAAACTAGAAGTAAAGTAAGCAATTCATGCTTCTAAAGCTATAAACAAGAGGTCTACTACAATAGCACTCCATGTGTGCAGCAAAAAACTTTTGTTGAATTCTAATACGTTCCAACTGAAGTGTAGCAAATGAAACTGCATGTAAAAAAAGTTTGTAATCAAATATTTTTGCAGTGTAAATACTGGAAATTCAAATCAAGTTTGACCAAACATAAAAGACTTATATAAAATACCATTTCCATTTACCAACTGCTCCACAGAAGGCACCCTTTGTCAGTAGAAGTAAGTATCTAATTATTTCAGAATGTGGCCTAAAGTCCAGGGAAGTTGCAAAATAGGGTGCTTTCCCACGATACTTACCATACACAATTTATCTCTGGTTAAGAATCCAGATGGCAAAGCAGGTGCGGAGTTTTAATGTGGGACTGCCCCCCACACCCGCGCATTTTTGCCAGCAATCCTGCAGAGGATTTCAAAATAGCAAAATACACTTCTACAATCCTGCAAAAATGGGGTGGGGGGGTGGAGTGGGGTCTCATGTTACAAACCCCACACATGCTTTGCCATCTGGAATCTTTCCCGGAGGCAAACTGTGCACGGTATTGTGGGAAAGTACCCATAGTTTCTGAACCACAGAATGGGATTCCAATACAAAGGGGAGGAGTGGCTGCCAGTCATTGGTACACACAAGACACTATGGGAACCTTCTAAATAATATACTAGCTTTAAAGTACAATTAGTCAAATGTGGGTAACCTTTTAAACAGACTATATACTAAAAACAACCAAACTCTCAAACACTAAAAATGTTCTGTGAAATATTTGAAAGACGTTTGAGAGATATATGCAAACAGCTAAAACTGTTAAGAGCAGACAGAAAAAAATTAAAAATTAAATATTTTGGTAAATATTTGGTAAATTCCAGTGAGCTTCCTACACAATTATAATAATAGAAAACAGGGCAAAGAACCCAGAACTCAGGATTTATAGGTTAGTCTGGATAAGTTCTGCAGGAACAGAAAAAGGGGATTATTTGCCAGGAGTTTAGAGAATTTGGAGAAATATTAGCCAAGAAGGTTGGGGGATGTAACCTCCGATCATCAGGAATGAATGCTCTGTTACAACCTGTTGGGTACTTGTCAAAAACGACCAAAAAATGTCAGACAGGATGGTGGTTTCAATGGACCACTGATCTGACCCAGCATGGCACTACTTATGTTCCGATTAGTTAGGACTGGGCAGACAAAAGAAGCTGGCCTTTCACCTAGACTCCCGCCCCTCCCATTGGGAAAAAGGAGAGTCAATTGGAAGAAGAGATTGTAGAAGCTGTAAGAGAGTACCTTTGCAGCTGTGGTTTTAGAAGAGACTCTGACCAATTGCATTGTTACGAAAACATTTATTTTTGTGACACTTCTGAAGACGACTGCTGGAATGGGAGAATGCCTCACATTTAGGCAATTTAAGGCAAAACTTGTTTCAGAAGTTGTCACTTTGACATTTAAAAAGTCATTTACTAGGCATCCAACATGTAAAAGCAGTGGGAAAGAGGATACCAAAGGCACAAAATATTAGGATCTCTTAGAACCACTTAGTATTACATTTTATGTACTATAGAATCTCAAATTGATAAATACCTCTCTGTTGTGGTAGTTTTGCCCACCTATGAGTGGCGCATCCTGGCAAGTTCCTTTGTAATATTTGCAAAGGGGCTCAGAATGCTATTTCTGAACCATTTTATTTTCCAAATATTCCGTTTAGGGTGTTATTCTAGAACTGGATGTGCAATTCTAGAGCTAGGTGTAGTACTTCAGAGCCCTCGGTTTGGTAGAGAAACATCTGGATCAGTGTTTCATGAAGCAACACTGAGCAAAATGAAAAACAAAAACCTTCAGAAGGGGAAAATCAGTCTCCCACAGCCAGACGAGTCCTCTCCCCAGTTCCCCAGAGTTCTAGGAAAAAGAAGTTGTACACCTTTAACCTTTAGTATCATAAGCAATGTAATAGACAAGTCATTTCCTATTTAAAAAGCAGAGTCTTAGCCCCGATTTGACAAAACTGTGCCAATTCAGGATTGCTGCCTTCAATCTTCTGAGGAAGTGTCCTCTAAACAAACCCAAATAACCTAAAGGATGCTGCATTTTCCATTGTCTTCTGAAGGCAGACAGATGCCAAGTGGCAATAAATAAAATGCCATCTCCTATGCAATTTTTTTCTCAAGTTTGCTGTGACTTCATTCGACTGTGCACACTTCAGCTGGAACAGACCAGTATCTGTTATTTCATGCCCAGCCACACACATTTTGTGAGAAATAACAATTACTGTGTCACCACAATAACTAATGTGAGCAGATGTATTACAGGTTGCAACTGCTATGTGCCTGTTCAACTGTCTTATTACTAGGTTAATTGCTCTTTATAAAGATTTTCCTTCAATGTCTTGAGGACAGCTAAAACAAGATCACAGTTCCAAAAAAATCTATCTTCCACATGAAGTTTGGAGTTACACACATTAATAATTCCCCAGTTAATCCTTCTGAAAAGGCTACATGCTTAACGGGCTTTTACCCCTTTATCTAGATGGACCTCACCACTCTATGCTTTCCATTTCTCCTCCCTACCCCTAAGTAATATCTGTATATGGAAAAATTGCCTCTGAAAAGTATCACACCAAGTTTATGGAAAATTCTGATCACTCCTTCCATCATCATGGGTTGGGAAGCATTTTAATCAATGCATTTTTCCAATGTTTCAAAGTATTATATGGCAAGATGAAGCATCACTGACTTCAGAGTCTATAGAACCGTAGTTTCTTGTGGTATTCGAGTGTTCTAGACTTAGGATGAGCTGTCACATCTCTATAAAAAGAGATGCGTTCTATAAAAAGCTAGCAAAAATTTCAAATATAGATTTACGTTCTAGGTTGCAAGGTATGTCAAGAAGAGTTCTATTAGGCAACGCTTAAAACTAAGCTCTATCATTAGCATACAGTCATATCAATGTCATGCAAATTCCATCTTTTAAAGACTCTTATGCTAGACATTATTGCCAAAAATTATTGGCCAACAATCCAAAGTAACAAAGAATTCAATGCGGCCGATGCCATGTCCCACACGTGCACATCCATTGCAAGTACACTGTGCCACACAGGAGCCGCACAGATCCCACAGAGGGGGTTTGGGTTTGTGGCCAAAAACGAAGATCAGGGTTTGAGTGTGTTAGTTTCTTACAGAAGTTACTTTCTTCGACAGAAGATTCTTGGGCCACAAAGCTATATTTGCACACGCAACCAGGAGTGTGCGTGCAGCAGTCACAGCTGTAGGAGGTGGAAAACAAGCACACTAGCATACACACGTATGGCATACAAACGTGTGCATGGTGCATGATCAGCCAAGGGAACCCTGAAGCGCAGAATGTCCGCAACATCAAACATTCTCATCAAACAAAACACAGGAAATATGAAGCCAAACACATCACTTACAAAAAATAAATGTAACTTTGGCTCACTATAGCCCTAGCCCTCTCAAACTGTGGGACTTTTAGAATATGGTGACTGACTGCAATTAACAGTGTCCCGCAAATTCCTGCACCTTAGAGGGGAGCTGGAGAGAGCTCCCCTACAGCAGCTGGGTTCTGTGGAACTTTCTGGTTTGGTAGAAGTTTCAAACAGTTTCTCTGAAGTTGTGGGGCAGTAGGGACAGTCCCTGTGTTATTCTCAAGAAAACAAAGGAGACAGTCTCACAAACAACAAGTTTCCTTTTATTCCTCTCTCCGTTCTGCCCTTCCTCCTTCCTGCTCCGTCTGCCCTGCCGTTCTGACTCCTTCCCTCCAAAATCCCAGGCAAATGTAACCTCTTGTACATGAAGCTCTTAAAAAGGTATATCAACACCTTTCCCCTTTTACAAGTAACATTTCCTTATTTACTACTACTATTGTAAGGCTGCTTCCATTATCATTTAAGTTCAATTCTAACATGTTTCTATTAGTCTTTTTGTTGGCTTTCTGGCTCTTTCCGACCTTCGTTGCGTCTCTGCATTCTCCACATTAGTTGATTCAGTTCTGTTTGTGTTGCCTTCTTTAGACCTTCTGTCCCTTTGTTATTTCCAGTCTCCTCAGCTGTGCTTTGTTGTTTACGCATTGACTCGGTTTCTTTTTGAGAGCCTATTAATGCTGCTTCATCTCTCTCCTTGACTAGTTGTAGGTGTCGTCTGTTTCTTCTGAGGACTCGACCGTCAGGTATGACTACTTTGTAAGACCATGGGGCTACTTGGTGAGATATTTGTGCCCTTTCCTTCCAGGTTTGGCCATCTGAAATGAGTACCATGACTTTGTTTTGTAGCTGTGATAAGTCCCTGAAGCCTCTGTTATTGATTTTTGTCCTGTGCTTTTCATATTCTCAGAGCACTATTGTTCTCATGAGCATCATGCACTAGAGTTGGGAGTCTGGTGTTGAGTTTTCAATTGAATAGAATTTCTGCTGCGGACATTCCATGTTTCATGGGCGTTTCCCTGTAATTTAAAAGTGACAGGTAAATATCCATTTGTGAATCTTTGGCCTTTTTCAGCAGGTTTTTTTTTACTATTTGTACTCCATTTTTCACCAACCCACTGGATTGTGGATATTGTGGACTTGATGTCCTGTGCTGGAATCCACATTTGTTTGCAAACTTTTTAAATTCCATACAACTGAACTGTGGTCCATTGTCTTAGTACATTTTTGCAATCCCATGTCTTGCAAAAATTGATTTGATGTGTGTGATAACATTACTTGCTGTAGTGTTTTCTAGCAAAGCGATTTCCGGATAGTGAGAGTAGTAGTCTATCACGAATACATAATTTTTTCCATCATGCATGAATAAGTCAATTCCCACTTGTCACCATGGTGCAAAGGCCTCCTCTGTATTCATCATTGGCTCTTTTCTTTGTGCTGATCTGTACTTCTGGCACGTTGTACAAGCCTGTATTGCCTCCTCTATGTCCTTGTTCATGTTGGGCCAGCATAGCGCACCGCTCGCTCTCCTTTTGCACTTTTCCATCCCTAAATGCCCCGCATGTATTCTGTTCAGCAGGTTTTTCTTTAGGATGGAGGGTACAACCAGTCGTGAGCCTTTAAATAGTATGCCATCCAGTACTGACAGCTCTTCCTTGAACTGATAGTAAGGACTGGGTATGTGCTTTCCAGGCCATCCCTCACATATTGCTGTTATTACTTTTTGTATAGTTTCATCCTGAGCGGTTGCTTCTGCAAACGATGTCCACATTTTGTCTGACTGGGATTGTTCTTTTGATTAAGTTTACGTGTACTATGTCTGAACCTGGAATTGGGTCATCTTCTGTAGTGTCATAGGCTCTGGACAAGGTATCTGTCACTACTAGATGTTTTCCTGGTGTGTATTGGATTTCTAACTCATACATTTGCAATTGAATAGCCTCTGTAATCTGGGCAGCATGTCTGATAATCCTTTCTTTGCTATGCTTACCAGAGGTTTGTGATCCGTTTCAGCTATTATTTGGTTCCCATAGATGAATATGTGAAATTTCTTACAACCATATACTAAAGCTAGACTTTCTTTTTCAATTTGTGCATATAGATGCTCTGATTTAGATAGTGCTCTGGAGGCATAGGCTACCGGTCTCCAGCTATCCCCATGTTTTTGAAGCAATGCTGCTCCAATACCTTCTTTAGATACGTCTGTGGACAGTTTTATGGGTTTCTTTGGGTCATAGTATCTTAAAACAGGAGCCGTCATTATGATTTTCTTTAAGTTTACAAATTCATTCACATGTTCATGTTCCCATTGCCACTGAGCATTCTTTTGTAAGAGTGCTCTCATGTTTTTTGTCTGCTCTGCACGGTTAGGGATGTACTTCCCTATAAAATTTATCATCCCCATGAACCTCTGCACTCCTTCCTTATCTACGGGGATCGTCATGTTAATTATGGCTTTGACCCTTCCTGGATCAATTTGCACCCCATGCTCAGTGAGCCGCTCTCAAAGATGAGAGATTCCTTCAACTTTAAATTTGCATTTTTGTTTGTTCAGTTTTAAACCAGTCACACATGCTCTTTCAAGAGCCTTTCTTAAGCTCAAGTCATGCTCTGCCATGTTTTTCCCCCATCTTAGGATATCATCAATATAAACCATAGTCCCATCAAGATCTTCAAAAATTTGCTGCACCTTTCTGTGAAAGATTTCAGATGCAGAACTTAAACCAAAAGGGAGCCTACCAAAGGGTGTGTTAAAGGTGCCTAATTTAGTACTGTTCTTTTCCAGGGGAACTTGCCAAAACCCTGAGGCGGCATCCAGCATGGAAAAATATTTCGCTTCTGCCATGTTGCTGAAAACCTCTTCCCTGGCAGGAATTGGAAAGTGTTCCCTTTTTATGTATTTGTTCATTTGTTTGGGGTCCAAGCACAATCTCAAGGATCCATCTTTTTTCTCTACTACTAGTGAATGAACCCACACAGTGGGATGCTCTACTTTTTCTATTATGTTCATTGTGACTAGTCTATCTAATTCCTCTGGGAAATGCTTCAGTCCTGCTTAAAGCAGGCAACTTTCCGGGGGGGGAGGTGTTTGTCTGTTTTGTGGCCGCTACCAGAGCGCAAGGAAGTTGGGCCAAAATCAGCCAGGCTGTCACCCCTGCTAACCATCACTGCCAGTAGGAAAGCCACTTGATTGGGCATACGAAGAGGAATTAATTATTAGGAAAGGGTTTGGGAAAGGTTTAATAGCAGTACTGAAAATAGTTTTACTCCCAGCAGTGTTTGATCAACTTCATGTTGAACTATTGTTAAGGCCAATGATGACAACAGTTTTCAAAAACTTACAGGGAGGGACCCATGTTCACTGTGTTTTCCTCACTGGCAGGAAAGGAGAAAATGCAGTAAACACGGGTTCCGGCTTCCTGGGCTCAGGAACCATTTGGAAACCTCAACAGCCTGCGACAACCCAGTTAAGATAGTGCATCATTTTCAAAATCTGTTTGCAACCCTTTGACACATTTAGGCAACTTAACTTTATGTCCTAAGTAAGCTGAAAAACCCTTCACTGAGGGCTTATCTAAAATAAGGGGAAAGCTGTCAATTTAAGCTTCAGTAAAAATCCTAGCATAAGCAGCGTAGCATACCTTTTCCTCCCATAATATCAGATTAATGCATTACGTAGGGGTTTTTTATGCTTTCTAACTACTGAGTACCAATCATGAAGTTTTTCTGTACACCATTTGGCAATATTTCTTGAAGCTTTTAGTGTGTAATATATCCAGAAAAATGAAACGCTGCTGATGGGTTGATTAGATTGTAAGCCCCATGGAGCAGGGACTGTCTTTATGTTGTGTGTATCTGTACAGCGCTGTGTATGATTAGTAGCTCTATATAAACGATAAGTAGTAGCAGTAGGATGGGCTGACCCCAACTCCTTTTTGTACAGCTACTGGCTAAGGAATGAAGAGAAAGGTAGCCCTGGTCTCTTATGGTGCATTTCCAGAAAACACTGCAAAGTACACAAATTACTCACTGCCAAGTACACAAGTATTTTATCCCTTAGTTAAGTAACTCCACTTCTGTAGCTGTAACATAATCAACCCCTCCCCCCACCTTAAGTAAACTACTACTTGTTTACATCATTACGAAGCAGAATGAGGGAGATTTATGCCAGAATGCTTGATTTCAGAAGGCTATATCCAGAAGAAGACCATAGAAAGGATAAGGTAACTAGAGTCACCCAAAAGTCAGGCATGGCTGGGAGGTAAATTACCTTTTGGGACCATCGCACAAACATTACCTCTAGGAGTAGCTGCCTTCAAGGGCAAAGAACCCTAAGCAAGACCAAAGGTAACTACCAGAAGCACATCCCCATCTGGTCTTTCCCTCCGACAACTCCAGATAAGCATTTTGTGGATTTCAAAAGGAAAGAAATGGAGTAGAATAAGGGTAAAAAGAGATGTGATGGTAATCCGCTTAGGCCCCCGGGCCACTGGCACATCTGTTTCACAATGCCAGATGTTGGCCTGGGATTGCCCTGGGTCATGTCAACAGCTAGTCGGGGCTCATCACAGCCTGGCAAGGCCAAAGCAGGCTACATTGGGGTAGCATGTCTGCTGTGGACCACCATGACCCGGCCTGGATCAGGGCTCGATATGGCTGTCCATCATGGCAGAGGGCTGGGAGCCCGCCATATCCAGATAAGAAAGCTAATCACAGAAGGTACCCATGAAAGCAGAAGTAAATATGAGAAATAGGTATACTCCCTGAATTTTTTCAACAGAAATCACATTCTAGTTTGTTCATTGAAGGCACACACAAGTGGAACCTATGAACTAGCTGATTCATTACACACTTGTCCATTCAGCTTCGCACAACTGGAACCCATGAACGAGCTGATTCATTACACACTTGTCCATTCATCTTACTCTGCCAGTCTCTCCAAGCAATGGGAAACACTACCATTATTTCAGACTAGAAAAAGTTTAATTGCAGTGTCATCCCAAATGCAAGACAGAGAGAGAAAGTAGCTCGGAAGATCTTTTGTTCAGAGTGTTCATTTCTCCCAGAATAACTCCATTTCTGACGTCTCAAACCTTGTTCTGAAAGGGAACTTGTAACATCTTGAAAAGATGGGCTTGAGAACCAAAATTCACAACTCTGTTGGATACCAAAAACAATTGGCTGCACAATTTGAGCTTAGTAGGCAATTACTTATTATTATTATAAAAGATTTCTCATCCCACCCCCTCCTGCCAAAGAAATATGAATGAATGAATGAGCACCCCTCAAGGGGCTTGCTATATCTCACACACAAGCCCACACTTGTTTTACCATCTGATTATTGGCTTTAAACATTCAAATTGCTAATGTCTTTCCATCCAGCTCTTAGATGGATGGAGACAAACACCTAGACACGTGTCTTCCATTTGTTCAGTGTAGAACTCCTACTTTTTACATACCTGAGAAAGAGCCCTGCACAACTCTCACTAGCACTAGTTGGCTCAATAAAAGAGGTCAGATAAACTACTTCATTGCTTTCATTTCAGAAGCATGTGAGCCACCGCTATTTCCTACACATATCAGCTTGTCATTCTTTCGATTTTCCTACATTTAGGACCAAGCCAGCAGTTATGTATTACCTTGATTAATGCTCCAAGCAAGAAAGGTTTTTTGCCCAGCAGCACAAATTACAGATTGGGAGACCATGAACTCATTCCTAAACAGCTTCTCTCTATAAACTAAGCTACTGGAAAACATGTTCTGGAGTACATAGTTAATAGATTATTGTGGCAGCTGCAGGAGCTGGTGAAATATAAAATGTGTATGCTGGTAACAGCATAGGGAATTCTAACGGGTAGCATTTTCTGTCACTAGTTTGTATCATCATAAATGCTATTAACACTACAGGCATTAATGGCTCCAAGTGTACCATTTATGTTCCAAGAAGTAAAAGACTAAAAATATATACTAAATTATATATGAATTTAGCCTACCTGACACTTGGATGCTAACAGAACAGTGAAAAAATACATTTTAAAAAAATATTAGGAGGCTCCAAAATAAATAGGCAAAACATTGTCACTGAAAATTTAGCAGAACCTAGTTAAACCCCAGGTATAGATGTGGGCCAACACACTATTTCATTGTAAATATGGGTTGTGATTAGTAAGAACAGGCTTCTGATCAGCTCTCTGCTCGCTGTTGGTAAGAGATTACGGGGTATGAGGGGGAAATCTACCATTTCCTCCCACAAACGTAAAGGAAAAATTCCTATGGGGCAGTTGATCAGGAGTCTTTTCCCAGCAACTTGCCAATTTTTATCACCACAACTTAATGTGAAGTCCCAGCTCTCTTAAAGTCATGGTGAAATTCCACTGACTTCAGCAAAGCTAGGATTTCATTTTATGAGTGTTTTTAAACAAGCGCCTCCCCACACATTACCTATCCATCATGCATGTTGCAGGGCATAGGATGCCAATGCAGCCCTGCAACATGCATGATGGTTGGGGAATCAGTGAGGTGCTGGTCTAAAAAACACTCTTAGTTGCCAACAATCTCTTAGGAGGGCACTAATAAAGGAGAAGGGAAAGCAAAGATTAGAACTCCTGGCCTCATCAGTTAAATTGGTACCTATCGGTTGGTTTCTCCATGGGAAGCAATATGCATTTTTAGCATGAACAGTATGCTGACCTTCCTTTTTGGTTTAGTGTTTGGGGGATGATTTTTCAAAAGTGCTGAGCACCCATAACCCCTCCTGAAGTTACTGAAAGTAATAAAGGAAGTTTGGGGTGGAAATGGCAGGCCGATCTATAAAAACAATAAACATGGTCATCTGAAGTAGAGAAGGGATAGGAGAAGACTACCGATGTTGGCATGAAACTGTTCTTAAACCAGCTGAATTTGTAACATCATTAATATTGACTTTTGGTAAAATTAATACCACTAATAAGATTTATAGCAGTGTTACATTATTGATATTTAAAGCTCTAGTTGTTAGAGAAACTGTTGAAATACTAGTGAAAAAATCAATACTTCAGAAGTTTAAACTAATGAGTCTTGCTAGAATTTTAGAAAGCTAATGTAAATTTGAGAACCCAAACCTAGTTTAACTTAAGATTAAAAGGGCTATTCCCCACCACATGGACATTAATGAGAAACTGAACAATCCAAAAGCAAGTGAAATTATGGGAGGCACTGGTACAATTTTGACAAGTTAAAAATAGTTAAGCATCCTATTGTTCTTCCAACTTTCTACAAATTAAGTTTAATTGTGATTTCATTCACTAGGAAAGTTGGTTACTTAGGGGGTTGGTCTAGAGAACCTTGACATCCCTACCAGCCTTACAGTTCTGATTATAAGATGTCCACCTGGTCAAATAAATGCCATAATGTGTGCAGATTTTGATATTATATCCCTGATCCTCTATGGGTGTTTTTAAATTAAGTAAAGCTGGGNTGGCACAGCTTTGGAGCAGCCACTCAGGTGGAATGCGTGGGGAGGGATTCTAACAGGTGGCTTCCAGGGTGGCTACCGCAGCCACACAGGCAAGACTCCCACAGCTACCGACCGGCCCTGAAAAGAGCTCACACAGGCAGCTGTTCCTCCCCCCATGCCAGGCAACACTCCCACCTAGGGTTGCCACCTTGGGTTGTTTTTTTTACCAAACACTTCTGTTTTGGCCTATGGGAGTGTCAGGTAAAAAAGCCCACCACAGATGGCAACCTACCCACACCCCAAGCCCTGCCCAGCTGCTCGCCCTCTGCCATGATGCACAGCTGCAGAAACCATGGAAACAAGAAGCCACAACAGGTATTAATCCCATCATGCCCATGACCCCTGTGGACAGTGCAGCCGCTGGCAGTTCCAACCAAGCAGTGCTTTTCACCAACTCCATCTGGTGAGAAGGCTCCATCCTTTTCTTTCAGACTCAAATCTGGCCCATCGTCCATGCCTTCATTACCTCAAGGCTAGACTACTGCAATGTGTTCTACATGGGGCTGCCCCTGGTGACTGTTCGGAAGCTGCAGCTGGTGCAAAATGCAGCAGCCCAGCTCCTTTCTAAGGTGGGTCATCGTGAACACATTACACCTGTACTCTATAAGCTGCACTGGCATCCTATAGTCTTCCAGACACAATTGAAGGTGCTGGTTTTGACCTTTAAAGCCCTAAATGGCTTGGGCCCCACATATCTGAAAGACCACCTTTCTTTCCATGCTTCACTGCGGCCCAGCAGTTAGTCAGGAGCACCCTCCTGTGGGTACCATCAGTCAATTTTGTCCATACAACAAGGGCCCACAGGGAGGTGTTCTCAGTTGCTACCCTAATACTTTGGAACTCTTTCCCTGGAGGTTCGCCTAAGCATATTCCAAAGGCCGTGTAAAAATTTTTTGTTTGACAGAGCTTTTGGTAGGCATGTATAGAGGTGGGATGGTGTGGGGTTTTTTGGTTGTCTTAGGGTGGGTGGATAGGGATTTTTAGGGGTTTCTTGTTTTGTTTTATATATTTTTATTATTGTGTGTGTGTTAGCTTTGTTCCCTTCAAGGAAGGGCAGTATATACATTTTAATAAATAAATAAAATAAAATCATAGAGGTGCAAACCAGGTGGGGGGACATGGGAATCACAACATGCCACTCTCAGAATGCGTGTGTCCTTTAAGGGCTCCCAGTAGGGCTGGAGGCAAGCCAGGGAGGACAGACAGGCCACTCAGGACTTATGAGCAGCAAGCGTCCATGGTACTGGCAGACCTGTCTGCTGGTGTAGGTAGCTGCACCGGTTCATATAGGCAGGAGATGCATGGGCGCCCGTTGCCATGCACTTTTTTGGCTTGTCCCCCATGGCGCAGTCTGGATTTTTTGGCAGTGCCCCATGAGTGGCTATGAGTGAGTGCTGCGTGGCTCACAGGAGCATGCATCCCCCTCCTCCACCTTTACACAGGCATTCGGATGAGTGGTTACTAGATGGCCATGCATGGCAGCATCTCCTTTGAAAACACCCTATGGAAAAAGCATGTCACCATTCCTCTCCCTCCTTACTCCACAAAACTAAAGTGAAAGAAATCTTTAGTACCATTTTAATTCAATCAGTTGCTTTATTCTCCAAATGAAGATACTTCAGTCTTAACCAACATGTATTCAGTCAGCATGAGGTTTTATGGTTTCCTTCCACACAGTATTAGAACTCGACAATCCACTTTCACAACAAGCAAAAAAAAAAATAGTTTATCTAAACTGACTTAAGCTGCTGAAGGAATAGTTACAGTGTTGAATAGTATTTTAAAAATCTACATACAAAAATCAATTTTCACAAGTTTAAACTAGTTTCCTTATTTGGAGATAAGCAAAGCTAATCTACTTGTTCAAGACCCTTCCATCAGTCTCTAAAACTACAAAACAGAACTCATTTCTAGCTATAGTACAGCTACAGAGCTGCTACAAAACATTTTTGTATATTATATAAACATATATACATACACACACATTTATATAATATAAAAAAAATGTATGGCTATTGCAGCAGCTCTGTAGCTCTGCTACAATATTTAAACTTTTGACCAACTTTCAGAGAGAGAGAGAAGGCACATCAGCCATACTGTGGAAAGAGTCTACACTATTAAATGTCAAAATTCTAATTCATCGACAATACATCTTCTGTGGTTGTAGCAACAGTAAGATAAACAGAACTTGGATATTTCCGCTGGAACATCAGAATTCCATGACAGAGCGAGACACTAAAAGAAATGCTGACTTCATACAGGTCAGAACTTCTCTCGGAGCACAAACCTCCATCTGCTTCACACAGACACCAGTCCTTAGTGCCAACATGAGTCACATTCACTTTAGTGGAACTTCAGGAGTGATGAGGACAAGTGCTAGTGTGAAACAGATGGAGAATCATGCTGCAAGTGTCTGTTTTCCACCTTCAGTACAACGGATATTAAACAATATAGCTTATTAACATGGATAAGGTATGAAGACCTACTTCACCTATTCCTTCGGTGCAATTCAGAAATTTGATGAGGAAGGAAACCCTAATAGGAAAGCTAGAAGACATGCAGGAAGACAAACCAAACTACAAACCGACATAGGCTGCTTTTAGACGAGCGCCATCTGCTCATGCCGTGAAATCATGCACCTTGTAAGAGTGCCACAGGCAGCTTTTAGACACGCTGTATTTCCTGTCATGCATTCTTAAATGGCGCATATTAAATACCTAGATATTGAGGTAACTTGCACCGTTAAAGAATTTGCGACCGTAAATGCAGCGCATCTAAAAGTTGTCCATAGCACTTTTAAAAGGTGCATGATGCCGGAGGCACCCTCCTTGAGCTCCCCTTGGTGTCAACCATGAAGAGGGCGTTCTCTATAGCTGCACCACAACTGTAGGACTCCCACCCGTTGGAGGTCCGCCTGGCCGCTGACCTCCCCTCTTTCCGTAGACAGTGTAAGACCTGGCTATTCTGCCTGGCCTTTCCCAAGGGAGATGGGATGGGTGGGTCGGGCTAGGGAGGGGTTTTTGGTATTGGGTTATTTTAACTTTGGGAGTATTAGTGTTTTAATGTATTTTATTTCATTATGTATTTTTTAATGTTGTTAGCCGCCCCAAGATGCTTATAGCAGGAGGGGGCGGAATATACATTTTAATAATAATAAAATAATAATAATAATAATAATAATTAATTTCACAGTGCGAGCGGGCAGTGCTCATCTAAAAGAGGCCCTAGAGAGATCTGATCAAGGAGCTGCAGTCCATAAATGGAGATCTGGTACTAATCAATATGAAGGTTTTCTTCCAGAAGAGTTCGTGAATAACTCCAGCGAAGATATGAAACTTCGTAACTCATCCAGCATTTAACTGGATGAGGAGAAAGGAGGCAGCATATCAATTCTAATCCCCTGTTCAGAGGAGAGGAAAAAATAAAGAGTACAAAAGAAATCTCTGTTCTCTATCTGTATATTCTACCTCAATTACAGTAGCAAAGACATGGAATCCATTTTAAAGACAGTTTTCTGAAACAGCCCCTTTAAAACTTAAGCAACATGAGTTAGTGAAGTCAAGTTCATGTATGTTCATAGGAAAAGTTAAGATGAACCGGGGGGGGGGGGCGGGCGGGATCTAAAGCCCTGCTTGCCAAAATTGTCTCTATATAAAGCTTTCTTATCCTACGCTCCTAATAGGGAAGTGGTGCTCTGCTTCTTCATCAAGACTTTATTCAACTTCATGCATCTGTCTTCCTGTATAGTCCCTTAGAGCCTGCAGAAATTAACAGTGAGTGGAGGGACACAACATCCTCCCAGCATTCAATTCTATTGGAATTTTTTGAGGGTGTAAATAAGCATGTGGATAAGGGGGAGCCAGTCGATATAGTATACCTGATTTTCAGAAAGCATTTGATAAGGTCCCTCATGAGAGACTCTTGAGGAAATTAAAAAGTCGTGGAATAGAAGACAGTGTCCTATCGTGCAACGGTAACTGGTTAAAGGGCAGGAAACAAAGTAGGACTAAGTGGTCAGTTTTCACAATGGAGGGAAGTAAATAGTGGAGTGCCCCAGGGATCTGGTGCTGTTTAATGTATTCATTCATGTTCTGGAAAGGGGAGTAAAAGTGAAGTGATCAAATTTTCAGTTGACACAAAGTTATTCAAGGTAGTTAAAACACAAGTGGACTGTGTTTCATCTGCCATTTAGTTACACAGCGGGGTCAGAAGCAGGACTTTGCTTTTTCTGGCCTGGCAGGAGTTTGCACAGGGTGGGGGGTGTTCTCTCAAATCCCCACCCTCCAGGCTGCCTGCTCCCACAGGACAAGATGCCTTGCACGGTGGCTGCTGGCAGCAGACTGTCCCAAACAAAGTTTACCGGGGGGGGGAGGGGCCCACAAACACTCTTTCATACCATAGAATAAGGTGGGGCAGTTTGTCACCTCCAG
Organism: Sphenodon punctatus; assembly: GCA_003113815.1. Taxonomy (NCBI): domain Eukaryota; kingdom Metazoa; phylum Chordata; class Lepidosauria; order Sphenodontia; family Sphenodontidae; genus Sphenodon; species Sphenodon punctatus. The sequence goes on along the minus strand of QEPC01000529.1, from coordinate 4,960,570 downwards.
TATTCATGAGGGCCAGCCCGATTACACCCTTCTCCTCCCTCCCTCTTTGCCAGGCTCCTGCCCCTGCACACCCAGGTCCTGCTGGATTTGTAACCAAGCCAGCCCAGAAGGGCCTCTTGAGGTGGCTTAGGGGAGATCTGCCGGGCTCACATCACAGTGACTTTGTGGGTAGTACAGAAGAGGAAGGGGGCTGAGTGACTAGGGAAAGCAAAAGTGTCTTCTTGCCCTTTTTAAGGAATTCCCAGAGCTGCCCCCACTGAGAAGCTCAATAGTCCGGGGAAGGTCACAGACACCACAGCACTCTAATCTCCTTGCCCCAGCGCAGCTATCTGAGGGGACAGCCCTCATTTTAGAGCCCCACAGCAGCCCTCATTACAATTTGGATCTGACAGCCCCAGACCCAGCGCCACTCCCCCATTGTGGGTACCATATTTGGTATCTTGAGGGGAAATGTTTCCTCCATTCCAAACTTTAACATGCTTGACACACCCCTGGGGGAGGAGCCCCACAAGAGGACCCCTGCCCAGATCCCTATTGAGGAAAAATGTTCCTTCGTTCTGATTCTTACATTTGTCCATTTGGGGAGAAGAGTCTTGCCTGGTTGAAGGAAGGTTCAAGGTTGCTAGCTAAGGATTGTTGTGTGTGTGAGGCAATTATCCTATCTTGCAGGGTGGTTCTGAGTGTGACCTAGATAAGTACGGTAAAGCACTTTGAATGCTGAAACCCCTCTATGACTGTTTAGGAGATTGTAATAATGGCAGAGCTGTGATCACAGAAATATTTGTGATAAAGGAATAAAACGTTAAGTTTATGGATAAACTCCAAAGCACAGCTGAGAGAGACATCTGGCATTATGACATTTATTAAAAGAGGTTTTAGTTCATGAAGGAGCAGGACAGGGGAAAAGACTTGGAGAGGAGGAGGGGCAAGTCCATTTCTTCTCCCTGGGCTCATTTCAACCTGTTAGGAACACACACACCCCAAAAGACAAGAGACACCCCCCCCTCCCGTTGGCAGCACCCCACAAGACACAGGTCAAAGAGTGCAGGGGAACAGAAGGGGGAAAAGGAAAAAGAAAGAAAATGCCCCATGCAAAATGGGTCTAGTCGGAAGGAAGAATTAAACAAGAGAGGCTCCCGGGTAAACAATGGAGCAGCCAAAAACAAGTGCCCTCTCTCTTTTGAGATGAGCCCTCCACGGACGCCCTCTGATCAAGCAATAGATCGATCATTAGGTCGATTGCTCCATGCCCGTTTAGAAATAGCTCTCTTCCTCTGCCTATAGAAATTCCCTTTTGCCCTCTTGTTCATCCTGACACACACACACCCTATTGAAAGCTTCCAAAGCTTTGTTCTAGAAACTTCCTTTTGCCCTCTTGTTCATCCTGCCATGCCCCACATTGGAATCCTCCAAAGCTTTGTTATAGAAACTCCCTTTTGCCCTCTGGCTCATCAGCCATGCCCCCATTGAAAGCCTCCAAAGCTTTGTTTCCCTCAAACACATCATGCAAAGGTTTCTTTTTCAGCCCTAGCATTCCTAAAGTGCTTTTAGGAAAACCTTTTGTGCAACTTTGAGACCCCTTGCCCCACCTCTCAAAACCTTATAACTGCCCTTGCCCCCATGAGCCAGACCAGAGGGTTTTGCTTATAAAATACTGTGTGTATATGTCAATTGTGTTTAGTTGGGAGGGTACAGAACTTATTTGTATGTAATATACCTAGTCCTTTGCCAATAAACCTCCCTTATTTGTATCAGAGTATCCCCTTTCTGTGTTGGGCTGTGGGAGGGAGATTCCAGCCAGCTGGCAGTGCATCACGTCCTCAGACTGATCCCAGTGGACACGCACAGACCCTTTGAATCAATTTGGCTAATTCCCCCTAAATTTAAGAGGTTGTTTGGATATTGGGGTACCAGCCCCCAATATTCACTTGTGGAGTGAGTCCATGTCCTAACAAACTTTGCTACGCCCCTGAATAAAAGAAAGGTGTTTTTTTCCACTCGGCACATAATTAAGTTGCGGAATTTGTTGCCAGAAAATGTGGTCAAAGCCAGTAGTATAGCTGGGTTTAGCACAGGACTGGACAAGTGTCTGGAGGATAGGACCATTAGCAGCTATTAGTCAGAGGTAGCCAGAGGTAGGTTTGGGGAATGTAACCTCTTACTGTTGGGAGCTAGGAGTAAACAACAGGAAATGGCTCACCCCACTGTGATCTGTTGGGTACTTCTTCCAAACAACCGAGATTGGCCACTGTCAGACAGGTGCTGGGCTCAAGGGACCACTGGTCGCACCCAGTATGGCACTTATGTTCTTAAGATGGATGGGGAGGGAGTCAAGCAACACATTCCTTTCTATTTTGGGAAAGCCAGAGAACAGACTGCCCTATCCCCTCTTCTTCTCTTACCTCAAAGTCATTTTAAAGTTACCTTTTAAAATGACTAAGTTTAATCAAAGGGCACAGGGATCCCCAAGAGAGAAGCCATCACAGCAACTTCAATTGCAAGCCAAGTCAGGGGACTGAGCAGCAACAAAAATAGGGGAAAGGGTTTCTTTTTCCTCCTCTCTGGCAACGTGCAGGCAGCAGGACAAGGGAGAAGCACTCTCTCCAGCAGCAGTTAGGAAAACACTGACAAGAACACTCTCTCCTTCCCCCTGCTCCAACAGTAGCCTTCCAGCCCAGGCTCTACTCTCACTCCATGGGTGTTCTCAAACGTAATGCTGGCACCGATTAGTACACTTTAGCACAGATTAATCCGGGTGCCAGCATCACCTTTGAATGGGCTGCCAGATGTTTCCACGGTCTGGCTCCCAACCGTGGTGGAGTTTAGCCTGGACTGTCACTCAGGGAAATCCCCAAGCAACAGCCCAGGTTAAGCTCCACCACGGTCGGGAGCCAGCCAGCGGACCTAGAGTAAAGCAAGCTATCATGTGCGATAGCCCGCTTCGCTCAACCCAGTCCGGACTGGTGGTGGGGGCAGGCACCATGGCAACTTCATTAGCTGCCATGGCAACACCCATCAGCCAGGGTGCTGCATGCAGTGCAGGAGTGGGAACGTGCAAATGCATGTCTGTGCATCACCCTGCCCTGACCGCCATAACACTTCTTTGGTGGCCTGGCCAAGTCCGGCCCTGAGTGATGGGTCCCACCATTATTATTATTATAAACATTTATATAGCGCCAGCCATGTGCCTGGCGCTGTACAGAACATAGAAATAGATGCGGTCCCTGCCTGTGGCTTACAATCTAAAAAGACAAGGAGGGGGAGGCAGGGAGAGGGGACAGTGGGAGAGACAGGGGAGAAGACAAACAAACATTCAGGCGGATGCGAAGTCTCAGGTGTGTGTGCTTGGCTTTATTATTATTATTATTAACAAACATTTATATAGCGCCAGCAGTGTACCTGGCACTTTACAAAGTAATAAAATAGACACGGTCCCTGCCCCTAGGGCTTACAATCTGAGAGACAGGAGCTGGGGGAGAGACTTAGGAAGGGGAACAGAGGGAGACACAAGGCTTGGTTACAATCAGGTTGGTTGCAGCAATCTGCAGAGGAGGGCATACAGTAAGTATATGGGGAACGACTAGTAGGCATTGGGAAAGGCGGCGAGGAAAAAGTGGGTCTTGAGGAGGGATTTGAAGGGGAGGGGGCAAGGCGGATGTAGGGAGGGAGGGAGTTCCAGGCATGGGGGGCAGCGAGGCAGAAAGGTCGAAGGTGCTTAGGTGAGCAGGAGAAACGAGGGAGAGTGAGGGAGGGGACAGAGGAAGAGCGGAGCTGTGGCCATGGTGTGTCCATCTCGTCTGAAATACGCCATGCCTTTTCACACCAGCTCATGGTCCTTGTTCCGCCTCCCCTTTCTCCACCAGAGGCCATAATCGCTTACTCTCTTTGGATGCAGGGCCATATAAATCCTTGTCATTAGCCAATGACTGTTATTGTCCAATGTTAAAAAGGCTATTATAAAATATCTGTAAAAATGGACTTTCGCTAGAAGTGAGATTTTGAATTAAAATGTGAATTAATTAATTAAAATGTGGATTTTAAAACCGTTCCAGAGAACACAGCAGTGTGAATTTATTTTTACCACTATAGAGATTTGCCCAATCTTCTTTTGTTTTTCTTACCACATCGTTATACCCGCCTTTGTTCTAACCTGCTGCCAAAAAGTACATATTTCCACAGGGGGTTTGTAGTAAATGACCATTCATTTGACCAGATCATAAGAATGTGCTAGATACACACAGGCATGCCAGAGAACCACATTTCTGGACAAACTAGATTCAGAAACATTAGAATTTACTCACAATATGAAAGGTCTACAAACCAGCAGATTGAGAGTTTCTCCCACTGCGCTATACCCATGATCTCCCAAAGCAAACATGTTATTACTCAGTACGTCCACTAAAATAACATGTGCAATTAGATTTCTAGCAGAGTGAACAAAGGCCATAATAATTTTAAAAAATAAAAATAAAAATCAGAACTGCCAGTCAGTGTCTCCTAGGGAGTACTGCCGCCCTATTCTCTCTTCTTAGGACTAGAAGTTGTACATCATAGTGTACACGGTGTGTGCATAAAGACACACTTCAGTAACCTTCAGGTAATTGTTAAAATCCTTTATGTATTTAGAAGATGTCTTTGTCGGAAGAATGAAATGCAAACCCAAACAGCTAGACAAGATTTTAAACCTGATCTTTATTTGACTAGCTGAGGATATGTTCACCTACTATCCTCGGCTTATCCCAAATCTGAAAGAAAAGGAAAAAATGCTTCCACTTATACTTACCTAGAGACAAGTGGAGCCAACAAGCTTTGTTTCAAGAGGGACAAAAACATTTGAGCAACATATTTCATTTCCCAGAACCCCTCTCGTAAATTTTGAAAAATAGGTTGAACATATTGTACACAAAGTGTAATTTTAAAAATTACACTTATCTGTGCTAATAAAATGGAATCTGTGCTTATCTGTGCTAATAAAATGGAAAGGGTTTTGTTGGTTTGCTTTCCCTACACCCAGAAGGGTTTAGAGACAACTTTGTGTCACAAGGAGAAAAGAAAATACTCTTTAACCCACCAACAACATCTTTGTGCAAAAACAGTTAAACCCAATGAGAGGGATTTGCTGATTCATGTAGGAGATTGGCTCATGGAAAAGTTTAAAGTGATGCAATCCATACAATGCATGTAGCATTGCCACAGAGTGCTGTAAATCTCCAGTACAGCCACTGATGAGACACTGTGATCCTTTCACTCAAATTAAGAGATTAAACCAAAAGCAGACTGGTGAAATGCAACTAATTCACAACACTGGAGGAGATAAAAGTACAGGGACAATCGAGCAGATCAAGACTATGATTATTGAGATTTGTAGGTGTCCCTAAAATGCACACAAAATGCCTCCTCTCTGAGTGAGAGAGTCAGTATTTTTTAATAATTTCCAAATAAGGGAGCCACTAGACAAAGAAACTGCTTTAACTCTTAGACTTCTTGTAACAAACAAATGCTTGGAACACTTTAGTCAATGCAGTAACACTGCAGGAAACAAGATGCATTTGGAGAACAATACTCCTGGTTGAAGGAAGTTAACAGAAGGAGAGAGCCTGCCATGTGATGAAATGAATGACATTTGCAGCAGGACTGTTTACAGCAGAAATACTTCAGCAGCCCCACAGCTGATGCCCATGGGCTCCTTTGATGGATCAATTACTCTACTCTGCATCTGCCTTCTTATACAGCTATCCTCAGAGTTAGAAGTACTTTCCAAAATAAAAAGGATTGAAAAAAAGAACTCTTTAAAGCACTGACAAACTTAACACAATCTTGATTCCACCAAAGTCAATGGCTCAGCTACCTCTGACTTTAACAAGCAAGGACTGCACCCTAAGCTTTTGAAATCATCAGTTGGGCTCCAAAACACATTGGGATTAACATAAAGAATCTTTAAATACAACATACATAGGGGGCAATCCAATGGCCTGTGTACACCACCCACAGGTGCGCATGCATACCGTGCATGTAGCACAGCCACCCATAATGTTTAATCATAATTTAACTATACATGTAATTTTATGTATCTATAAATATATTTAATATCTACCTGCTTTGTAATGCTGTTTATATTGCTGGAGTGGTATTTCCAAAGTATTTTCTGCAGCCATTGAACAGGATTATTATTACTTTATTTTTCAAACATGGCAAAAGATGGAGGTAAAGTAGCTCAGGCTACTGCCAGTGAGAGAATGCAAGTTTTTACTGCGATGCTTAAAGTGACAAACTCTACATCTGTCAACTTGAAAACCAAGATATGTAAACAAACAAGTCCCTTTGCCTATACTAATGCCCCCTCGGATTATAAAATATCAAGGGGTTTTGAAAAATCTTTTCAGCAGTCACTATTTACATTTCCCTTTTCTCTCACAGTGGCTCAAAAAAGTAAATTTAGCTTTTGTTTCAAGCCATTTTCAATCTCGTTAGAGCTATAAAACTTCTATAGGACTCCTCTATTTGAAAAAACATGCTTTTAACAACAACTGTTGATTGTGGCCTTTTTTAGTTATTAATTTCTGGAATTATCATTGAGTTACAAGGATAGTTATTAAAGCATGAAGTGTAGAGCAACGGCAAAAACTTCGTGGGGGAGAGGCCAACAAAAGAAACTGGTACTCCCCATCCCTGCAAACCCTGTCCCAAGCAGGCATATCCCATCTGTCACCAGAGCCTTGAGCTGCCTGTCATTTCCCGATATGGGAAGAGCAGGGTCACCCAGCTCTGACAGCAGAGTCTACCATTCCTTCACAGTCACAGCCACAACTTCCTCTCCCCTGCTTCTGCTGCTTATCGCCAACCTCCATTTAGCCATCCCTAAGTCTTGTCTGGCTCCCAGTCCTCTGCCCCAACACACCCTGTTCCCTTCAGCTGGGATTCTTGGCACTGGCCATGATGTGTGCACACTTGAACCGGGTGAAAGAGGTTAGCAGAGGGAGGATAGAAGGGCTATGATCAGTGGACTAGTCTGCTGTCATGGGTGGCCGCCCCAGTTCATATGGCCAGGAATGCGTGGGTGCCCATTGCCACACACTTTTTTGGCTTGCCCCACGCAGCGCACTCCAGCTTTCTCAACAGTGCTCCATACGTAACCATAAATGGGTGCTGAGAGGCTCACAGGAATGTGCATTCCCCCACACCATCTTCAGACGTACGGTCGGATGAGTGGCTCCTGGATGGCCATGCGTGGTAGAACCTCATTTAAAAACACCTCAAGATGTGATGTGTGAAAGGGTGATAAGGAGGTGGTGAAATGACAAGGAGGGAGCCACAGGGATTGAGTTAAATGAAAGAGGATGAAATGAAAAAGGCAGGACATGAAAAGTCAATGCAATGACAGGCAAGGAGCATCAAGTTTTGGTTGAATGACAAATGAAAGAATGACGATAGGGTGGAATGACAGGAGACCATGGTGTGTGAGTGGATTGACAAAGGAGTAGGTGAAATGACAATGATGAGAAGCAAGCAGAATGACAGGCAGGCAGGAAGCTATAGGGAAGGAGTAAAGTGAGAAAGGAGAAGGAATGACAATAAGGGAGACCATGACGAGTGTCTGGGTTGACAGGGAGCTAGTCAGCGAGATAAGGGAGAATGACAAAAGATTGGATTGAATGACAGACGAGTGCCTTAGAAAAATCATTATGAGAGATTAGGTTAAATGACAGGGCAGATATGGAGAATAAATGAAATGAAATAAGGGAATGCATGGAATGACATTGAGGGGACATGAGGAATGTTGGAATGAGAAGGGGCTGGAAGTATGAGAAGGCAACAGTTGTAGGGAGTCTGAATTTCCTATGAGCAGGTGGGGTGAAGGGAGTGGGTAAAATGACAAGGAGTGGGGAATGGGTGGAGTGATAAGGCACAACATGGAATGACAAGGAATAGATCATATAGAGAAGCGGCAGAATGAACTAGGAACTGGGTGAAATAAGAAGAGGGACAGAGGGAGGATGACAATTGTGTGGAATTACTAGGAGAGTGTTGAGTGGAACTATGTGGAATGACAAATAGGAGGGCTAAAAGGAGCAAAAGGAATAACAAAGATGGAATGGCAAAGGTCAGGGTAAAATGACCAAGATGAGGGCCATAGAGAAAGGGATGAGAAACTGGGTGGAAAAATGTGGAAAGTCTTATGGGGAATAGATGGAATGATGAGGAATGTGCAATAGAGTGGTGAAATAGAAAATCATTTCTTTTGTGGAATAATGAGGGCGCTTGGGGAGAGGTTGGAATAAGAGTCTTATGGGAAGCCGATAGAATGACATGGGATTGGAAAGAATGACAAGCGATTTGGGCATAGAAAGAGGGTGGAATGAAAGAGGGTGGAATTACATGAAGTGGACAATGGAATAAAAGTGAAATTGTAAGAAATTATTGGAATGACATCAATGGGTCCATCAGAGGAATGAGTGAAATAACAAGTCAGAATGACAACAAAGTGACCATGGGGTGAGCAGATGGAATGACAACCATGTAGGGGAGGGGGGCTCCCCAAGGAGCGGAGCATGGGGAGGTAGGTGGACAGACAAATGATCGAGTAGAGTGAAAAAAAGGGGACAACTGGGAACAGCAAGGATGTTGGAGAAAAAGGGAGACTTGAACCAATTTTCCAGGCTGCAACCAGAACTGAGAGACAGACTGTAGCAGGACTCTGCTGCCTATGTGCAGTGAGAAAGAGAACAGGTGGAAGTCTAATGTGATTGGGGAAGGGGCTGTACAATTTTAAATAGAAAAGGGATTCCTATAGAGTTATCATCAGGGTTTTGTTTTCTGCAACAAAAAATTGGAATTTCTCTAATAAAAAAAACATGAATTCTCTGATTAAAAACCCCAGAATCTCAGTTTTCCTGTGCTTAAATGTACACGCTAGTTGACTTTTCCTTACCACTACATAGCTTTAGAACACATTTTATTGTAATATTTTCATTTGTATGCAATTTTGCAGCTACTTGGCCCACCAAGTCCCCCCCCAATAAAAATAAATAAAAATTGAGGTCTGTGGGTTGCATCCCTCTCCAAAATGCAGAGCCCCTCCCCCCCACAGCACATGCCTTTAAGGTTGCTTCCCCTCCACTGCCCTGAGCTCGCTGCCTCCTCCTAGCCTGGTCCCACACCGCTCTGCCAACCAGAAAGGGGGACCATACAGAGGCTGGCACTGGAGAAAACTGCTATGGGCCCAATTTCCTGTCCCCTCTTCCCAAGGTCCAGACCACCCCAATTCATAGTGCCCAAGTGCAGAGCTCCTGCCCCTCCACAGCACAATCCTTCAGATTGCTCCCTCTCAGTTCCACATTCTTGCTGCCCCGTGTTTGCTGTGTCCTCCTCACAAACCTGGTTTTGCCATTTTCTGCAAAATTCTCTGGAAAAAGGCAAAATCTCAATTTTTCACTGATTGTCCGTTGCAAACAGAAAACTAGGAACCCTGGTGAACATTTATGCATCTGGTCTTTACTCATAAAGACAAATGGTCAGATGAATAAATGAACACCCCATGTTTGTCATTTCCCACAGCTCCACTTCTTGTCATTCCACCTCATCCCATCTTTTATAAATGGCTCCTTACTTGCCATTGCAACAGCTCACCATTGTCCTCTCCTCGTCATTCCTTTCTACCCTCTCCGCATAACCTTGTCATCATTCCATCCAAGCCCTTTCCCATTTGACACATTATCATTCCATCTGCTCCCCATGGCATTCTCCCCGTCGCTGAAGCCTTTGTAATTTCACCGGATCCCCATAGCCTCCTTCTTGTCATTCCACTCAGGCCTGTCTAAATCCACCTGATCCCCAGGGCCACCTTCCTGCCATTCCACTCAGGCCTTTCTAAATCCACCTGATCCCCAGGGCCTCCTTCCTGCCATTCCACTCAGGCCTTTCTAAATCCACCTGATCCCCAGGGCCTCCTCCCTCTCATTCTAGTCAGTCCCTCATCATTTCACTTTCTCCCAGTTAGTGTCCTTCCCATCATGCCAGCCAGCCATGGCCTTCTCTGTCATCCCACCCAATCCCTGTAGCTTTCTCCCTGTTAACATGCCACTCCCTGCTGTTTCAGGAAGGTGTGTCATTGCACCTGCTTCCTCCCACCTCCTCCCTGTCACTCCAGCCAGACTCTTCTCACTTCTCTTGTTTTCTTTGGACCTTCCATTTTGTTATTCTACCCCTTCCTTTCCCTCTCAGAGATACTTATCATTCATACACCTGCATTACTTCTAATTGGCATCCCTATTCCCGCCATTGTTTTAATGGGCATCCCGTGTCACTCTTTTTTAATACATTCTGGTACTGGGAGATGGGGGAATAAATAATAGGGGGTTTGAGATTGTGATCCCACTCCTCGTCCCCCAGATTGTAGTTATTAGCACTATAACAGGCTGTTGTTGGTTTTAGAGGTACAAGGAGACAAGCCTGACGTATCTAGTCTCAGGGACAGCGGATCCCCCCCCCCCCCCCCCCCCCCTTAACAAACGATATGCCTTTATGCCCAAAATGACAGAGCACTCCCCCGTGTTTCTACCGCATTACTTGTAAGGTGGGTAGATACATACACACACACACGGGGGGAGACATGCATGAAATGCACGCGAAGGAAGTCAGTGAGGGCCGGGGCCCACTGCTGAGCTACAGCCCCCGAGGTCTCCTCACGCGACACGCAGTGCTCGCTCGCAGTCTGCCCGCCCTAGCAAGACGCTAAGGGGCGGGGAATGGAGCCGCCGCCAGAGCAGGCCAACAAACCCCGGAAGGCTGGGAGCAGCGCCTCCTGCCCGCTTCTCTCTGCCTCGGAAACTGGCAGGGGAAGGAAGGAGGTAGGTTGGGTCCGGTCCGGTCCCCCATCTCGCCTCATCGGGCCGGGCTCTTGCTACGTATCCAGGCAGGTAGCTGCCTCCTCTCCTCAGCGCGGACGGCTCTATGGAAGGAGGGGGTCGCGGCTTCCGAAGAGGGGTCGCTGGGAAGGCCCCCCCACGGGGGGCGGGGGGAGTTACAGCGGCGCTGGAGCCCCGGCAGCGCCCGGGGATGGGAGGGGGATGGGCTGGCTCCCTCCTCAGGCTTCCCCCCCATCCCACCCCGCAGCAGAGCTGGCCGGGCCCCTGGCTGTTACCTGCGCTCAAAGTCCTTCTCAAAGGGGGCCAGGTAAGGATCCAGCTCCAGCAGCTGCTGGAGCTCAGGCACAAACCCGCTTTCCGCGGCCATCTTAGCTGCTGGATCCTGCCCGAGGAGGCTAGTAGCGGTAGCAGCGGTGGTGCTGCCCTCCCGGCCCTATATACAAAGGGGCGGGGGGGGGGGGTTAGTTGCCCAGAGCTCCCTTAGGGAACCAGCCCTGCACCGCCCACCCAGCAACAGCAAGGGTGGGGAGAGTGAGGCCTGACCTCTGGGCCAGGCTTTGGATAAAGGGATAGTGGTACGTGGGGTGGGAAGGGCATTCAGGGGACCCAGAAACAGGACTTTGCTGGTGCTGGCTCTATAAACTGGAGCTCTGCTGGGCAGGCTCTCGGCTGTTTTTTCTCTCTCTCAAACAGCCTGTCCTCTTCAGGTGCAGGGTTTTTAAGGAGGCTCTTTAGGTTACAAAGCTCTTTCCTGGTTCCCTCCAACACAATGCTGAATGTGAACCTTAAAAGTTCTGTGTTCAGCTAGGCAGCCCGTTTGACTGCTATGTCTGCATAGTGTTCTGGATCTGGGGGGCCCCTGGGAATGTAACGCCCTATTGTGATTCAGTCCCACTGGAATGCAATAAGGCCATCAGCTGCACACCTGAGCTCTCCTGCCCGTCTCTTTTCTTTATCACCATGGTTCTGGCGATGCGGGGCCGAGTACTGGTGAGACAGCTTTAGTGATCTGCAGCCTGGTTCGAGGTTGCGTGCTGGAGTTAGGAGACAGTCTTTTGTGCAGCCCCTGGGACGCTGGACCTGGAGAGTTCAGTAGGACCTGACTGGAGGAGCTGACAGCTGATCCCAGCCATTCCTGTCAACTTGTACATTTGTAAATAAATGGACTGTTATACCACACAGTAAGTCTCTAGTTTCTCTCTCCTGCCAAAAGGACACCAACCCAGCAGGGCTGCCCCTGGAACTTCCCGCCGCTCGGGAAAGTGGGGTGAGCAACAATAAGAAGAGAGAGAAGCCAACGAAAGAAATTGCTGCAGCTCAGACCTCCCCATCCATGCAAACCCTATCCCAAACACACACATCCCCATCTGTCAGCAGAGCCTTGAGCTGCCTGTCAATTTCCCCACTGCATTCCCAGCTATGGGAAGAACAGGGACTCCCAGCTCTGACAGCACAGTCTCCCATTCTTCCACACAGTCAGAGCCACAACTTCCTCTCCCCTGCCGCTGCTGCTTAGTACTAACCTCAATTTAGCCATCCCTGAGTCCTGTCTGGCTCCTAGCCCACTGCCCCACAACACACCCTATTTCCTTCTGCTGGGATCCTTGGCATTGGCCATGATGTTTGCATGCTTGAACCAGGTGAAAGAGGTTAGTAGAGAGAGCATAGAAGGGCTTCTCCTGCCCTGACCCCTCATGAGGAGTGCAGATATCCAGCAAATTTGGCTGGAGAAAGGAGTGATCCATCCTCAGACTGGATGGAAGAAGAGACTGCAATCCCCAAGCGAACAGGGAGGCATCCCTTCCATGGGGAACACGGTTTAAAGGTCAGAATGCCTGAGTTCTGTCCCCAATTTTTGGAAAGGGGAAGGCAATAAGCCAGTCCTTTTGGTGCCAACAGGGAATGCTGGAGTCAGACCCGCGGAGGAGGTAGGACATACTAAAACAAATGTCATGAAATGGCTATTGGAAACAACAGAGGCACTATTAATGCCAACTGGAAATGTGAATGGCAATAGTTTTTAATGGGCATCTCTGTCCGAGCTCAGAAGGAAAGTGGGATGGGGTGGAAGGACAAGAGACTGAGTGGATTAGCAGCAGGAAAGCCAGGAGAAACAGGTGGAAGGACACCTGTTGCTGATATAGTGGAATGACTAGAAGGATATCATGGGGAGTGGGTGGATAGATATTTCTTTCCTGAAATATCTATGCAGGATATTTATTTTCTAGGATTCTGATATCTCTGATTCTTAGTTCTTTCTGTCAGTGAGTCCACTATCTTTATTTAGATCAGGGGTGGGCAAAGTTCTCAACCCCAAGAGCAGTATATAGAAATATTCATTTGGCTGAGAGCTGCAAGACACAAATACATGTGCATAAGCACATATTTCTCCTGCCTTCAAATCGCTGATGGAGCAGGAGCTCAGCAGTCCTGGTTTATGAGATTAGGAGGAGAAGCTGCAGCTCAGCCATGGAACTCGGGCACAATGAAGTTTTGTAAGTCATGGAACCTTTATGGGCGCTCCCAAGAGCTGAGCTCAACTTCCCAAGAGCCACATGCATCTCTGAGCCACAGTTTAACCACCTCTCACTTACACCAAACTCTTCTGTTATGTTTCCGTACCATCTTGCTTCTTTTAACATACCGTAATTATATTCACAATGTATTGTCCATTGTAAATAGCATAAGGGATAGAGTTTCTGCTTTATTATCAAGATTAAGGGACTTATTTTTCACATTATCTTACATTTTATCTGTGTTGTAAGAGGTCACCTGCTGAGGAATCAGGGGGGAGAAGACAGTTCCTGCATTCTTTGTGCTTTATGGAGTGACAGAAGAGGAAGTAGAAGCTTCATATTTAGCACTTTTCCCTTTGTCATTTGGAGACAGCTCCAGCGGTTCACAACACTATTAGCAGCTATCTGGTATAAACAGAGAATAGATATTTATAAATCAGCAGCAGTGATTTGTAAACGAACACTGGAAATCTGGCTGTGAGATTCTACTCCCTGGAGATCAAGCTCCAATACAAGCACCAGTCTTTTAACGTGGAACAAATAAAGTTGACACTTAGTGAAAATCTCCATGTAACATCCCTGAACTTTGGGAAAGGCTGAATTCAGATCTGAATTCTTTAACTAGTCCCTTTTCTATATCAAACAAAATAAAACCCCATATTAGAATACCGTAAAACAGCATTGACTGTTCTAATATTACCATTTTTGTAATAGTTGTAACAATTTTTGTAAGCCCAAACTCCTGGAGTTATGAAACTACATGAGAATTTAAGCTCTTATTTGTTGGGGGGAGGGGGGAGTGAGGCCTCAAAATTGCCCAAAGTGTTTTAAAACTGCCTGTGTTTTCTGAAAACTCAAATTAAAAAGCAAAGAAGAAAAATCTGTATCATGTTATTGTTTTAAAATGTGGTTTTTATGCCAGTCTCATTATTTTGTGTGTTTGAATCATGACTTTCAAACACTTGGTTGGGACTGATAGTACTGCTGAAATTTGGGAAATCACAATTATGGTTTAAGACCCATTGTAGTAGGGTGCAGCCTTGAGGGGCCTGCTGCCCCTTTAAGAACACTAGGACTCCAAATGGGACTGGAGGGGCTGGGTGCGGCAGACTGCAACAGTAGAATAAGGGCTCACTGAGGACAGATAGCCCTGAACCAAGGAGGAAACCCAGTGAGGAGTGTGGCAGGGCACTCGCCCTTTAAAGCTGAAGAGTAAGAGCCTGGCCATGCCCAGTCTCCCTCCATAAGAGGAAAGCTGCTTGCTTAGAAAGATCAGTCTCTGTGTGGAAGCTGAAGAAGTAACAGATCTTGGGGTCGCCAGCTAAGTGAGCTGACCTGTATGGAAACCCTGCTGGGAGAAGCAGAGATTTGCTAGACGAGTGCTGCTAACCAAGGTCCTTGAAAATGCTGCTGAAGGTGTTCTAACCAATAGCCAGCTAGAGGTTTCTTGCCTGACTAGGCTTTAGGTTTAGGTAGCCTTGGGGCCGGAGTGGTTGTGTTCCCGGCATTAGTGCAGCGACTACTGGGAAGGCCTATGCTGTTGAAAGAGACTTTTGTAATTTATATGTACCTGGATTAAAGACTGACATACTGACCCCCTACTTGTACGTGATTGCTTGGGCTCTGATCCTATGAAGACTTACCCCACAACACTGTACCCTGTTACACCCATCTTTAGTTTCAAATAAAGACTTGAGTAAACTTCTAAGCAGGTGAAACTGACAAGACTACTGCTCCCAGTTTCAAACCAAGCCCTTTGGTGAAAGCAAAAAAAAGGGGGTCTTCAAAGCAGTCTCCCTCCTCATCACTGTTCCCCATGAAACTGTCAAAGTTGGGACTGAAAAGGAAACTCAGTGGGAGAAGGTATGGAGTCAGAAGAGAGACTGTATGTGGTTACAAGGAGGGGTCTACAATGCAATATTCCCCTTCAATCCCTTCTCATCTTGGTGAAATTGACATGTATGTCAGTTTCACTGGCAAGGGAGCTTTTTTGTTTGTTTGGTGTGTGTTTTAAACAGCTGGGAGAAACGTTTGGACTGAAAGGGCAACTTGGCTGCCAATCAGACTCGGGTTGGTACTGTGGCAGCAGGCGGGATGTAGTTCATTCCCCTTTCAAAAAACAGGGAAATTCTTAGATTAACAAAAACAACAAAACTTTGGTTTAAGAGAGAAGTTAAGGCTTTTTCAAATTCAGCCATGCTCCAAAAATCATGAAAATTATAAGTTAAGGCTCTTGCCAAAGACGTACAGTCTCACGTATTGTGCTTCCTTACAACTTTGGCTCCATGCAAAGTTTTTGCCTTGGTCCTGCAGACCCAATCCTTTTCCTCTGCAGGTTGGGGGCAACACTGAAGGGGGGGGGGGGGGCAGAGCGGGAAACTTGCTGCTCTTTTCCCCCTACTTTCTCTATGTGCTTTCATTTGGGTTGGGGAGAACAGAAAGGATATGAACAGCAGCAGCTATTGGTAGTTTGCATCCAGAATATAATGATTGGGATAATGATTTAATTCTGTTAAATACTGGAATTAAAAATATCAGGGAGGCAGGACTAACCTTGCTGTTTCCTGCCTTGATGATGTTGCTAGTCTGTAAGACTGAGGCTGTACTGTGGTTAGGTAATATTTGAGCAGTACTCCTCCACAAAGATCTGTTGAGGTAGTACAGTTAGCACATAACATGTTTTAAGAGTCTTGGAGCAAGAGGGCAGATGCAGGGGTCTGAAATGCATAACTAGAAGGCTTGCTACACTGTTTCATTACAAACCTGATATGGGGGAACCATTACTAGACAGAGATGCGTCTTTACCAGAGCTTCAGGCAAGGAGGAAAAGTAGTGTAGGAGTGCCCAAAATATGGTGTGTCCTCAACTATTTCTCAAGAGTTACTGATCACTTACCTTTATTTTTACTGAAAAAGCAGATCTTCTGAGGTGACAATTTGCTAAATTATGCAATGGTATATTAAAAATGTGTGTCAAATGGGCATTTCAAAATAAACAACTGTACTTAGTCCAAGGGGTTATTTTTGTGTGTACGGAGTAGAGAGGAGTATGGAATGAAGCAGAGTTAGTGCAGAAGCAAGGGAATGTGGCTGTAAGTAGTAGTATTACCATCAGTTCTTCCACACCCACAATACAGTATAATATCTCATTGCGTGAAATAAAAGTGCAAATATTCCCTTCCCTTAATCAGCTGTGCAGTGAGTAAATGCACTTGATCTACTGCCTAAGAAAGGATCTACAAATTAAGGAGAAATCGTGGCCACAGTGGAGACAAGATCAGGCACATATTGGGGTGGGGAGAAGCTTGCTGTCCCCACCTTCAGTGTTGTCCCCGACCTGCAGAGAAAGAGGATTGGGGTTGAAAGACCAAGGCAAAGTGTGGGTGCGTAGAGCCTAAGGCCATATTTAGATGACAATACCACGCAAGTCCACCTAGTGGACATGAGTGGTACCGCGAGTTTAAAAGTTGCTGTGGGTGGGTGCGCGCTCCCACAACCCATCTATCTCCCCACCCAGAGGATCTGGGAAAAACCTGAGTCGCTCTGTTCAGGGGCATGGGTGGCCAACATGTGAATAGGGGTGCACACCCATCCACCACCATCTAAACCCTCCGCCACCCATTGGAAGTGTTTGTGCTCTCCACTAAACACACTGACCTGCCCCCACAGTGTTCATCTAAAAACATCCTATGAGACTGTACATTATTATAATTTATTATTTGTTATAATTATAGTCCGTCCCCTCCTGCCCAACAGCAGCTCGGGGCAGCGTATAATATACATTAAAAACCGAATACAAACATAAAACATAATATAAAAACATCAATTAAAACTATACAACAACTGAGGCCCAAAAAACAAATACTCTTCCTCCCCCTCAAAAGAAATCCCAACCCACCCAGTACCCTTACTCCTCACCATATGCCTGACGAAACAGCTGGGTCTTACATTGTCTACAGAAGGAGGGGAGACCCAGAGCAAGGTGAATCTCCACCCAGAGGGAATTCCATAGGTGCAGCGCCACCACCAAGAACACCCTCTCAAAGGTAGCTACTTTGGGGACCTCCAAGAAGGCGGCCCTGGTTGACCGCAAAGGCTGGTCCAGGACACAAAGGATGAGGTAGTCATGCAGGTAGGAGGGACCCAATCCGTATAGGTCTTTAAAGGTAATAACCAACACCTTGAATCGGGCCCAGAAGACTATAGGCAGCCAGTACAGAGGGAGGAACACAGGTGTTACATGCTCCAGCTGCATTCTCCAGCCCTATATAGAGTGCATTGCAGTGATCTAATCTTGAGGTGATGAATGCATTGATGATGGTGGCAAGATCGGAGTCTGAGATATAAGGCCGAAGACAATGGACCAGATGTAGTTTACCACACGCTGAGTTCTTCCAGCCAGAAAAGAGTGGAACCATTCAAGAACAGTCCTGCCCATTCCAGCACGGTCCCTCAGGTGGGTCACCAACATCTTCCTCTTCCCCAGGTAATATTATCAAGTGTGGTGCCCTTTGAGGAGTGCATGCCGTGTCTGTTGCTGCTGGGACGGGGGCAGCTGTGATTGGGGAGCTCTCTGCCACTCTGCTCTTCCCTCCCTCATCCCCAGGTAATATCATCAAGGGTGGGGCCCCTCATCCCCAGGTAGTATCATCAAGGGTGGGGCCTTTGGCACCAGCCGAAGGGTGACACCCAAAGGGTGTCGACCATAGTCTGGGCCGTTTGCTGGACCATGGTGCCTGCCCTGTTCCCCCCCCCCCCCCCCCCCC
>QEPC01000529.1:4913247-4942404 GCA_003113815.1 Sphenodon punctatus | reverse complement strand
CCCCCCCCCCCCCCGCTTCACGCACAGCATAATTGCCATAGAAATTTCTGTGCCATAGCACAGAAAAGACTCCTTTTCTCTGCTGCTGTCGCCACCGCCCCAACATCACTGCCATTGCTGCTCCTGCTGCTGTCACCATCTGGAGGCGTGCTGCCCGGCCACAAAGGTATCAACTCCCCCCTCCCCCATTTGGAGGTGGGGGCGGGGCCAGGGCGCACAGGCAGGACTTTGGGGCCTGGCGCGGCCAAAAGCGGCTTGCCGCTCGACGGGTGCTGCAGGCGTGCACCGCAGGCAGTGCGTGGCCCTTAGCAGGACTGAGGGAATTAGGGGCAGAGGGCTTTTATTTTTTAGTTTTGTGGTTGTAAGGGGTTTGGGGGGGGATGAGGCAGGTGTATGAGGGTGAGGGTATGGGGAGTGGATTAGGGAGGATAGGGCAAACTCCCTTGGTGACAGGAGGGGAAGTGGCCCTTGGGGAGGGTGGGTGGGGCACTGCCTGAATATTAAGGGTAAGGGACTCCTGGTGAGAGAGGGAGCCTCAGGGGGATTTCTGGGGCGGGGGGCGACTCGTACGATAGGGAAGCGGGACTCCCTGTGAGAGAGGGAGTCCCAGGGGAAGGGATATTTTGGGGAAAGGGGGTGGAGAACTCTGAGGGCTCTGGGGGAGCAGCTGATAGGAGGGGGTCAAAACAGTGTGGACGGGAAGGGAGGAGCGGCGATAGGGGTGGTTCTGTGACGGGGATGGTATGGTCCATGGGGGGGGGGTTGGGCCCCTAGGGGACCTAGGTCCCTTGTGGAGGTCAAAAGAGCCTCCCCCCCCACTGGAGGTGAAGGAGGAGTAGGATCTAAGGTCCACCAGTGGGGGGCTGATGCTGTTAAATGCAAGGTCCGTGGCAAATAAGGCTCCAGTAATCTGAGATCAGATTTTGGATGGGGCTGCGGACCTTGTATGTATCATGGAAACCTGGCTGGACGAGGAGGCAGGGCTGATCTCGTTCCAGCAGAGTGTGCCATGCAGCACCAGCCCTGCACTGGGGGCCAGGGAGGTGGTGTAGCTATTATTTTCAGAGAGACATGGCCTGTTAGGAGGTATCCAGTTCAGGAGATCCCAGGAATCATGGCCCTCCATGTGGTGTTCGATTTGGCTGGGGGCAATTTAGGGGTGCTGCTGGTGTACCAGGCCCCTTCCTGCCCAGTGGCATCCCTTGCCGCTCTAGCAGAGCTGGTCTCGGCGATGGTGTTGAACTCCTTCAGGAGTTTGGTCCTGGGGGACTTCAATGCCCATACTGATACCAGCCTTGTGGGAGTGGAACAAGAGTTCATGGCCGCCATGGCAACCATGGACTTGTCCCAAGTTGTCAACTGCCCAACCCATGGGGGGGGGGGAACATACCCTCGACCTGGTGTTCTGTTCTGGCCTTGAGGCAAGTGAACCAGTAGTGGGGAATGTGAGGGTCACGCCCTTGTCATGAACGGATCATTACCTCCTACAGGCCAGTCTCTCGGTGCACCACCTCCAGAACAGGAAGGAACCAGTTAGGTTGGTCCACCCCCAGAGGCTGATGGAACCTCAATGGTTCCAGGAGGCTCTGGGGGATTTAACCTTAGACCCTGACGGTCACTCTCTTAATGAACTCATTCGGACTTGGAACATCTTGCTTGGGGAGGCCATTGACAGGGTGGCTCCGAGATGTCTCCTACCGTTGTCTCGTCACTGCAGGACCCCTTGGTTTACCGAGGGGCTGTTGTGTATGAAGCAGGCAGGTAGGCAACTAGAGCGATGCTGGCATCGGACTCGTACTGAATCTGACCGACTTCTCCATAGGGCCAATTTGCGGTCCTATGTTGAGGCCGTGAGGACAGCAAAGAGAAAGTTCTTTGCCGCCCTCATAGCGTCTGCAAAGTCACGTCCAGTGGAGCTGTTCCGGGTAGTGCAGGGGCTGGTCAGTCTGGACTCCCTCCGCCTGGACGGGGACTTGTCCCAGTCCCTCTGTGAGGAGTTTGCCATCTACTTTGAAGACAAGATCACTCGGATCCAGATCAACTTCAACACTGGATTAGGGGCAGTGGAGGTGGAGCACGAGGCTATGGAAGCCCCGTCTGGTCCAGCTTGGAATGAGTTTCAGGAAGTAATGCCAGCTGATGCTGTGGGTGTTCTGGGGTCTGCTAGAACCACCAGTTGTGAATTGGATCCATGCCCTTCCTGGTTGGTGAAGGCCTCCAGCGAGATGTTGGGGACGGTGCTGGCGAGGGTAATCAACGCGTCCCTTTGGAAGGGAAGACTGCCCCCGGTCTCAAAGAGGCCGTGGTGCACCCCCTGCTGAAGAAGCCATCTTTGGATGTGGATGCACTCACCAGCTACAAACCTGTCCCTAATCTTCCCTTTTTAGGGAAGGTTATTGAACAGGCGGTGGCATGCAGCTCCAGCTCATCTGTTTCCTTGATCGTTTTCAATCTGGGTTCCGCCCCGGCTATGGTACAGAGACAGCGTTGGTGGCCTTGGCAGACGATCTCTGCCGGGAGATGGACGCAGGATGCTCAAAATTTTTGGTCCTGCTAGATCTCTCGGCCTCTTTTGATACAGTGGACCATGGGCTGCTGTTGAGATGATTGTGAGCCCTGGGGGTCTGTATGGGACTGTCCTTGAGTGGTTCCACTCATTCCTCTCAGGGAGAAGCCAGTGGGTTGTCCTGGGGACTGAATCCCCCGGGCTCTGGAATGTGGCATTCCATAAGGTTCCATTTTGTCTCCATTATTGTTTAATGTGTATATGCAGCCCTTGGGGGAGATCACGAGAGGGTGTGGTGTGCTTTGACACCAATATACTGATGAAACCCAGCTTTACCTCTCTTTTTCAACTGACTCAGATCCTGCCGTCTCAGTACTGCCCCAATGTTTGGAGGCTGTGGCAGACTGGTTACAGCAGAGCAGACTGAAGTCCAATCCTGATAAGAGGGAGGTGATGGTGGTGGGTAGGGCAAAGGAGGTGTTGGCTCCCCTCATAGAGGGGGTCCGCCCTCCTGTAGCCCAGCAGGTTCAGAGTCTGGGGGTATTGTTGCACTCGGATCTCCGTCTGGATCAGCAGGTGGCGGCAGTGGCTAAAGCTGCCTTCTTCATCACCTCGAGGCTGGACTACTGCAACGTGCTTTACGTGGGGCTTTCCTTGACGCTGGTTCGGAGGCTGCAGCTAGTGCGGAATGCGGCAGCTCGTCTCCTTATGGGGATGGGTCGGCGGGGGCACATCACCCCATGCTCCGCATGCTGCATTGGCTGCCTATAGTGTACCGAGTGTGATTCAAGGTGTTGGTTTTGGCCTATAAGGCCCTTCAAGGTCTTAGCTCTTCATATCTCAGGGACCGCCTCGCCTTCCATGCCCCTGAACGACCCCTGCAGTCCACCAGGGGTGCCTTCTTGGAGGTCCCCTGTGTAAATCGGGGGCCACAATGGAGAGGGCGTTCTCGGTGGCCATACCACGATTCTGGAACTCCTGAAGGAAGCCTTGTCGCAAGTTTGTTCGCATTCCGCCGGGCCTGCAAGACTTGGCTGTTCTCCCAGGCCTTCGGAGGAGGAGGAGGAGAGGGTGGGTTGGGATAATTAAAATGTGGTGGAGTAGTGGGGTTTTTAAGATGGGTTTTTAAATGTTTTTATTTTGTGTGCTTTATTAGCATTCTTATTTATTGCTTTTATGTTGTACGCCGCCCCGAGATGCCATGAACATGAGGGGGTGGCTAATAAATATAAACAAATAAATAATTATAATAATCTCATGGTCAACCATGTCAAAGGCTGCTGAAAGATCCAACAAAATCAGCAGAGTAGATCAACCTCATTCTAATAGGGATGTGCGAACAGACCGGAGTTCGGCCATTCGGCCGGAAAACTTAATTCAGGTTCGTGGATTCGGTCTCGCAGAGTTCGGACACACACCCCCCGAACATTCTGAAGGTTCGGCCGCAGCAGAGGCTTGGGGTGCTCCAGGGGGTCCATGGGGGCATGGCAGGCCGTCGAAGACACAGCAACAGCAGAGACCTGGAAGGCTTGGCACCCCGGGTTTCCCGGGTAGGCAGGCTCAGCACTTGGCCCCTGGGAGTGCCCGTAGAGGCATGGCTGGCTACCTGAGACCCAACAGCAGCAGCAGAGGCCAGGCATTGAAGCCTGCCAGGCATCGCTGGAGCAGCGGCAGAGGCCCGGCCAGGGCTTGGTGGCTGGCACCCCTACTTGGCCGTGCATTGCAGGCTGACTGGCATTGGTGGAGCAGCGGCAGAGGCCTGGCCAGGGCTTGATTGCTGGCTCCCCTACTTGGCTGGGCATTGCTGGCTGGCTGTCATCGGTGGAACATTTGCAGACAATGAAGTGAAACGACAGCCCTCTCTGCCTGGAACATAGGCCCCAGAACCCTGATGGTGGGTCCTGGAGCTGGAGTGGCTGGCTATTTCTTGATGCAGTGGAATGACGGCTCCCTGTAAGCGGAATGATGGCCCTAGAACCCTGACGGTGCATCCTGGGACTAGAGTGGCAGCTTCTGGATGACGTGGATGGGCAGCCCTCCCTGCCTGGAATGTAGACCCCAGAACCCTGATAGTGGGTCCTGGGGCCGGAGTGGCTGGCTGCTTCTTGATGTGGTGTAATGATGGCACCCTGTGAGCAGAATGACGGCCCCAGAACCCTAACAGTGGGTCCTGGGACTGGAGTGGCAGCTTCTGGATGAAGTGGATGGACAGCCCCCCATGCCTGTAATGTAGGACCCAGAACCCTGATGGTGGGTCCTGAGGCTGGAGTGGCTGCTTCTTGATGCGGTGGAATGACACCTCCCCATGAGTGGTAGGCCCCAGAACCCTAATGGTTGGACCTGGGGCTGGAGTGACTGCTTCTTGATGCCGGGTATAACAGCTAAATCTATCTAATCTAATCTAAATAAATGAACTGTGGAGGTAAATGTGTGGAAAGAGATGGTAGAAATAGGAGAATGGCAATGGATTGAGAGGAACACAAACTGCTGGGAGAGGGAGAGTTCTGAAAATGCCTGCTGACTGGATCAGTGGATAGCTCAGAACGAATTGGAAGGGGGGAGGGCAATTACTTTTGTTACGTTACTTGCATCGGCAGAGCAGCAGCAGAGGCCCAGCCAGGGCTTGGTGGCTGGCACCCCTACTTGGCCAGGTGTTGCAGGCTGGCATCGCACTCGACCAAGCTCAAGAAGCTCTACTGCAAATTCGGCAAGCCTTGCACTGGTGGTGAATCTCATGGACACCCAGCCCCCGCCCGCCGGTGCACTCTGAGCTATGCCCATCTACAAGAGTGAAGAGCAAATGGCTGACGTGCCGTAGCAACAGCAAACATTAGATTGCCAGGGCACAGAGCCTGTGGTACAACAGAGGCGGCATCAGCAGAGGCAGGAGCAGCAGACATTCAATTGCCAGGGCACAGTACCCATGGCACATTAGTGGCAGCCTCAGCAGCAGCAGAAATTACATTACCAGGCCATAGTACCCATGGCACAGCAGCAGAGGACATTGGATTGCCAGGGCACACTAACTGCGGCTGGCACCCATCCTTGGCCAGGCATTGCAGGCTGCCAGGCATCGGCGGAGCAGCAACAGAGGCCTGGCCAGGACTTGATGGCTGGCACCCCTACTTGGCCGGGTGTTGCAGGCTTGAATCCCACTCGCTGGATCTGAACAAGCTTTTCGGCAAATTTGTTAAGCCTTGCCCAGTGGTGAATCACGTGGCCACCCAGTAGCAGACATTGGATTGCCAGGGTACAGTACCCGTGGCACAGCAGAGGCAGCATTGGCAGCACCAGCCCTGGATTGCTGGGGATCACATCAATAATAGGGGTCGGGGACATTGGTGACCCTGGAGGAACATCCGACCCCGAAGCGCAAGCACCTGCACCGCCTCCTGCAGCAGAGACATCCGCAGCCTCCTGGAGTGTAGGGCTTCCAGTGCCCTGCATGGCAGTGGAGGCCGCTGGCAGGAGGTGCTGCCGAACTACACTCCTAGTGCCACTGCTGGGAGCCTCTGAAGCCTGGCTGCGAAAATCAGGCCTATGCAGTTTGAGGCATGGTGATGGGCTCAGGCTGCTGTTAGCAGGAGACCCCCCTCTCACTCATGACTATTGGGGGTTGGGTACCCCAATATCCACCGTTCCTTAAAGTTCAGGGGGAATTAGCTTAATGACTTAAACTGGGGTCTCCACATGTTCAAAAAGATCAAGCTGAGGACAGTACGTGCTACAGGCAGTTTATGTACCCTCCCCAAATAGAAACAGAGAGAGAGAGAGACAGGTGTCCAATAAAAACAAGTTTATTGCTATAAAAAAACCCAGAGAAACACAGCCCCGGTCTGGCTGGCGGGATTTAAAAGGGTAAAATACAAGCGGCTTGCAGGGAGTATGGTAGGAGGAGGGGGGGGCAGTCCGGTGTCGGATCAGCGATGGGGAGCAAGAGAACGCAAACGAGGGAGAGAAAGACAGGGCTTCCCCAGTTGGCTGGGATAGTCTGGACCTGTGGTTACCTTTCCTTGTCTGTTGAGATGGAACAGGCGGCCCACGGATCCAGCGGAGTACCAGGGATGGAGGAAAAAAGAAAGGGCAGACCAGAGTCTGGGAGATCTCTCAACTCAGACACGCACAGAGTGACCTGCACGTATCTGGATCCCAAGATTTCTCAGAGGTTGATGGGAAAACCAGGGGCAGTTGAAAGGGTGCTGGACAAAGGAGTTTGGGAGGGTATGAAGGGTCGTTTGGGGTGTACAATGGGCTAACAAGGGGAAGAACCAAAACCTTTGCTTCCATGACAAAAAGGGCTTTACCAGATGCACCAGATACCTTTTACACAGGAGGTAAGGGTAACCAAAAAGTGAAGGGAGGGAAGGAAGGAAGGAAGGACTTAATGACAGACTTCAGGATACAATGAGTGTGTGTCGGGTTTCTTTTGGGGAATGCAGAGATAGGATGTTGCTGCTCTGGGTCATGGCTACTAGTCCTTTGTTACAACAGGGTGAGCCCCCTCTCTTTAATGACTCCATTCTTTACTCCGAGGGCTCTCCCTTCTAGTCTCTTTCTCAACCTTAGGCTGGTATTTTTCCACAAGTGGTCCCTTTTGGCTATGAGCTAGGGTGGTTGGGCCCACTCCTTATTCTCCATGCCCCCCCCCCTTTCCTCTTGCATTCAGTGTGGGCCTTTTCCCCAAGCCTCCTTGCCCTTGGTTACCCCTTTGGGTTTTGCCGACCCCCGGGTCCAAGATAGTTGACTACCACAAAAGGGGGGGGTACATCTGTTCTGGGGGGGGAACCAGGGGTCCGGGCTAACACTGCTGCTGCTGCCTGCTGCCTCTCCGCTGGCATGACCCCTGCCACCTCTGCCACGTGCTCCATTGCCTGCCTTACGGGCAGCAGACCGACCTCTCCTGCTTCCCTTCTCCATTTCTCCCACCCAAAGAATGCACAGGAAGATTTTATATTTTTTTAATTTATTGATTGAAATTTGCAATCTAATATATATATCTACACTAACTCTAACTGCTATTAACTATTCTAAAACCTATGGAAATAAATGGAATATTATCTAATATCTACAAAGACCTAGTCCTACAAACACACTATAAAATATTAAAACTAAATCACTACACACTATCTCTATCTATCTCTATAACTAAGCTACCTCCTTCAACTGTCTTTCTATAGTAAATATCTATATACATATACACGGATGGGGTGGAGAAACAGACAGCTCCCAACAAACAACACAGGGAGGGGTACAGAACTGAAATGAAACCTAAATCAATCTAATCCTACTCTTAATAAATCCAAAAGCAGGGGAAGGGAATCAGGGATGGAATATATACAGGGAGGATGGAAGGATTCAATGGAGGGTATGGAGAAAGAACACAGGGAGGGGTAAAAAATAAAAATAACATCTACATCTATCTAATCTAAATAAATGAAACTATGGAGGTAAATGTGTGGAAATGGGTGAAATGGGAGAATGGCAATGGATTAGGAACACAAACTGCTGGGAGAGGGAGATTTCTGAATACGCCTGCTGACAAGACAGTGGCTAGCTCAGAAGGAGTTGGAAGGAGGGAGGGCAATGACTTTTGTTACTTGCTGTGCCCGCCTTACCATAAGCCCCGTTGGCTCTGTGCAGCCTAGCCCCATGCCAATTGCAGACTGAGAAGCCAGTGGTCTGAGGAAAAGAGGGATGGTGATTGGGCAGGCTGGCTGCTAGTCGAAGCCTCTCCACCCCTGACGCCAGGAAGTCTGCTCCTCTTCCCCTCCCTGGGCCTTCCAGCAGGTTTTTCATGCCCGAATGCAGCTGGACTGTTTGGGGGTTTTGGCATTCGGTTCAACCGTCCGAACTGGCTGAGTTAGGGCCGAACTCCGAACGTCCGAACTGCGTTCGCACATCCCTACAATCTAACTCTCGGCGCAGATTGTCGACCAAGGTCACAAGAGCAGTCTCAGTGCCATAGTCCAGATGAAAGTCAGACTGCGAGAGATCAAGGAAGCCGATGTGGTCCAGATGCCCCTGGAGCTGCTGAGCCACCGCTCGTTCAATAACCTTGCCTAAAAAGGGAAGGTTCGAGACTGGCCGATAACTGGCAAGGGCATCAATATCAATAGATGGTTTCTTGAGACAGGGCCACACCACAACCTCCTTCAGGCACCTCGTGACCATTTCTTACTCAAGTGAGGCACTGACAACCTACACCAGCAATGGCCCCAACTTCTCCCGGCTTGCTTTCACCAGCCAGGATGGGCAAGGATCAAGTTCACAAGTTGTGGCCCTCACAGCCCGCAACATCTCCATCACATGAGTGAAACCAGTCCCCGAAAACCAGACCAGATGGGGCATTCACTGCTTACATGGTGCACAAGTTAAGGCAGGAGCCTTACCTTACAACTTCCATGTTTTCTGGAGCATGGCTGAATTTGTAAGAGCCTTAACTCCTCTCTTAAATCAAAAGCTTTTTTGATCTAAGAATAGATTTATGCAATGTCAGTGAAGCAATAACCTTGGAGCATTTCTTAAGTTTGTTCTTTACATTATATGAAAATATCTCTGTGCCATAATTTAGTTTCTCCTCATCCTACCACAAACCAGAACCAGCCTACAAATAGCATGCTAAATATTTTGAATATTTAGCATGCTAATTAGCACAGTATTTATTTGCAGACAATTAACTGCATGAATTCTGAAATCCTATTTCAGTGATGCAACTTTTCTCATGCTTTTCCAGGCATCCTAGAACTAATGGCAGATTAGCAAGAAAAGTCCTTGGAAAGAACTCTGCACAAAGTGGTATACTAAATATAAAAATAATTCTCTTTTAAATTTCTATTTAAACCAACAAGCATTCTATCTTACGTAGCTTGGTTCACCCTGTCACCTAGTTGAGGTCAAAGCATGGAATAAACTGATATTCATCTTTTGCTTTTACTTGTTTCCGAACTTAATCCTTCTGTAATCTCTTTACAGCAAGGCCTTTCTTGAATCCGGGAACCCTACTACTTGGAAGGGAATTGCCACACCAACGTGGGCTGCAATTCTCAATGCATTCACCCTGATATGTTTAGAATTACACCTCAATGAATAACAGAGTTGTATATTAAAAGACAAACTGGAACTCCATAGGGCTCTGACAGGATTGTTGTTCCAGTCCCCATGAAATGAAAAATTGTCATCTCTTTGAAAAATGACTACAACTCTGCCAAAACTGTGCTTTCACAACAAATTTGCGCAAGGTCTTTTTATTAGGTATGTATGAACATTTCATGGTTAAAGTCACTAATTCAGTAGGCTCCAGCAAAATTAATTCTGCAGGAATTATTCACAGAAAGCAACATTGGGGCTGATCCTGCTAGTTCAAGAAGTTAGTTTCATTTGTTTTAGAACTCATATCACTACAGGAAATTCCATCCCTTCATCTATGTACCTACTTGCAGTTGATCCGTATTTCCAAACAAAGCATCCCTATCTTCTCTCTTAGCCTGAAAACAGATGTGATGGCAGCAAGGTGCCTCCCTGGCCCACCCCAAGGCGAACCACTGCAGCTGCCACTCCTCAGGTTGGCAAGGAGGGCTGTTCACATGAGCAGCTCTTAACCTAGACATAGGGGCTGCAGGCTGTAGCATTAAATTTTAGCCCTGGGGAAATCTTGGACCAAATATTGAAATCTTATTTATTTTGGTCTCCTGCACTCAAACTTTACTATGATAGAAATATCTTTTCTTACCAGATTGCTGAAATAAAGTCAAATACTCAGACCTTAGTTACTTAGCTTTACTTAAGAAGGTATAAGGCACATTTACCGTATTAGTTTCTTTGTTTTCAAGTTACAAAGAAGGATAGTCCTTAGTTCAAGATAGATTATAAGTTACCTACAGAGAAGGAACAGAGCTACATCATCTCAAGAGACATTGCAGACACTGAACAAAGAGCTCTATTCTAGCAAACTATATAGTAGTCTTGGCGGGAAAAGGCACAAGTTAATTCAAAAATGCGTGTTAGTCACTAAACGTTCCACTGAATCAGCTTTCTAGTTCCTGGCCATCTTCAGAGGTATGGAAGCCTACTTGGTTCCTTATTTGGAGTAGAACATCCCCTCCTACGCACTGTGGGTAATATGTAGAACAAAAGGCATAAAAAGATAATCTAAGCAAATTACACTTCAAAGCACTTTCACATACAACTAGTCTCAGCAGTCCACATGGCACAGGTCCCTCCACACCTGAGGCACTCAGGACAGGACTCGCAGGCCAATGTGTGCAGCAGGATTGAGCCCCAGGAAGAGCTGCCGTCAATCAGCTGATGGGGGGGCACTCCTTGGGACCCCCATTTGCTGTTTGGTGTCTGACTGTGCTCACTAAACAGCCGTTGGAGGGGGCCCCAGGAACACAACACCCCCCCCCATCAGCTGTTTGGCAGCTGGGAGAGTGCACCAAACAGCTGATGGGGGGGGCTTGACGACTGCACTCATCCAGTCCTGCTGAACAGCTGATGGGCTCCTGGAAGAGCTCCAGCCCTTCCCCCCCAACACACACCCACCATAAACTGTTCAGTGGGGCCGGGGTGAGCACAAGGCTTGATCCACAACCCCGCTTTGCAGCAGAGCTGGGCAGGCCTACCAGACGTACCAGCCTGGATTGGCCTGGGTGGGCTGCTTTGACCCAGGATGCATCTCTGAGCTTTTCTAGAGGATACATCCCATAGCAGACAGCAACGTCCACATCTGGCAGGGACAGAATAAACGTGCAGGTGAGTTCCAGGCCAATCTGTTAATGTGTACATGGTGCATATCAATGAGCGTGTCTTTTATAATTCCCTTGTTAAATATAGCAAGGAGGGGTTAACTTATTTTTAAAGTTGAGTGTACATGTATTTGTTGAAATCTGTAGACATCAAAACAATATAAACAGGAAGCCATTATAGTGTAAATTTCAAATCTGTCATTCAGCTGCCAGAGCGAAACATCCTTAAACAGAAGAAATTGTGATCATCCATACTATTTGTTACTAAGTCCTGTATGGTCAATTTCTGCTGTTGTAATCCCTTGACAACATGGGATTGTGATACCTTTATGCCAATAAAACTTCCCATTTGTTTTGCCTTTGCAAAGAGTTTGTCAAATTTCTACTTACAGAACAGACCTCCACCATTAAAGTCAAGGAGAGTTTTGGCACTGAATTCAGTGGGTGGAGATTTTAATCTCAGCACAGTCCCATCACCATTGAAATCACTGGCAAACCTTCCATTGGCTTTAGTGGTAGAGGATTGCCCTGACCTTTTGACCTCACTCTTGCAAGCTTCATTTGACCATTCCATGTTGACCACAAACAAATCAGTTGTACATTGTCATCTAGAGCTGGCACTTTATTTCATGCAAATTTGCTTCAAAACTATTGAGTGTGATGTCAACATTGTTATCATGTAAAAGAAGGAAAACAATTGCATCACCTATCTTGTCCAAAACTTAGAATATCCAAAATGTGTGAATAATTAGCACACAAACATTTTATGGAAGCTAAGATTGAATTAGGTCATACTTACACATCCAACCAATTAAAAAATATTCAAAGCAAGAAAATAACCAGGTCAATGGAAGTCTCTATTACTTGCCATTTTCATATTACCCACAGTATTAGAAATAGCACACTTCAACTCTCGATAGAATTTTTATTTTTATGGGAACTGTAAAGCATATGTATTTCCATCAAATATACACTCTTAAACAGTTATCAAACAGTTGAATCAACAGATTGACACTTTTGATTGTGCCACATTCAAGTTTAGGAAGTTATTATGCCTTAGTATGACTGAGGTCCCTGTTATGTATTTTTATTTATTTAAATAGATTTGTACTCCACCCCTCCTGCTGAAGCAGCTTAGTAGTGGTAATAGTGATGTAGGGTACCTCATTTGGGTGGTAAGTCTCTGAGTTGGGGAAAAAGAGAGATTCACAAAGGACTGAAACATATTTATTACTTTACGAAATTTATATCCCACTTTATCCCGCCACAGGCGGCCCAGAGCGACTTACAACACAATATAAATATAATATAAAGCATTTTCAAACCACATAAAGCATAAAAACACAAACAAATGAATCCACCCCCCACTCCTCCCAACCCTACCTGTCTCCCTCGCCAAATGCCTGACGTAACAGCCAGGTCTTGCAGTTCCTACGGAAGGCCGGGAGGTCCGGAACCTGACGTGCCCCCACGGGGAGGGAGTTCCAAAAGCGCGGCCACCGAGAATGCCCTATTCTGTGTGGCCCCCTGGGAAACCCGGGGAACCTCCAGCAAGGTGCCCCTGGATGACCGCAGGGGCCAGTCCAGAACTCGGGGGGTGAGGCCGTCTCACAAATAAGCAGGACCCAGGCCATGTAGGGGTTTATAGGTTAAAGCCAACACTTTGAATTGGGCCGGGAAGACTACTGGCAGCCAGTGCAGAGATCAGAGCACTGGTGTAATGTGCTCCCGGTGGCCCAACCCCACCAGGAGCTGGGCCACCGCATTCTGCACCAGCTGCAGCATCCAAGCCGTCACTATAGGTAGCCCCACGTAGAGCGCATTACAGTAATCTAAACGAGAGGTAATAAAAGCATGAATGATGGTGGCCAGGTCCGGAACTGAAACCAGCGGC
Organism: Sphenodon punctatus; assembly: GCA_003113815.1. NCBI lineage: Eukaryota > Metazoa > Chordata > Lepidosauria > Sphenodontia > Sphenodontidae > Sphenodon > Sphenodon punctatus. The sequence continues at coordinate 4,929,260 of QEPC01000529.1, read as the reverse complement.
CGAAGCCACCACATCAGATGTAACTGATGGAAGGCACTCCTCACCACAGTCTCTACCTGGAGATTCAGGTGGAGCTGCGCATCGAGGAGCACCCCTAATTTCCTTAACCTGGGATGTCAATGGAGGGCAAATTCCATCAATCGATGAAGCTGTCAACTCCGCCAACCTACCCACTAGCATCATCTCCATCTTGTCAGAATTCAGTCTCAGTCGGTTAGCCATCATCCAGTCCCCCACAGCTGCCAAACACCGGGTAAGCATGGAGACAGCTGGGCCAGGATCGGTCGAAAATGAGAGATACAGTTGGGTATCTGCATACTAATGACACCTCACGCCGAACTCTCTGATCACCTCGCCGAGAGGCTGCATATACATGTTGAACAGGAGAGGGGACAAAACCGAACCCTGCAGGACCCCACATGGGAGGTCTCGGTAAGATGAAAAATAATCACCGTGTACCACCCAGTGAGTTCTTCCGGTCAGGAATGAGCGGAACCATTCAAGAACAATCCTGCCCACCCCTGCATTGTCCTGCAGGCGCGTCACCAACATTTTGTGGTCAACAGTATCACATGCTGCTGATAGATCTAAAAGGACCAATAGGGTCGATCGACCCTGGTCCTTTTCTCGGTGAAGGTCATCCACCAAGGCCACAAGTGCTGTCTCAGTGCCATGCCCCAGACGGAAGCCAGACTGCAAAGGATCAAGATAACCGATGCAGTCAAGGTGCCCCTGGAGCTGCTAGCCACTACCCGTTCAGTAACCTTTCCTAAAAAGGGAAGGTTAGAGACAGGCCGATAGCTGGCAGTGGAGTCAGCATCAAGCGATGGCTTCTTGAGCAGAAGCTGTACCACTGCCTCCTTAAGACAGCTCGGCACTCTGCCCTCCCACAGGGAGGCATTGCCCACCCCCCCAGTCAGCACCGGCTCCAGTGTCTCCCAGCAGGTCTTAACCAGCCAGGACAGGCACAGATCTAATTTGCAAGAGGTGGTTCGAACAGCTCCCAGCACCCCCACCATGTCAGCGGGCATCCCTGACTGAAAGTGATCCCATAAAATTAGACAAGCTGGGGCTTCTACACCCTCTACCTCCTCTACTGTATTAAGTGCGGCATTGAGGTCTTGGTGAATACGAGCGATTTTGTCGGCATAATAATCCTCAAAAAGGTCACAGCAGGCGGAAGATGACTCAACCCCCGGGTTAAGGGAGGCTGGACTGACTAGCCCCTGCACTACCCGGAACAGCTCCGCTGGACAGAATTTGGCGGCTGCTCTGAGTGCAGCAAAGAACTCCCTCTTTGCTATCCGCATAGTCACGGCATTGTCAGGAATCGCCCCCACGGGTGGCTCAGGTACCACGGCGGCAGGCAGCTGGGGAAGAGAAAGCGGCAGGCGGAGGCCACGCCACCTGGAAACACAGGACGACGGCCAGACGCAGCCGCACGCTCTGAGAGGCGGCGCCCTGGAGGCACGCCCCCAGGAGGCATAGAACAGTGCAGGGATGCACACAAGCACCCCCGCGCAGTGAAAACCACTCAGGCAGAGCCACAGGAAACAGCACAGGTGGAGGTAGGGGTGGGGCAGCTGGAAACAAGATGCCGCGCGGCACGACTACAGGCACGTGGGGGAGGGGCCTCCCCTACTTAAGGACAGCTCAGAGTCTCACACACTGCCAGTGATCAGCAGTGCTGTGAGACTGGCCCCGAGCATTGTGGTGGAGACTTTGGAGCTAAGTACATTGATTTGACTTGTGATTATAAAGGCTTGAATAGAGTGTAGTGAGAGTGGAACAGAGTGCGAGAGTGAGTGAAAGAGTGGGTGAGTGGGACTGCGTGGTAGAGAGTGTTGCACTTCCCTGACTCTCCCAAAACCTTCCTGGATTCCCCAATTCCCCCCGGGCCCTTTCCTATTCCTTTCCCCCATTCCTGGGGTCCTTTGTACCCTGACCCTTCACCAAACCAGCACTCCCCATCCCCCATACAGCGTGTAAATCAGGGTGGTGGCTGCCGGGTGGCTGGGGTGTGTGGGTGCGGGTGTGTGCAGGTGTGGGTGAAGGGGCTTCACACAGCGCCTGTTGGTTTTCAGAACCCCAATGATGAAAAGGCCCGTATCCCACTAAGGACTTTCGGCCACCTTTTATCCTGAGGGGAAGTTTCTCCTTCGTTGTGAAGCCCCATGCAAGTGAAGGACACGTGTGAGAGGGCGTGGGTTGCTGGGTCTGTGGGCTATCCCCTCGTAGTTTCCCCCCCCCCGTCCCTAACAGTATCACTGGCCCAATCATGGACCTAACACAACAATTAGAGGAGATGAAGCGAGCCATTCAAACCTTGGCTCTTGAAGTTCATGACATTAAAGAGTGACAAGAGCAAGAGCTAGGGAGAGTAGATCCCGAAGAGGGAGAGTCAGCAGCGCCCCTGCCCGAAGCAAGTGAAAGGGATAGGGAAGCGGAGCCCGTTTATGTACGGGAACCTCAGCACCCCCCTATCTCCAAATTTGAGGGGGATAGGAAGAATTTTCAAAGTTTCGTGGCTCTTTGTAAATTGGCATTCCAGGTCCAACCTAAAACTTACGCAACAGACACTGCCAAAGTGGCCTTTATGATAGGCCATTTGGAAGGGGTGGCGCTGGGGTGGGCTACCCCTCTACTTACCAAAAACAGCCCCCTGTTACATGATTTCGATGGGTACCTGCGGGAATTCCAGTTTCTTTTCGACTACCCTCATAGGTTGAGGGACGCAGAAACGGATATTATGACCCTTAGGCAAGGTCGAGGTCCCTTACTGGAGTACGTGACCAGGTTCCAGCAGTTAGCCGTTGAATTAGGATGGGCGGATGTGTTGAAGGTCCTTTTCCGAAAAGGGCTCAACGACGATATAAAGGATCAGCTGGCGATGACAACGACCCAGGACAAGTGGGGGGAACTGGTGAATTTAGCATGCCAGATCGATGAAAGGCTTATGGAAAGATGAAGGGAGAGGCAACAAGAGGCTGGATGATCATGAGGGGTACGCCCCCCTAGGGGTCCCCATTGGGCGAACCGAAAATACAAAGGTGGAGGAGCCCGAACCCATGCAGATTGGGGCGCCAGAGGACCGTTACCACCCCAGGAAAAGGAACGACGACGTCTTGAGAAGTTATGCTTCTATTGTGGAACCAGGGGGCATTTCTCTAGAGAGTACCCCCAGCTTCTCCCAAGTAGACGGGCGTTGGGAAACGCCTCGAACCGGGATGTGTCGGGGTCGTCTCGGTAGATCAGCAGAATGCCCCGTCCCATGCTACACCTCGAACGACCCCCGTGAAACACTGTACCGAGCACCTCCAGGTACCCCTCACCTTGAACTTGACCCCCACTTGATCCCTAGTTCTCTGGGCCTTGATCGACTCCGGTGCTTCGGGGAACTTCATAGACGATGTTTTGGTGCAAAAACACCAGATTCCCCTCCAGCCAAGAACTCGACCAGAAACCATCTACGCAATTGATGGAACACCTCTCATCTCGGGACCTGTGGTTTCATGTACGCAGGGACTTGAAGGAATCATAGGGCACCATCAAGAGGCCCTTTGCTTGGATGTGGTTTGGACACCTGCATTCCCTATAGTACTCGGCCTCCCCTGGCTGCAGGCACATAATTCGTCCATCGACTGGGTGCACAGGACCCTGTGACTTGAATCCCCATACTGTCAAAGACAGTGTATCCGTCCCTGCCCCCAACCGAAGAATCCTGTACGAGCTCTTGGGCTGCTTGGCACCATGCCAGGGGCTATACTCCTTGAATATCACGACCTTGCAGATGTCTTTCAGGAGCAAGAAGCCTTAGAATTACCCCCGCATCGCAGTTATGATTGCATCATTGATTTATTACCAAACACCTCGCCACCATATGGGAGGATTTATGCCCTGTCAGGGCCCAAATTGCGAACCCTGAAGGAGTATATCGATGAGAATCTGGCAAAAGGGTTCGTCCAACCATCGACTTCTCCAGGGGGAGCTCCGCTCTTTTTCGTACCTAAAAAAGATGGGGGTCTCCGGCCCTGCATCGATTATAGAGGTTTGAATGCGATTACCATAAAAAATAGATACCCTTTGCCGCTCATCCCCGAGTTACTCGACAGATTACAGGGCGCACAGATTTTCACAAAGCTGGATTTACGAGGGGCGTACAACTTGTTACGCATAAGGGAAGGCGACAAATGGAAGACCGCCTTCCGTACCAGATATGGGCACTTTGAGTATCGGGTGATGCCCTATGGTTTGGCTAATGCACCCACTGCGTTCCAGCACTTGATCAATGATATATTTCGCGATATTTTGGACCAGTACGTCATCGCGTACCTCAACGACATTTTAGTATTCTCTCAAGATCTGAATAACCATGTGCAACATGTACGCACGGTCTTGTTACGTCTTTGAAAGTATCACCTCTATTGTAAAATATCGAAATGTGCCTTCCATCAGCAAACAGTCCCCTTCCTGGGATTCATCATCTCTCCTGAGGGAATACAAATGGACCCCACAAAGGTAACGGCCATTGAGGCCTGGCCTGCTCCACAAACAGTCAAGCCCTTACAATGATTCTTAGGCAGTGCCAACTACTACCGGCAGTATATTCCGCAGTATGCCCACCTTACAGCCCCTCTGACCAAGTTACTAAAAAAGGGTCACAGATTTTTTAGGGGCCCCGAACAGCAGCATTGCTTTGAACAATTAAAGGCAGCCTTCATGACAGCCCCTATTTTGCAACACCCTGACTTCACGGCCCCCTTTATTGTAGAGACGGATGCCTCTAGTACGGCTATTGGGGCGGTACTATCCCAGGCCCCAAAGGGTAAGCTGGAATGCCGGCCGTGTGCTTTTTATTCCTGACAACTCAACCCAGCGGAAAAAAATTATACCATCCTTGACCGAGAGCTTCTAGCCATAAGAGCGGCTTTCAAAAATTGGAGACATTATTATTATTATTATTAAACATTTATAAAGCGCCAGTAACAACCTGGCGCTGTACAGAACATACAATCAGCTGCGGTCCCTACCTGTGGCTTACAATCTAAAAGACAAGGAGGGGGAGACAAGGAGAGGGGACAGCGGGAGAGACATGGGAGAAGACAAACAAACATTCAGGCGGATGCGAAGTCTCAGGTGCGTGTACTTGGCTTGGTTACAAGGTGGTCGGTAGCAGCAGTCAGCAGAGGAGGGCTGACAGTAAGAGCAAGGGGAAAGACTAGAGGGCATTGGGAAAGGCAGCATGGAAAAGGTGGGTCTTGAGGAGGGATTTGAAGGAGCGGAGGGAGGAGGCGAGGCGGATGTCGGCAGGGAGGGAGTTCCAGGCATGCGGGGCAGCGAGGGAGAAGGGACGAAGGCGGTTGGGCGAGCAGGAGAAGCGAGGGAGAGCGAGGGAGGGGACAGCGGAAGAGCGGAGAGCGCGCGCAGGAGCGCGTAGGGCGATTAGGTCCGAGAGGTAAGGGGGAGCTTGGTCATGGAGCGATTTGAACGTGAAAACCAGGAGTTTGAACAGGATACGTTCAGGAAGGGGGAGCCAGTGAAGGGAGAGGAGGAGAGGCGTCACATGGTCGAAGCGACGGGCAGAGTGAATGACCTTGGCGGCAGAGTTTTGGATCGCCACAAGGGGGGACAGGTGGGAGCGAGGGAGGCCAGCAAGGAGGAGGTTGCAGTAGTCGAGGCGAGAGATAACCATGGCATGAACAAGGATTTTGGCCGAGGAGACAGATAGAAAGGGGCGAATGCGGGCAATGTTGAGGAGAGCGAATCGGCAGGATTTGGCCACAGAGTCAATGTAAGGTTTAAAGGAGAGGTGCGTGTCAAAAATGAAGCCCAAGCTGCGGGCACGGAGAACAGGACGGATGGTGACCCCATCAATGCAGACGGTCAGGTCAGAGGGAGAGGAGGGGGATGGAGGAAAAATGAGGAGTTCAGTCTTGGACATTATTTAGAAGGTGCAGAGCACCCCATCCAGGTTATCACCGACCATAAAAACTTGCCTTTCTTTCAAACCACCCGAATATTGAATGCGCGTCATGCGCGTTGGGCACTTTTCTTTGCCCGATTTCGATTCCACATTATATATCGGCCTGGGAAGCACAACACCATCGCGGATGCCCTTTCACGCTACTACGATACAACTGTGGGGCCTGCAACTCAAGGCGATACCATCCTCGCCCCAAGAGTATTCGCTGCAGTCGGGATTTCCTTGGCACAACTACAGCATCTCACGCAAGGTGCCCCACCGGTGTGAGAGTTAGTGGATACTCAAGACCCTTCGGGATTGTATCTGCATCAAGGGGCAATCATCGTACCGATAGAAGCGCGACAGCAAGTACTATGGAGCCACCATGATGCCCCGCTAGCAGGGCACCCCGGACAACATCGTACCTTCGAACTAATCAGAAGGCATTTCTGGTGGTCAACCATGCGACAAGACGTAAAAAACTATGTTCGAGGATGTAGGGTATGCAATCGGACCAAGACGTCACGCCAGAGGGCCGTTGGCCTGTTACAATTGTCACCCCTCTCCAAGGGTCCCTGGCAGCGAATTAATCTAGACTTTATAGTAGAACTCCCAAATTCCCAAGGATATACCTCGATCCTTGTAGTATGTGATCAGTTCACCAAGATGAGACACTTTATTCGTTGCAAGGGATTACCCACTTCGCAGGCTACGGCCCGCCTAGTCCTAGACCACGTGGTGCGATTGCATGGACTTCCCAGTACCATCATCTCAGATCGTGGAACACAATTCGTAGCCTGCTTTTGGCGGGCCTTATTCACTGCTGTCGGGGTCAAACTAGCTCCTACCACAGCCTATCATCCACAGGCCAACGGCCAGGTGGAAAGGACTAATCAGTCGATAGAACAATATTTACGATGTTATATTGACTACCTTCAAGCCGACTGGTCGACGCTCCTCTCTCTTGCGGAATTTGCATTTAACAACGCCCCCAACGCGTCCATCAGCACGTCCCCCTTCTATGTTTCTTATGGGTATCACCCTCCCAGAGCTACCAGCAGTTGAGGTTCCGGCGGCCGGAGCCCTCTTGCAGCACCTTCACCATTGCCATACCCATGCCCTTGCCATGCTCCATAAAGCTCGTCAGCAATATAAGAAGCAAGCCGACAAGAGACGGCAGGCGGCGCCCCAATTCCAAATCGGTGATATGGTATGGCTCGACCGCCGCCATTACCCTTCCTGTCGACCTTTCGCTAAATTGGACGATAAATACTTTGGGCCCTTCCCCATCACACTACAGATCAACCCTGTCACCTATCGGGTGACACTGCCTTCACAGCCACACACCCACCCGGTATTTCACATCTCCCTTCTCAAACCATACCACGCACCGCTCTTCCCACCCCCGGAACCTCCTCCTCCCAGTTGTGATCTCCCAGATTCGCCCGAGTTTGAGGTGCAAGCAATTCTCTACGCCAAACTCCATCGAGGGGCCCGCTATTATTTAGTGGAATGGAAGGGATATGATGCCTCAGTGTGCTCCTGGGAACCTGCGTCAGCAGTACATGCCCCTCGGCTAATCCGCCGGTTTCACATGGCTCACCCTCGTAAGCCCTGCCCATACCCCGGGGGGAGGGCGGGGACCTGGGGGGGTACTGTCAGGAATCGCCGCCACCGCGGGTGGCTCAGGTACCACGGTGGCAGGCAGCTGGGGAAGAGAAAGCGGCGGGCGGAGGCCACGCCCTCTGGAAACACAGGACGACGGCCAGACACAGCCGCACGCTCGGAGAGGCGGCGCCCTGGAGGCACGCCCCCAGGAGGCATAGAACAGCGCGGGGATGCAAACAAGCACCCCCACGCAGTGAAAACCACTCAGGCAGAGCCACAGGAAACAGCACAGGTGGAGGTAGGGGTGAGGCAGCTGGAAACGAGACGCCACTCGGCACGACTACAGGCACGTGGGGGCGGGGCCTCCCCTACTTAAGAACAGCTCAGAGTCTCACACACTGCCAGTGATCAGCAGTGCTGTGAGACTGGTCCCGAGCGTTGTGGTGGAGAATTTGGAGCTAAGTACATTGATTTGACTTGTGATTATAAAGGCTTGAATAGAGTGTAGTGAGAGTGGAACAGAGTGCGAGAGTGAGTGAAAGAGTGGGTGAGTGGGACTGCGTGGTAGAGAGTGTTGCACTTCCCTGACTCTCCCAAAACCTTCCTGGATTCCCCAATTCCCCCCAGGCCCTTTCCTATTCCTTCCTCCCATTCCTGGGGTCCTTTGTACCCTGACCCTTCACCAAACCAGCACTCCCCATCCCCCATACAGCGTGTAAATCAGGGTGGTGGGTGCCGGGTGGCTGGGGTGTGTGGGTGCGGATGTGTGCGGGTGTGGGTGAAGGGGCTTCACACAGTGCCTGTTGGTTTTCGGAACCCCAATTATGAAAAGGCCCTTATCCCACTAGGGACTTTCGGCCACCTTTTATCCTGAGGGAAAGTTTCTCCTTTGTTGTGAAGCCCCGTGCAAGTGAAGGACATGTGTGAGAGGGTGTGGGTTGCTGGGTCTGTGGGCTATCCCCTCGTAGTTCCCCCCCCCCGTCCCTAACAGGCATAGGCTCGTAAACTGGCTCTATGTCGCAAACTGTCGGCTTCAGTGCGAGATCGACGTCACCATTGCTCCAACCATTGCCCCTCTTGCTTCAGGACCCGCAGCTCCTGAGAAAACCAAGGCCTGCGGGGCCGCTACCTGGGCAATGGATGCCTTTGATTGATGGCCTTTGTCAACAAGATATTCCATAACTTGACGAGGTCATCGATTAGAAGGTCGTCAAGGTCAGAGGGTAACTCCCCCAGAGCGCCTAGAAACCACACAGGGTCCATCAGCCTCTGGGGGCGGACCATCCTAATAGGTCCTGCACCCTGCCGGGGACAGACATGTGCTAGGAGAGTGGTCTGTAGGAGGTAATGATCTGTCCATGACAAGGGCACAGTTGATATCTCCCCCATTAACGGCGCACACACCTCAAGGCCAGTGCAGAACATAAGGTCCAAGGTATGCCCTCCAAGATGTCGGTTTGTTGACCTTCTGGGACAGGCCCATGGTTGCCATGCCGGCCATGAAATCATGCTCGGCTCCCCCGAGCACAGCATCGGCATGGATGTTGAGGTCCCCCAGGACTTAAAACCTTGGAATTTGGTGTAACATGCTACAATCTACCGATTACAATCATTCGTAAATTACAAATGGATGTTACTAACTTCTTTATTCATAGTGAGAATTAAATAAAAAATATGTTCTAAAAAATCAAACTTGATTTTTTTTCACAAGCGCTTAAAGCAGATTCTTTTTATATGAGCCACACTTGAGGTGTAGTCAAAGTTCTCCCCCTGATAATCTGCATCATCTCTTTTTTAATTCAACTACTCTGGAAGGCCTTAACATATACTTTCCCAGGGATCTCTGCAGATGTTTGCAAGAAGACTGTAGAATACCTACTTACCACTGCAGCTGAGTGGATAAGCTTTGGATGTACCATATTTTAATACTGGGTTCACTAATTGCTTAGATTTCTGTGATTTCTGTGATTTCTTTGGGGTCTCTACAGACCTACTACATGGTAAACCTATATCAAACCACAGTAGAAACACTTCATAAAATCCATTGATCATCTCAGGGTTGTAACCTGGGGTGCAGCCAGACAAAATGCCTAGGGCAGACTACCATGCCTTGGGCAGCCAGACCACATGATACAGTGCATTGTGTGGCTGGCTGCTGCCAGATGTTCCCCCTGCCATGTGGCAGGGTGAGCAGTTGACTGCTACGTGATGCATCCTTAAAAAGGCCAAGGAGGCATCACAGTCCACTTTCCTGACATATCCTTACCTCTCTCTTTCCTACCATTCAGTCATGATTTTGGTGGGTGATAACTAGAGGTGTGCACCATGTCATTTAAAGCTGTCATTTTCATTTTCATAGATATCAAATTTTTGCTTTCATTTTTGCTTTCATTTTTGTTTTCCATTGCTTTAAATGGAAAACACATTTTAGGCTGTACCTTTTTTGTTTTTTGTTATATTTGGCTGGAATATGGAGGGCTTGTACCTCCAATTGATGGCATTAAGTGTACCAAATTCCAAAAAGATTGGATAAAGGAATTTTATAAGCAGTTGAATTATATTATTTTGCAAACATATACATTCTTAGCTGTAACTTCTTTGCCTCACATCTAATGTAGATGAAATTTGGCAAGTGTCTACCACTTCCCATATTTACTATCCCTGCCAACTTTCAGAAGGATTGGATAAAGAGTCCTGGTGGTATAAGCAATTAACTTATAAATGTATGTCTGACTGGATCATCTTTGTAGTCCAACCAGTGTACATTAAACTTTGCAGGGCTGTATATCACTCTTTCACAATTATCTCTGGTAAATATCAGAAAGATGTGATAAAGGGTCCCAATTTTATATGCCTGCATAACATCTGGAGATTGGCAGTATAATCTCCTCAAGTTTTGTCAGAAATGAATAAGAATAAAAAAAGGTATAGCCAGAAATACGTTTTTCAGGTTTCCCCTTTTATTTCAAAAAACAAAATGTCATTTTCATCTCTATTTTTGTTATTATTATTTGTCATTTTCATTATTGCAATAATGATAATGAAAACAATTTTTGTTGTTGTTGTTGTTGTTGTTGTTGTAATAATGAAAATGACATGCACACCCCTAGTAATGCCATGCCATTTATCATGTTGAGACTTTAAATACAATGAGCATTTCACCAACTATGCCACTTGATTTCAGAAAAAACCATCTTTGGTTGGAAGAACTGATAAGTTCTGTTAGTTTTACAGTTGTATTACTCCGGTATCTCATTGTTATATTGCTTGAGACTCTAAACCTACTTGCACTGACTAAGCTGTATTCAGGTTAATGGTGCTTTTCCAGTAAAAGTGTGCTTAGGATCAGTCCAAATCAGTGATGTGTATCCTGGGTACTTACTGAGAATTAGTTTGAAACAGCATACAGTTAGCAGGATCCTTATTAAATATAGCACTTATGAAATCCAGCCCATTCACTCAAGTAAGTTAAGAACATAAGAGCATAAGAAGTGCCATACTGGGTCAGACCAATGGTCCATCGAGCCCAGCATCCTGACTCTGACAGTGGCCAGTCACGAGGGCCTGGGAGAAGCACACAACAGGTCACCATGCTATCCATTCCCTGTGAGTCATCCCCAGACTCCTGACAGTAAAGGGTTTTGTTCCCCAATCCTATCTGGCTAATAGCTGCTAATGGAACTATCTTCCAGAAAATTGTCCAAACCTCTTTTAAACTCAGCTATACTGCTGGCCTTGACCACCTACCCGGCAGTAAATTCCACAACCTAATTGTACGCTGAGTGAAAAAATACTTTCTTTTGTCTGTTTTTATTCTGCCACCTGTGAGTTTCATGGATTGTTCCCTAGTTTTAGTACTAGTTGAGAGGCTAAATAACCATTCCCTGTTTACATGTTCCACACCACTCATGATTTTATTAGACCTCTATCATATCTCCTCTCAGCCGTCTCTTTTCCAAGCTGAAGAGTCCCAACCTATCAAGCCTCTCCTCATACGGGTGCTGTTCCATACCCTGGATCATTTTTGTTGCCCTTCTCTGTACCTTTTCTAGTTCCGCTATGTCTTTTTTGAGATGGGACGACCAGAACTGCACACAATATTTAAGGTACAGTCGCATCATTGATTTGTATAGAGGCATTATGACATCCTCAGTTTTATTCTCTATTCCCTTGCGAATAATTCCTAACATTCTATTTGCTTTTTTGACCACTGCAGCACACTGGGCTGAGGATTTCAGTGTATTATCCACAATCTCTCCCAGATCCTTTTCCTGAGTGGTAACTCCTAGCTTAGTACCCAGCATTGTGTACTCATAATTTGGATTATTTTTCACTTGTCCACAATGTGCATCATTTTGCACTTGTCCACATTAAATCTCATCTGCCATTTAGATACCCAGGCACCCAGTCTGTTAAGATCTCGCTGATTACCGTGCATATTTGGGCTGCCCATTCCCCCCACCCCTTGCAGTCCAAATATGCGTGGGGGGGCATGTCTGAAAGTGGTCTACATTTCTGAGTCCTAGAAGGATTGGGCACTGAGGCACCCGAATGTGGGCACAGATAGGTTGTGAAGAACAATGGATCCATGCCTACTGAAACAAACGTGAAAGATTGATCTCATGTTATACAAAATCTCGCATTAGAAAAAAAAAAAATAATGTGAGATTTTGTACATGGGCAACAGAGTCAATCCTGCCATAGTGTTCATTCCAGTGAGGCCATTTTAAATTGAAAGAAATAGTTCTTGGAACTGGGATTGCTACAAATAGGAATTCAGTATGCATAGGGTTTGTTATAAGTGAGATTTGACTGCATTGCATCTAAGTTTTTTGAAGATTTTTTTTTAAAGTTATATTGCTTGAAATACAAGTTCATGGCTAGATTTTTCAGCAATGCTGCTCTCCATTTTCTGAGAGTGGCTATTTATTTATTTGTTTGTTTTTAAATTGGACTTGTGGAAGATCACAAATTTTTAGATTGTAAGCCACAGGCAGGCACCACGTCTAGTTCTATGTTTTGTACAGCACCAGGTCACACATCGGGCGCTATATGAATGTTTATTATAATAATAATTAATTAATAATAAATTCAGTTTAATGCCTCTTATGCCTTATGTTGGTATATGGTAAAGGAGTAGTAGTATTATGGCATCTTAGTGCTCTCCTGTGTTTATTCTTGCATGTACTTTTAGGAATGCATAAATTCATTGATTTATGGATCAGTATATTATCTTTGTTAGTGCAGGACTGCTGAAAATGAATTATGAATTCCATCAGGACATTGTTCATGTTTTCAGCTTAGACTTTTATAAAGTTTGCCTGAGTTGTACCTTCCTTTTTCTTTCCCCTTCCTATTGAGCAAAGTAACAGTTTCTATACACTGTGAAAGCAACTTCATGGACTTGTCTTGGTTATGAATCAAATTACTATACCTGGTTTTGATCTGCTGGATTAAGCTATTTACTTTTTAGTATTTATTTATTTACCTCTGCTTATTGTTCTAGATGTATATTATGGGCCTGATTCCCCTTTAAAATAAGATCTGTTTACAATGTTCTGGCAGTATGGTGGTTTCTTAAAGTGGGTGTAAATGTGTAATTTATACTCACTTAAATGCCCCCATGAATGAGATGCTATATATTTTGGAGGATAATGCTACTTTTTGGCCCTTTCCATTGAGCAATTTTGTAAGTCAGTTCTCATCCAAGTTAATGTGCCTAGAGTTTACTATCTCCTGTTCCTGCTCTATTTTTAATCTCTTCCCCCCTCCCTCGCTCCCTCCCTCCCGTTTTGTATTAGCAGGTTTGAATGCTGCATGCCTCTCACATAGACTATAAAGGATTTCCAGTATGATAAAAAGAATTCAAAAGAGTCTTTGTTTTGTTTCAGATTGTAAAATTTGGATGGAAAAAGGAAAGTATCTTCTTGGACAAATTAGTAATCTATCTGGCTGAAATATAATGCTGCTATATCATTATTAGAGATACGTATTGAGGTTACTTCACATTTTGTGAAATTGTGGGTTTTAGAAATCAAAAATAGGTCTTTTCCATGAGGCAACTATGTGTAGTAGAGACAGGGATGGTACATAAATTAGCTCACTTTCAAGAACATATCCCTCAAAGGGTAACCAAATATAATTCTTTCATGTGATGCTTTATAATTAGGATGACTTGGAGTTCCCCTTCCTGTAACACTTTTGATCTAGCTATTAAGTTTGACATGGTAAGGTTAAAATCTCCTCCTCCTATAACAAGTTTGGAAATTCTGCAAGAGCTAAGAATAGCTCAGTAAGAAGAATGGAGAATCTCCGTTTGGGTTGTATATTAATTACAATAACAGTTTGAGAATTTATCTCAAATTTATCTGATGCTGGCACCTTCTTGACTTATCAGTTTTTGTTTTGCAAAGATGGAAATTGAGTTTCTGATTAAAATAGTCACTGCCATAGAGTAACTAGATTCAGGTGAAATAAAAATTTAGAAAAAGAAATCGCATTGCAAATGTTTACATCCCTTTCTTTCATGTAAAAGAACTATCCTGGATATTCTGATGTATATTTAATCAACTAATTAATACTCTCACATTCCAGACATATGCTTTAATCCTGCCATCAGCCATGTATCCGCCTATTTTAGGTAGATGATTTGTAAGTAATTGTTTCTGTCTTCCTCCTGTTTCTTTTTCAAGAAGTATTTTGACAATATTTTCTCCATAAACATCTCATTTTTCTATTAGAGTAAACTATCCTTGCAACATTATAAGCCCCAGTCTAACAAAGTCTTACAGAGTGTGCTTTTAGACAAGATGCTACTCCACATGGCCACCCAGGAGCCATGGAGCCCATCGTCTGTCAAAAGGTGAAACGGGGGAATGCCACAGAGCACTCACTCATCGCCACGCATGGACCGCTGCTGAGAAATCCAGAGTGCTCCATGTGGGGGTGAAACCAAACAGCTCCATGACAACAGGCGACCACGCAGCCCCTGCCCATATGAACCAGGGTGGCCAGGCATGACAGCAGATCAGTCCACTGTTCGTAGGCACTGTGGGCAGGGAAAGCGGCCTTTGCAAATCTCAAGAACTGGCCAGAAGCACTGGAGAGCCCAGAATCCCCAGTACTCGTGCCGGGGACATGTGTATTGCGAAGGCCAGTCCAGTGTGCTTCCCTCTACCCCATGGTCTGCGACAGAGGGAGTGCATGGCAGCTTGCCTCTGTGGCTGGGGTAGCCATGCTGGGAGATGCCTGTTTAAATTCTTCCCCATGCACTCCACATGAGTGAGTGCTCTGTGGCAGTGCCACTCAGCAGCCACACACCCCATTGCCTTGCTCATTTAAAAACATCCCAAAATAACATTTGGTTTGACAAGATTCTGTATACTGACCACACACAGTTGATGGCCTTCAGCATGTCATAAGTGTTCAGCATTTTGCAAGAGGAAGCATCTTGCTCCTATGCAGATTTTTAAAGCAGACTTTAAAAGTCTGTTTGCATGACTAAGGGTTTCCAGAATTGGAGTCCTACTGTCTATTTTATCATCATCCTAAAAACGACAGGAGTCTAGATTTTGAGTTTGTACTAGCAAATTGTCACGATAGGTCTGTAAGGCTGGAGTAAGTGTTACTCCTATCATTTTAAAGGTTCTCTTACATAGTTGTATTTTGTCTCTATAACTATTGACCTTTCAGATTTTATGATTGACAGAGGCTTCTTGGCTAAATGAATTCTCTGGAAAGTACCTTTCTGCCCGGCAACAGTAAAGTGTCTAGGATCAGCTTTTGAAAAAGTATATTAGTCCTGTTCAAAGTTCAAAGCATTAGCTCCTCCTCTAAAATGAAGGAGGCTAAAATGAGTATAGTTACTCAACTGAATTTTATCACAGAAAGTACTGGAGATACCAGCCTAATATACTACTGCCCTGAGGTCAGTTACGTTGGTGTAAAGTAAATGTAAAATGTTCCATCTGGGTTGCACTGGTGGTCTACATATACAGTGCATAGGAGAATCGGTGACAAGGTGCAGTAAAACCCAGAGTTTGTCACTACAGGTGAACAATAAAGTTTGAAGTGTTGTGCTACCTGTTGATGTTCACAGCACGGAATGTATGGAGAAGACTAGGAGCTATTGCTGTTGATGGACTACTCCATGGTCCAGGAATGAAAAAATCACATTCTCCCTACCACGTTTATACTCTGCAGTGAAAAGCCGTCTGAATCACATTTGCTGTGATTGCTCATTTCAGACCTATTGCTCATTTCAGAGGGAGAGACAAGGGGTCTAACATTCATGAAGCTGCAAGGTCTCAGGTGCATGTACTTGGCTTGGTTACGATGAGAATGACAGCAGGCAGGTCCATGTGGCAAGGATAAGGGTAAACCGACCGTAGGTATAGGAAATAGCAGCTCAGCAGGATAAAGAGTCAGACAGAGCAGAGCGAAA
>QEPC01000529.1:4868135-4907621 GCA_003113815.1 Sphenodon punctatus | reverse complement strand
GGGGGTGCCTTCTTGGAGGTCCCCCGTGTTAAGCGGGGGGGTCACAATGGAGAGGGCATTCTCGGTGGTCGGGCCGCATCTTTGGAACTCCCTACTGAAGGAAGCTCGCCTGGCCCCAAGTCTTTTGATATTCCGGCGAAGGTGTAAAACCTGGCTGTTCACCCAGGCCTTTGGGGAGGGGGGGGTTTAGTGGATTTTTTATCTTCCCTACCCTATTCATTTTTTAATGTATCCCAGGCCCTGTTCTTAATATTGAGATTGTATTTTTATATGTTTTAAATTGTTTTATATTTGTTGTTTTTATTGTTGGAAGCTGCCCCACGCTGTGTTCAGGAGGGGCGCGGTATAAATCGAATAAATAAAAAATAAAATAAATAATAGAATGTAAAAGAAATAAAGTAAAAAATAAGAAAAATCCATTTCCCTGAACCTTAATCAAAGGCATAGAGAGGTGCTCTAAGAGGTGAAATTGTACTCCATATATGAGAGAGTTAGACACATCATTACCATTTTCAACCCAATTAACATTCTTGCTCTTTAGGATTAAATGAGGTCTGCAATTTACCTATCATACAAAAGGAAGGAAAAAGTTTATCCCGAGGATGAATCTAATGGTCCAGAGTGAATGAAAAAATGAACTGTCATAACCTGGTTTTACCTGAGAGCTCTGGATTGTTTCTCAGAATTTAAGAATCATTTTGAGGCAGAAAGGTACAACCATGGTACTTCTCAAATGTACTTTGATGTTAATAGGAATTGTGTTTCTGAAGGGCTTACTGTTCTGTCTGCTCTATGATGGTATCAGGGATCACTCAAGTCCAACACAGTCATATTCCACATAAACCTCTGGTAATCAGTTGATAGTCTGTAATAACTACAGCTGAAGGGCAGATTTTGATAACCTTAATCCTTTTAAATTAATAGATTTCAAGGTCAGAAATAACCATTGAGACCATCTAGTCTGACTTCATGTATAACACAGGATTTCCCCAAGTTATTACAGAATCAGTCTCACTAAACTGTAACTGTAATGTCTTTAGAGAGGCATATCATCTTGCTCTGAAGACTGCAAGTGATGGAGAACCCACCACATTCATTAGTAATCTCTTCAAATGATTGATTATCCTTATCGCTAAAAACGTGTATAATTTTTAACTTGAATTTGCTCTGCATTAACTTCCATTCATTTGTACTAGCTATGCTTTCCCCTGGTAGTACCCTTTAGTACCCAGTACCTTCTCCTAAGGAAAGAATTTGTACACTCTCATCAAGTCACCACTTAACATTTTGAACAGTTCCTACAGTTCTGGCAGTTCTTTGCATTCCTTACAGTTTTTCAGTATCCTTTTAAAAATGTTGATACCAGCAATGGTCTTACCAAGGCTATGGACATACATAAAACCTTGTACTTCTATTAACTTATCCCTTATCTATATAGTAATGTTGGGAGGATATTTTGTTTCACAGAAAGTCCCATATTGTGCCAAAACAACATATGTAAACTGAATAACTGGTTTGGTGGAAAAGGGCACTGGAGTGAGTTTAATTAATTAATTACCTCCCCCCCCCCCCCCCCCCCCCATCCTTCTCTCAAAGACTCAGGGCAGCTTACAAAAATATAAAAAATATATAAATAAGCTGCAATGATTCAGGCTATCAGGTCCCACATGGGCCTGGTGAGGGGGGCACGTGGGATGCCACGTGAATGTGCAGCTGGCCGGGCCCGCTTCCCTCACATGATAGTCAGCCATAGTCATGGGAGGCACTCTGGACGGAGCAGAGAACAGCAGGCTACCACATGTGATAGCCTGCTGTAGGCTGGTTGGGCAGGCCATTCCCCCAGTCTAGTAGCGGCTAGCTTGGACTGTGACACCTGAGTCAAAGCCCGGACTAGCCACTACCACGCTAGGGAAATGCTGAGGCAAACATCTAGATGCCCTATAACTAGGGCTAAGATTTTGTCACAGTAGAGACAGAAGTAACATTTTTAGTGAATTTCCCCCCTCACCGTGACTTTTACAGCTTTTCTCTGACTTCCATGACTTTTGCCTAAAAAAACATTGGAGAAGCCACCTCTGACTCACCCCAGAGAAGTGCCGCTGAGAAGAGCTATAACAAATGTGATGGTGGCCCACATGGCTGGCCACAGTGGGCCACCATCACATTTGTTAGTACCCAATGATTGTAATCAAAGGGTCATAGGTGATGGAACACTTTCAAGTGTGGTGAGGAGGCTCTCTCAAGTGGGGGTTCACAGAGGTCTGTGTAGGTCCATTTCTGTTTCCCATTTTTACTAGTTTATTTCAAAGTCACAGCCATCGGTTATGACAGAATTTAAAATTAAAATAACTAACAGAGTGCAATCCAGCTCCCATTGAAGTCAATGGCTAAACTCCCATTGACTTGTATGGAACTGGATCGTGCCCAATGTATTTAAGTTGTGTTACAGTGTTAACAACTTAAAGCTCTAATAAGTCAATAATTCGGTATTCAAAATGTTCAAAAGACTCAGGATATTCAAAATAAATTCATACAAGTTCCTGAACATAGACACTCCTACAAACCATTCAAGCATGAGCTCTATTAGCTACTTTCAGCAGGATGTCTTTACAGGGAATTGCCTACTAACAAAGATGAAATTGAAATTCGATGAATTTCCTCGGTAAAGGGACAACTAAATAAATAGTGGGACAAATCCTCAGTCTGATTTGATCCACATGGACAGAACCTTAATTCATGAGGGATACCATTATACAGTCTGGGCCCTGTGTATCAGCGAGACCACCTCACTCTCCAGGTTCTAGATTGTCCCCTGCCATCGTCTGGGGGCACCATGTTGGAGGTTCCCCGAGTTTCCCGGGGGGCCACGAAGGACAGGGCGTTTTTTGTGGCTGCACTGCACCTTTGGAACTCCCTCCTGGTGGGGACCCATCTGGTCCCGGACCTCCCGGCTTTCCATAGGAACTGTAAGACCTGGTTGTTCCGTCAGGCATTTGGTGAGGGAGAGGGGTAGGGGTGGGTGGAGTGGGTTGTGTTTTCCCCTGCTTTTGTTAATTATGTTTTAAAAGGTTTAAATCATTGTATATTATATTTTTATTGTTGTTAGCCGCTGTGGGCTGCTGTGTGACGGGAAGAGTGGGGTATAAGTATGTTAAATAAATAAATAATAAATATCTGCCATCCAAGATGGCTGACGGTATTAAGTGAAATTGCATCAAAGTCAGGGCCCTCCATATCATATAATTATTTATATTAATCAGATAAGCTTCTAACTGATGCTGCACCTGAAATTTGAGATACCAAGGCGCTACTGATAATTTCAGAAGGTCAACCACGTCTGTTTTCCTATAATTATAAACACGTCTTAAAGATATCCTTTGCTTTAGCTCTAGGATAGTCATGAAAGAATTCAAGAAAAAAAACAGCCTTCTTTAAACTTTTCTCCAGACTATTTTTCATCTTGAACTCAATCCCAAATATAACTGCTAGCTCCAGTCAACAAAGTTTTGGCAAGTGATCAGTGATTATTTCCGAAAGTTGGAGCCAATAGATAAACATGTTAAGTCAAACTCTAATTTCTAGGGGGAACAAGCCAGTTTCTGTTCAAATCATACATGTTGGTGTGGAGTTTGGCACACCCAGAATTGTTCTTAAGATCTTATTCTGAGTTGGCTCTATATCTTCTAATGAGGAATCACCCCATACCTCTGATCCATATAGGATCTGCAGAATGAGCCTACATTCAAGGAGTTTGAGCGCAGGTTGTACCAACCTCCCTCCTGCAGATCTCCAAAACCTCAGGATTCCAATAGTGGTTTGAGCAGATCCCATTTTTACTAATGATCTACATGAAGGAATAAAGAGCATATATTTGAAATTTGCAAATGACACAAAATTGGAAGGACTGTAGACATAATGGAGGATAGGATAAAAATTCAAAATGATCTTAACAAGCTGGAGAACTGGTCTGTAAACAATCAAATTAAGTTTAATAAAGAAAAATGCAAGACAAAACACATAGGAAATAAAAAGCAAAGTCATGAATACATAATGGAAGAATAACTGGATTGGCAGTAGCACAGCAGAGAAAGATCATGGGGTATTTCTGGATCACGGACTGGACATGAGTCAGTGTGATGTTGGTTATAAGGAAGGCAAATGCCATTTTAGGTGGCTTCAACAGAAATAGTGTACAGGCACAGGAAGTCATTGTGTCACTCTATGCAGTTCTGGTTAGTTCGGCTGGGGTACTGTGTGTTCAGGTTGGGGCAGCACCCCATTTTATGAAAGACACAGAAAAGCAAGGGAGGGTACAAAGGAGAGCAACAAGTATGATAAAGGATTTGAAAAATGCATGTGAAGAAGTCGAAGGAGCTGGGTAAGTTTATCTTGATGAAAAGATTAATAAAGTGAACAGATGAACAATCTACACATATTTGAAAGTCTGCCATAAAGGAGATGGAGAACAATTGTTGTCACTTGTTGTGGAAGACAGAAGAAAAGGCAACGAGCACAATTGAAGGCAGAGAGATGTAGATTAAACCACACTGAAAACTTCCTGATAGTAAGGATGGTCAGGCAATAGAATGGGTGGCCTAGAGAAGTTATGGATTCTCCATTATTGGAGATTTTTAAGAAGCGACTAGATGAGCATAGGATGATTTAGGTCTCACAGCTTCTGCACCATGAAGGACACTGGATAGGATGACCCTAAGGTTCCTTCCAATTTTCTTATTCTATCATTTCAATGAGAATACTTGAGGAATCGGATGTTACTATGAGTAACAGTATCAGAATCTGGCCCCTGTGAATGCTTGAAAAATATTTCAATGAATATTTGGTTGAGTTAGAGTCATTTTCTTCACATATGTTCACATTCATCTTGTTTTGTTGTCTAAAAATACTCTAGTAAGTTAGTTTATTGGTAGGAATATTTCAGAATTTTCCAATTTTAACACATTAAAAATTGACAGAGATTTTTGACATTCTAAATGTGAATATTCAAATGAAAATTCTAATTCTAAACAAGCAAAATTGATCAATAAATTATTCTCTATAAATTCTTTGATAAACTCAGCATAATGTATAATTGGGTGATTTCAGACGTGATGGGGCGCCTAACGGCCCCGTCACGGAATCACCTTTTGATTCCCCGCCGGAAAAACGGCCCGTCAACAGATGAGTCAGCTCATTCCGGTGGGGAATCAGGGGAGGGGGTGGGGCTGCACGGTGCAACATGTGGCCGCACAGCCCCGCCCCCACGCTTCCCAGGCCACCTGCCCTCCGGGAGACAGGCGGGCACTGCACCCGATTCCGTCCCGGGGTCTGGACCACAGCCTGGAATCGGTGGCGGTAACAGACTTCGGGCTGTGGTTCAATTAACCACACTTTCGGAGATGGTGCCCGGACCATCCTTGAAAGCGTGGTTAATTTGCTCACCGCCGGTGGTTCACCATGGTGAACATCTGGCGGCGAGCAACCACACGTTATGCGACCATCCGCCACCACAGGGAATTGTCCATGGTTGAAAGTGATCGCGTAATGTCTGAAATTACCCAGTGTTATGTTTATGATAATAATCTTTCTTCTTCAGAATATGCCAAAAGGAATCTGAAAGACATAAGCAGGACAATTTTAACAAATGATGGAGCATTTCTCTTTTTCCAAAATGACTTAATGATCTATATTTTTCTCTGGAAGTAATTACAATTGTATTCTTTAATTATGTTTTTATTTATTTATGTCATTATATTTATATGCCACCCCCCATGCCTACAGCATCTCTGGACGGCTTCCAGCATAGTATAAAACAAATTTTAAACATAAAAAAATCTACAATATCATAATTAAAACAAATTTAAAACACCCCCCACAAAAATTAACCCACCCCCCCGCCCTCCCCTCTGAAGGCCTGGACGAACAGCCAAGTCTTTTATACACCTTTGCTAAAAAAACAGAGCATGCTGTTAATGAGCAACTCATATGTACTGTAAGTGCTCATCATGAAATAATGAAACTAAAGGGTCTTTTTGTTTGAAAATCTTGCTTTTCTTTGCCCTGCAGAATGAGAGGTATTTTCTCTGAGATGCAACTAACTCAGTTACTTTCTTTAGATATTCTCCAACTATTTTGCTCTGCAGAGTTTTTTTTTCTTGCATGAATGTTCTTTTCCCTTGGTATAGTGTCTGAGCTCTGTTGAAGGCATTGTGCAGTCATTTTTCCACACTTAACTTGCTTTGTCATTTTCTGGTGCAGCCGGTGTGCAGATCCATTTTCTATTGGGTAAAGTTTTACAGACATATTACCTTGTTTGACAGGAAGAGTGAGCCATGAGGATTTCTTGTTGAGCAATGTCCACATGCAGTTTGTGAGCCTTCTCATTTTTCTTTTGGCTTTGGTGGCATTTCTCAACTCTGCTATAATTGTCACTCTATCAAACTGTTTTTAAAACAACCAAAAATTCTAGTAAAATACCAGAACCATGGATGCTTAGACATTAATCAGTGATGTATTTAAGTAACACAAGGAGAAATCAGGTGAAGCTGCACACAGCACAGGCTCGGATGGTAGATGATTTGAGAAGACCATGTATGATAATAGAATAATAGAATTTTAGGGCCAATAAGAACCTCAAAGATCATCTTGAGTATCGATCTTAATGAGTATCGAGGATCTAGAGGTCCAAGAGCATAATTCTGATATAAATAGGTGCGAGGAGGGAAGGTGAAGGAGGAAGGTCAGTCTGCTGTCCCTCCTGTTCCTTCCATCCTGCTTCCCAGGCACGCCTGCCTATAACTCCTTGAAAACAATGGCTTCAGATCCTCCCCTCCTGTGTGCGGATACTGAGGGTAGGGGTGAGAATGCAGTCAGATGAGGATATTTTATTCATTTGTTTAAATTTCTACTCTTCTCCCAAGGCTCAGGACAGCGTACAGCATTACGAACACAAATTATGTAAAATTCCCTTAAAAACACACACTCAGCCTTTACCCCCATCCCCACCTGCCAAAGACTTGGCCAAAAAGGAAGGTTTTACACTAGCTCCGGAATATGCTCAGGTCCAGGCTCTGGTGGACCTCCGGGGGAAGGGAGTTCCACAGTACTGGGGCAGCAACCGAGAACGCTTCTCTGTGGGCCATTGTCATATAAACAAGATTAGCAGGTGATACCCACAAGAAAACACTCCCAGACAAATGCAGGGGTTGTGGTGGAGCATGGTAGGAAAGGCGATCTTTCAGATATGTGGGGCCCAGGCTGTTTAGGGCTTTAAAAGACAAAACCAGGACCCTGAATTGTGGCTGGAAAGCTATAGGTAGCCAATGTAGACTGTAAAGAACAGGGGTAATGTGCTTATGGTGACCTGTCCCCAAAAGAACCTGAACTGCCGAGTTCTGCACCAGCTGCAGCTTGCAAGCAGTCGTTAAGGGCAACCCCACGTGGAGAGCATTTCAGTAATCTAGCCTTGAGGTAATGAGGCTAGTAAATAGTAAATAAAATTACTAATTTTTAGAACCTGAGAAAGCCAGGAGAATCAGCCTGCATAGGTAATAGAGGCCATCTGTGTAAACCTAGGTCAAAGATATACGATAGCTAAATGACCAACAATGGAAGTTAATCAAAAGCTCAAAGCAAGGTGACTTGAAGAGTTAAAAGACATGCTTAGGACATGAGAGACTCTTGACACCATCAGTATGTGAAGTACACAGCTCCTGACTGATGCAGTGTGCCTCTCTGTGAACAAGACTTCGGGTGTTTTTACACACACATTTCTCCTGGATGTTTGCTGTTACATCCTGAACTCTCTCTGTGTCTAAATCACTCACCCAGATCTTAAACATCCAGCTCTTTGAACTTCTGCATAGAACTTCTCCCAGAACATTTGTGTGTAAAAAGTTCTACTTTAGGCTGCCTCAGGGCAGTGTGTGTGTGAGTGTGAAGAATGCATCCGGAACTTACTTGTGGACTTGTAAACCCAGAAGACTGAAAGACCAGTATTTTAAGGTGTGTATAAAAATGCCTTTTGACCCTCTGGAACAGGCAATAGGTAACTAGTAGAGCAGAAACCTGATCAGTAAAGCATTGCATATTGTTTTGATTTACGTTTCTTATGCACAGTCTGTATTTACTCTGAACCTGTATTATCTGTTTTAGTTTTAATATAAAACTTACTTAGGTGACAAAGGATTAACCTCTTATGAGCTGGCACACTCTGGGGAGTGGTGCCCAGTGGTTACTGTAAGTGGGGTAATTGAGTCATAGCTGGTCCAGTGAACCTTTGGGGGACAGCCAGAGAGGGATATCTTAAAATCTTAGTCACAGATCTCCATGACAGAAATGAACAGAACCACTCCAGAGCAGTCCTGCACACCGCTGCCAGATCCTACGTTTGTTGACACAACTGCATGACCAACTGTATCAAAGGCTGCTGAATGGTCTAACAAGCTCAGCAGGGCACAGTTCCCTTTGTCAATCCCAGGTGTAGATTATTGACCAAGGCCACAAGTGTAGTCTCCATGCTATACCCTGGACAAAAACCTGACTGAAATCTGATATATGGTGGAGTGGTTGAGGAGGGGTGTAGAGTGTAAAGAAGTCAGTGGGGTTATACAAGGGTGTAGTATTGTGGGAAAGGTGTGGGGTTGAGAAACAGTGGTTTGAATGTTTAGAGGGGCTTGGAGGCTATACGCGTGGAGAAGAGTCATCTAGGACACCAAATAGAGAAACCTGAGTGTGTACACATGGTGGGCATGGAACAGGAGTAGTGGAGGTGTCCCCTCATCTCTGTCCATAACTCTGCTGCCAGGGTCATCTACCTCGCCAGTTGCTTCGACCATGTGCAGCCCCTCCTCTCCTCGCTTCACTGGCTTCCCCTCCCTGAACGAATCCTGCACAAGCTCCTAGTCTTCACCTATAAAGCTCTTCATAACCTCGCTCCCCCCTACCTCTCTGCACTTATCGCCCTCCATACTCCAGCCCGTGAACTTCGCTCCTCCTCTGTCCCTTCTCTCACCCTTCCACGCCTTCCCTGCTCCCCTAAGCGCCTTCGTCCCTTCTCACTTGCTGCCCCCCATGCCTGGAACTCCCTCCCTGTCCACATCCGCCTTGCCCCCTCCCTTCATACCTTCAAATCTCTCCTTAAAACTCACCTCTTTCGCTCTGCTCTGTCTGACTCTTTATCCTGCTGAGCCACTATTCCTATACCTACGATCGGTTTACCCTTATCCTTGCCACATGGACCTGCCTGCTGTCATTCTCATCGTAACCAAGCCAAGTACGTGCACTTGAGACCTCGCATCTTCATGAATGTTAGACCCCTTGTCTCTCCCTCTGTTCTCCTTCCTATGTCTCTCCCCCAGCTCCTGTCTCTCAGATTGTAAGCCCTAGGTCTATTTTATTACTTTGTTAAGTGCCAGGTACACTTCTGGTGCTATATAAATGTTTGTTAATAATAATAATAATAATAATAATTAATAAACATACAACAAATAGAGTTGTTGTTACAGATGTGACTGCTGTCTCTCTGGCTTAGTCAGTATCTTGAGTCAAATATACTTCTAATGGGTTAATTCCCTTAAAAAAAAAAAAAGAATAATCAGCACATGGGTGTGTAGTTATTGCAATGGCTGCTGGCAGATTGTCCATCCTATAGCCTGTGTTTATTAAATCAAAAGTATATTAAAAGTGGATTCCACAAACACAGGTCATCCCCACTTGCCCTATTCTTTCAATCCCCGGTAGCAGGGACAGCAAAATCTACAGTATTTTTGCAATTCCTACCTGGGTTGAGGTTCACCTGCTCCTGCAAGAAGCTCCAACGATTACTGAGGTTGAAGGCCTATCTGTTAAAGAGCTTCCTGCTTCATCCTTCGCAGGCCTGGCCTACTCTGGAAAGAAGAGTTCTCAGGGCTTGAAGATTACTCATCCCTAGTTGCTAAACCTCCTGACATCTCTTCCTCACTAAGGTAGTAAAGAAGTAGCATATCTCCAATGTAACATCTCTGAACAGGTGAACACTCTAACTTCAACTCCTAGGTGTAAGCTCCTAACTTCTGAACTATTGCCCCTTTACATATTTGGCTAATAAGGGGTAACTTATCCCTGGTGGCAATAACCATGAGCTGTCCTTCACCTAGATTATTGAATCTTTTGTATTTTGGCATGGAAGTAGTAAGAATGTTCTCTCAACATTACCAGTTAAAATAGGATGTTAATTAAGATTTCAGGGTGTGGTTGTAGCAGGGCAGAGTCCCTGCAGGCTGCTGACCCTTTAAGAAGAGCTAGCACTGGCTCAGTAACAGCACTAGTGAAGCTGCTGACACTACATGGACAGAAGGACAGCGCTGAAGAGGCTGCAGCTGTGGACAGGCGTGGCAGTCTGAGGACTGAGCTAGCCCTCAGAAAGGGGGGTTGGAAAAGCAGCAGCTAAGAGTGAGCTCTGCTTCCAGGACAAAGGCTAAGGGACATTGCCTGAGCAGGAAGGGTTCTGCTGGGTCCAGAAGGAGCCTGCCCTGGAGAACCAGATAACTGGGGTAAGACTCTGCTTGGTTATAAGACTGTACCTGCATGAGTGAAGAGATTAAATGCTGATTCCCTGCTTGAATCACTGACTCGGGAGTCTGATCCTGCCGAGACTCAACGCAGGTGAGCCTAGCCCTGCCTACTACAGTGATGGAGACTGTGGGGGTGATCCCAAGTTCTGCAGACGAGCATGCATGCGTGTGGCACACATGAGGTTTGTGCAACTCCATGCGCAACTTCGTTATGGGGACTGTTGCACATGTGCCATCTGCACAGAAATCACACGAACTTGTGCATGCACATCTAAGCCAAGCACGTGCACCGGAGATCTCACAACTTCGGAACGTTACACCCCTTGTGTCTCCCTCTGTTCCCCTTCCTTCATCTCCTCCCCCCCCCCCCCCCCAATCTCTCAGATTGTCCCTAGGGAAGGGACCATGTCTATTCCATTACTTTGTAAAGCGCCAGATACATTACTGGCACTATATAAATGCTTGCTAATAATAAAAAATTATTAATAATAATAATTAATAAGCTGTGTGCACGTGCATTCTGGATTGCACCCTATAAACCTGTTCTGGCTGTTGGTGAGTTCTGCTATTGCTTCTCTACAGGGCATTAAGATTGGTGTGACATGAACAACATATCACAACGACCTTAGTATAACAACTCCTTTTTGGTTTACTGTAAACTAGGTATGGGACTATCCGTATCGGATTAATCCAATAATGCTGTTAATCGGTGATATCGGATTAATCCAATAAAACCGATACTATTGGTATCAGCATATCATTTTTTTTTAACATTGCTGATTTTTTGGATCTTTAACATTATACCATTTTTAAAATGGCCACAATGTTAAAGATCCGAAAAAGTGGCAATGTTAAAAAAACTATATGCCAATACCAATAAAACCGGTATAGGATAAAACCAATACCGGTAAAACCAGTAACCGGTAGTTCCCCGATGGTCCCATCCCTACTGTGAACCATTCTCCATTCCTCACCCCATCATCTGTGGCTCAGTCCTGCCAGAGGGTGTTTTTTGACAACCACCTTCCCACTCATCCCCCACTCAACTTGCCTGTTCCAGGCCTGCATAGGCTACCAATGCAGCCCTGCAACATGCATGATGGGTGGGGAGGTTCTTCTTTAAAAACACCCAGAGATGTAGGCAGAAGGTTCTGTACATATCCCACCATGAATCAGAGCTAGCCCTGCAAGTTTGCACAGCTGAAAGAAGTGGTGTGGTGTGTCTATGCAGTCTAGAGCTCCAAAAATATTTCCTGAACCTGCTAGGGGTACACTAGGGATGAGTGAATAGATTTGGGTTCGGCTGCCTTCGGTTTGTCTGTTCGGTTTGGTTCGTTCGCCGGGTTTGGGTTCGGCCGTTCGGGAAATGGTTTTTATATGTTTTTTTTGTTTGTTTGTTTTTTTGGTTTTTTATTTGTTTTTATATAGTTTTTTTAAAAAAAAAAATCTAATATATCTACACTAAATCTAACTGCTATTAATTATTCTAAAAACTATGAACTAAATGGATTATCTAATAAGTACACAGGCCTACTCCTACAAACACTAAAACTAAATCACTAACGCTATCTCTATGACTAAGCTAACTCCTACAACTGTCTACTATCGATCTGTCTATCTATCTATCTGGGATGGCGAGAATCACAAACAACACAAGGAGGGGTACAAAACTGAAATGAAACCTAAGTCAATCTAATAATCCTACTCTAAATGAAAAAACTGGGGAAGGGAATCTGGGATGGAATAAGAGGGAGAGGGAAAGGATTCAATGGAGGGGGGAAGGAGGGAGGAAGATTAAACACAGGGAACACAGGGAGGGGTAAAAACAAAAAAGAACCACTAAATCTATCTAAGTTAAGCTAAATAAATGAATGAGAATATGGGGGTAGATGGGTTGGATGGGTGAAATGGGAGGAGGATGGCAATGGATTGGGGAGCTGGGAAATGCTGGGAGAGGGAGCCTTCTGAAACGTCTGCTGTTCAGGAACAGTGACTAGCTAAGAAAGTGTTGGGAAGGGGGGAGGCAGACAGTTTTTTGTTTCTTGCTGCGCCTGCCTCACTGCAAGCCCCATTGGCTGCATGCAGCCTAGCCAATGGCCAATCGCAGACTGCAAAGCCAGTGGTCTGAGGTGAAAAGGAGTGGTGATTGGGCAGGCTGGCTGCTACTCTAAGCCTCTCCAATCCTGGTGCCTGGAAGTCTGCTCCTCAGCTGACTACTCCTCCCTGTCACATTTGACCTTCCAGTGACACTTTTTTTGCCACCCGAACTCACCCGAACATGATCCAAACTGACTGAACTGTTCGGTCATTTCGACGTTTGGAATTGAGTTCGGTTCGGTCAGTTCATGTTCGGATTCGGGTTCGGTTGTCCGAACAGGCCAAGTTCGGGCCGAACTCCGAACCTCCGAACTGCGTTCGCCCATCCCTAGGGCACACAGAGTATAGGCCAGCAGAACACTTCACACAGTGGGATTTTACTAAGTGCTCCTACACTCGGCACAGTGATGCCCTGGAATACAACTTGCAGTAAGACTGAGTCCCTAAAAAAACAAAACCAGCAATGACCTGTACTATAAAACTGCATTCATTTTAATAGCCAGTGGAGACTGTTTAGATTTAAAAGTGATGACATTCTGTTTTAGTTGTCTCTGCAACTTATCTCCCTCCATACCCCTACTTGAGCACTCTGCTCCTCCTCCATCCCCTCCCTCACCCTCCCATGCCTTCCCTGCTCCCCCACCCACCTTCGTCCCTTCTCCCTGGCTGCCCCGCATGCCTGGAACTCCCTCCCTGCCCTTTTCTGCCTTGCCCCCACCCTCCACGCCTTCAAATCCCTCCTCAAAACCCACCTGTTCCGCTCTGCCCTTCCAAACTCCTGATAAGCATCCCCACCCAGGATTATCATCCACCTGTTCTCTGCAAACTTTACTGTATTTACTCCCAATTTACCAAGCCAAGAACGTGTACCTGAGCTCTCATCCTGATGAATGTTGCATCCCTTGTCTCTTCCTCTGTTCCCCCTTCCCTGTCTCCCCTCCCCCTGTCTTTAGATTGTAAGCTCTCGAGCAGGGACCATGTCTATCTTATTTTTTGTAAGCACCAGGTACATTGTTGCACTATATAAATGTTTATAATAATTAATAATTAATTCATCTTTTGAATAACAAAAATCAGAACAATCATAAAACTTTTGAATGTATAGTTGAGAAGTGAGGTTCAGAAATCTATCATTAAAGTCTACAGTGTTGCTTCAGAAAATCTGAATTTGACCTAGTCATTGGAGTTGGTATTGTGCCAATAGATGAAAAATAATACACTGAAAAATTATCCAGCATTATGTTAGACAAGTATTTCAGTACTCCTCTCGCAGACGATGAATTAGATTCCTAGCAAATGCACATGACATGGTTAAACTTAGAAGCACAAGTTTAAATACTTGGCAGGCTTTCTTCTGAAGGTCATTTATAGTTTTCTTTTACAATATTCTGGCTATTTGTACATACCTACATGTATGTACTACAGACTGTATGGGCCAAATTCTCCATTCATTTAAGTCAATGTCTCCGCTCGCTTTGACTTTAAGGGACAGAGGACTGTACGCTATATGTGGCTTTGTGCAACTCTTAGAGTCCACTACTTCTATTTATTTCATATTGTTTGGTACTTGCAAGTCATTGGGTGTTAACACGTGGGAAGGGAGGCAGCTGGAACCTGTGTTCTATCTGTGGAGTCTCCACGTTGCTGGAAGCCCTTCAAATGACATGCCCACAGTTAATGGGCTTGCACTAGCTGCCACAGATAATGCTAACACACTCCCTTCCCCCCCTCCCAGGCCACCTGACAGCTGGGCAGCCACTCCAGCAATCTCACTGTCCCTGGGCAGCTCTGGCACAGTGAATTTGTCAGGCAGTCCCCAGGGATAGTGCAATTGCTCACACTCCTCTCCTTCTCCCTCCCTTCTGGCTGTCAGCTGAGAGGGGCACGCTAGGGCTGGCTCTGATGGAAAGGGTGGTCACGACTAGGAAAGGCTTCTTTCCTGGCTGTGATCCTACTTTCCATGGCTGCTGGTGCTGCTCTCCTTTTGTGGCAGAAAAAGAGAGAAGCGAGGATCAAAAGGGGTGTGTGGGCCCTCTGGAGGAGCTGCATGGATCCTGCAATCCTCTCTCCATTCAGGAATGGAACCAAAGAGATCTTAGGATCTGAGTGGCTCCTCCAGAGTGGCGGCATGCTGGCTTAGATCCCCATTTTTCTTTCCCACCAGGAAAGGAGAGCCGCAGCCATGGAAAAGGCCAGGGGGGTGGGGGGGGGAGGGTGTTCACAATTAGGTAAGAAGCCTTCCCTGGGTGTGACCCTCTTTTCCAATGAAGCCAGCGCTAGCGTGCCTTCTCAGCTCTCAGCCATCTGGGAGAAGGGAGCACAGATCACGTCCCTGAGAGCCTCCGGGGACATCTGCGCTCCCCTCTCCCGGCTGACTGTCAGCTGAGAGGGGTGAGCTAGCCACACCTCTATGGTGCTGACACACCCAGGACTATGGGCCAAACCTGGCCCTGTGGGCACCCATTACCCCAGGTTTACCTGTGTGCACCCACCTGGTGTGCTCCATATTTTCTGGCTTGACACCAAGAATAGCGGCCCTGGGGCAGCCATGGGGTGAACATCTGGTGGACACCAATTAGGCAAGTAGGTGAATCCATTATTAATACGGGCAAATGTGGGGCAACATATTATTTATTAACACCCACTATGTTCAGTACTCAAAACATGCAAATTCTCTTGAAAGCCCACTGGGATCTGGTTCCTGGATCACCTATCGTGTTTGCTCCAAATATGCAATACACTAAGGGCGTTTATAGACGAGACAAAAAAGGCGGCTGATCCTTTGATCAGCCGCCTTTCTTGCCGCTCGTCTATATGCCTGGGCTGCTTTTTAATCCGCGTCGGAGGGGGCAGGCGATCCTGCCCCCTCCGACGCGGATTCCCAGAGTGCCGGCTTTACGCCGCACTTCCTGGTCCCGTGCGAGAGTGCGCATGCGCAGAAGGGCGCGCATGCGCACTCGCACTCTGTGCCGTGTCTGAACATCAGACACGGCACGGAGAGACGCCGCGGCGGGGAAACACGGCGTTTAGCGATCCCGCTTGTAAGCGGGATCGTCTATAAACGCCCCTAGATGATCACCAGTCTCCAGAAAGAGACTGGATGTAATTGCCAGCAGCCAGACTGATTGCTTGGCCCTGTGGGGAGTAGAGACGCCCTAGGTAACCCTGCTCATGGAAGTCAGGCTTTTGGTCTCAAAACCAGGGCCAGAAGTATGGGCTGCTTGCTTCTTCATCTTTAAATAAAACTCAGTCTTGATCCAGCAGCTAATTTTCTCCCTTAAGTGACAAAAATCCTCCATCTGATGGCAATTTTTATAAGCAAGTCTGGAGCAGGGGTTTTACTTGCTCAAAAGGATTCTTCCCACAAGCCCCCAAAGGACTGTAATCTACTAATTTACTAAACTGCAGTTTAATTCTTCTAATACACACATAGCCAAACCCTAAGTGTATCAAGAATCGGAGGGCTAGATATGATATAGAATTTCGTCCTGCTACTCCAGTCCTAGAAAAAGACTGAATGAAAGTTAATGAAGCCTGAGAAATCTAATAAAGGATAGCTCTGACCAGGGCCAGCGTAACTACAGGCAGCAGAGGGAGCCACCTCGACAACAAGTTGAAGGGCATGACAAAAACAGCACTGTCTGCAGTTGCTGCTGCGACAGTTTCTAGCTCCTCATGAAATGTCAAGCAGTGTTGCTGGATCCGGGCCGTGAGAGGGGAGCCAGGGCCACCAGCCGCTTGTGTGTGTGTGGGGGGAGGGTAATCTGCCTGCCCCTCTACCCCTCTTTGCCTTCCTGTGGGCTAAGCATCCCCGGGGTGCACAGGGGCACTCAGAGCCAGCTAGGACACATCGTCTGGGCAGGATAGTGGCAAAATTGAATTTGCCCAGGATGACAAAAATGCTTGTGCCACTGCTGGCTCTGACCACTGAAATATGGTCTCTATCACATACTATACCATACAGAAATTAACAACATAGAACAACAATTCTGATTGGAGGCACTGGAGTGGAGGTTAAGGGGCATGAAGGGAGGGCGGGCTAATCACACAGATATTGGCTCAGAAATGTGGAAACAACAAACCCGGAAGTAAAACAGTATCCTGGACAATGCGTTAAGCAGTAAATGAATGGTTCGTGGTAAATAATAAGCAGAAAGATGGTAAATTGGGACGGTATCACACGGTATTGTGAGAATCAACAAATCACATCGATATTGGGAAGCAGGCAGGAAATAAATATTAATTTCCGATATGGAAACATTTCTCGTGAGCAACAATTTAGCTATTCATTTCAGATATCACACACTGTATTATACAGGTATGTTCATTTTATTTTTCTGCTGTTTATTGACTTCCGACATATGCTTTACCATTTCCTTTTCACTATCAGTTCTTTTTTTGTCAAAAGGTATAAGGGCACTTAGGCCCTGATTCAGCTAAGCACTGAAGTGTATCTATATGTAATCCCCATCTGAAGATTAAAATAAGGATTCCTCCAGGACTTCTAATGTTTTCTGACTTGTAATC
This sequence comes from Sphenodon punctatus, assembly GCA_003113815.1. NCBI lineage: Eukaryota > Metazoa > Chordata > Lepidosauria > Sphenodontia > Sphenodontidae > Sphenodon > Sphenodon punctatus. The sequence continues at coordinate 4,890,447 of QEPC01000529.1, read as the reverse complement.
TATTCTCCAAATCTATATTACTAACTCAGAACTTTCATTCACCTCCAGGTTCTTCTCCTTACTTAAAAAATAAATAAATCCAAATGACTGGTTAGAATCTTTTTAAATCGTTACATCTGCCCATAGGGAGAGAGCACATTTGGTGAGGGTCTGATTCTGCAACCCTCCATGACTTACAGCATTTACAACTACTCATATTAAAGTGAGGGTCACACAATAATACCCTAATTATCTGAAGGATTATCTCCTCTTTACAACCTTTCAGAGCTAAGATAGCCGAGAGCACTCTCTTGCAAGTTCCATCATTAGTCCAGACCCATACAGAGCACACAAAGAGACAAGCCCCAGCTGCCAACTTTGGGAAAGCCCTGCCCCCCTCTCCAACAGCACAGACCCCCCTGACTGCTTCCTCCTCCAATCGCTGCAGGTGAGAGGCCCCGCCCCCTCTGGGAGGGAACAGCCAAAGCTGCACGCCCACCCCTGCCCTGCTCAGACAAGCCCCAGCTGCCATCTTTGGGAGAGCCCTGCCCCCCCTTCAACAGCACAGACCCCCCCCTGACTGCTTCCTCCTCCAATTGCTTCAGGTGAGAGACCCCGCCCCCCCTGGGAGGGAACAGCCAAAGCTGCACGCCCGCCCCTGCCCTGCTCAGACAAGCCCCAGCTGCCATCTTTGGGAGAGCCCTGCCCCCCCCAACAGCACAGAATCCCCTGACTGCTTCCTCCTCCAATTATCGCAGGCGAGAGGCCCTGCCCCCCTGGGGAGGGACAGACAAAGCTGCATGCCCCGCCCCAGTGGGCGGCACCCGAAGGGCGATGACAAAAGGGCGATGGCCATTTTGTGGCCGTTGTGAGGCCGGAGCGAGGACAGAGAGGAGCCACCCCCCTGATGGCACCCATGCTATGAAGTCACCTCCAACCATCACCGCTGGACATCACACACTCACTCCCGTGACACCCACAGGCCTGGTCTCCCTCCGACGCCCGAAATGATGCCTCCCTATACTCCCCTCGCTTCCTCATCCTCTATCTCCTCCCTCCTTCTCACCCTTCTCATGGCCCTCCTCCTTCTCCCTCCCCCGCCTCCAGTGGCCTTTCTCCAGCCAACCTACCCCGTACTCTCACCCATGCCCATCCCCCCTCCCCACCCTAATCCCCCCGTGTCCATTGATCTACGTATCGCCAAATCTAAGCGCCCCTCCCTCACTCCCCCTCGTTTCTCCTGCTCACCTGACCGCCTTTGACCCTTCTCCCTCGCTGCCCCCTATGCCTGGAACCCCCTCCCTGCCCACATCCACCTTGCCTCCTTCCTCCACTCCTTCAAACCCCTCCTCAAGACCCATCTTTTCCTTGCCGCCTATCCCAATGCCTATAGAACCAAGCCAAGCATACGCACCTGAGACTTCGCAGCCGCTTGCATGTTTGTTTGTGTATCCCTTGTCTTCCTCTTGTCCCCTCTCCTTGTCGCCCCCCTGCTTGTCTTTTTAGATTGTAAGCCGTAGGCAGAAACCACGTCTTTATCTTTGTTCTGTAAAGCACCAGGCTCATGGCTGGTGCTATACAAATGTTTATAATAATAATAATAATAATAATAATAATTCTCAGTTGGTGTTCCATGGCTCTGGAACTCCCTTGCCATGGCTGTTCATCAAAGTCCTAGTCTGATCATCTTCCACGGATCTATTTATTTGGCCAGACATTTAACAGGCAGGAGTCCTGATCCAAGGTCCATGCACATGCAGACCAAAGGTACATGTGCACACTGTGAGTGCATGCAGGGTGCCCCAATACAGTCCTCCACCTTTTGCCTGTGCTGCCAGAAATAAGAGGGAGAGGCAGGGCTGCAGTGGCAGCTGTGGATGGCAGTGTGATTGAGAGGTGGGGGATTTTGCAGGGGGGGGGGAACCCTGCACGCTCACACTGTGTGCATGCACACAAGCTTAGCTTTGGTCCGTGATTGTGTGGACCTTGGATCGGTGCCAATGTTAGGATTTTGAGGAGGTTGGATTATAGGTATTTTATGGACTTTATCTTCTGTATTTTGTATACTTGTTTTTATTAAGTTAGCTATCCTGAGGCTTTGGGGAAGGGCAGGATATAAATTGAACTGAATAAATAAATAAGTATGATAAGCCATCTTAGTTTCAAAACAGCAGCCTTGCGTAATCATTGATGCTGCATCAAATGATCACTGTAAATTATATTGTAATATTCAGAGCAGCACGTTAAGATTCCTATCCCTGTTTCTGATTCCAGTCTTAAATGTGGGGAAAAAACCAAAAAATAAACATTGATATGAAAAAGGTATAGTGCCTAGGCTCCTAATTATAGCATTGTGGTCTTTGAGTAAATCACTTCATGTAACTCACTGCTTCTAAGGGGATTTGATAGTTATTGCATTTCATTCACTACTGAGTGGAATGGGTACTAAAAATAAAAAGTAATGACTCAGAGCTTACCTCTCCTGACTTCAAGGCTGAAATGGTAAATATTTAATAATAGAAACTTTCCTCCTCTTAATTTTGTTCATTTTTAGCTTTTGTCTAATGACAAATCAAATGAATTTGTAAGCATGTAACAGTTAGGGATGGGCAAACAGAACGTAGTTCGGTTGTTCGGATGTTTGGTCGTTCGGTTCGAAACCCAAGTTCGGGTTCAATGGTTCAGTTCAGCTGAGTTTGGTTTGGCCGAACTTGGCCAAACATTCAAAAATAGCGCTATCGATACCGAAACTGAAACGAAACTGAAACTGAATTTTTGGCCCTGAAAAGATGTTTTTCCCGCCCCCGAACTCATCCAAACTCATCCAAATGCGACTGAACTATTCGGTCATCCGAACAGACCAAGTTCGGTCCGAACATCCGAACCGCGTTCGCCCATCCCTAGTAACAGTACTGATGGCACAGTCAGGTTAGTAATTCTTTCAGTGCTTGGTTTTTATGAGCACAACCCTTGAAATATTTAATTATGCACGTATCTTTACTTAAGATACTTGCATAATCTACTAAAGAAAACTATGGAACTACTAATGGATATAAAGCAAAGCACGTTGTATGTATATATTCAGGATCAGATTTTGGGAATGTAATGCTTTTTCCACTATTGTGTTAATAGCATTTTGGAGAGATTATAATCTTTATGCATCTCCCAGTTCGTTTTGAATAAAATTATATAACACAAAATGTCTAGGCATCAAAGCATTTTCATATTTTTAAATGATGAGGATACTCAAATCAAGAAGAAAACATGTTTTATGTTTTTTAATGTTTTCCCTGCAACAAGATTCTATATATGGAGGTGGAAATGGGAATAGCTCATCCCATCTTGAGGAAATCCAGAAGGGCTGCTCTGAATATTACAATATAGGGCTTGTGAACCAACAGTACTTAAAGAAGGAAAACTTTGATTTTAATCTAAGGCAGATAGAGCTCACACAGCTTTTTCAGTCAAATCTGCATAGGAGAAAAACTCTAATTTCAAAGCCAAACAGTCTGAACATATTAGTTTTGGGAAGCAAGTGGACTAGAGTGGAACCATTAATACCTGTTTCTAGCAGGCTATGACATGGCATCCCCATGAGACAGATAGGGTGAATTGACCTAACAGGTTATTACACGCAAAAGTCATTTGTCATAGAAACAGAACAGCAAACTGACTGGATTTATATAGATTTTGATCCAGACGTATTAGGCCTAACAAGTGGAAATGATCATGGATTTTGGATAACAGCTACATTTTACAGGTGTGGTGAGCTGGAATGTTAGCACTTTATTTAACACTAGTTAGTCTAAGCTAGTAACAGAGGAGGTAGAAGTCTCCCTTGCTGCTATATAGGAAACATATTGGCAGAGTAGAGGTCAAATGACAATCAGAAACCACACTTTATCTTAGTCTGTATGTTCAGGTGGACAAGTGAAACACAGAGATGAGACAGGAGAATAGGAGAATAGTTACTTTAATGGGTAGCTGGAAATCGATGTGTGGCTGGGTTATCACAGCAGGGTTTACTGCTGCCTGCAATAAGCAACCTTTAATATGATCTACTGTTACATGGCAACAGAAGAGGAAGAAAAGGATGGATTGTTTCAACAGCTGGGAAGTACTGCAGATGAGACAGTAGGAACAGTGCCTGCTGCGTACTGCTGAACTGGCACTGTACACCAGGTCCCCAGTGATGGAAAGGCCAGGGAATCTACCTGGGGCCCAGCAAATTCAGGTTCAGTACCCTCGTTTCTGACACTAGGTGTGTTCACACATGTGATTGGGCTGCCATCATCCTGCCTAGGAGTGGGGAGGGCTACCCCTGGCTGGGGCAGCACTGGTGACAGGAACACACATCCCCACAGCTGGACCCAGCTCAAGAGGATGGTGAGGAGCAGCATGTGGCTGTCCGGTTGCACAGCCACACTATGGCTGGAACCCCGCCCCCACTATGATAGGCAGCCATGGCTGCCAATACAGGCAGCCCTGGCTGGTTGCCATAGTGACCCCCCACCCTGAGTCTGGATGTGCATGCAAACAGATGCACCTGCCTGGTTTTCCCAGCTCTGGCCAACCCAGGCAGCCTGCAGGGCTGGACTGTGGGCCTGGTTCATTCTGGGTCCACATTTCCGGTCCAGACGCCAACCCCGCTAGAGTTTGAACTGGGCCCACATCTGACGGGCCCGGAACAAATATGTGGGGTTGGTGCTGGCCCAGGCTGGGAGAACTAGACTCATGCCCTGTTTGTGAACCCTTACTTTGAGATCCATGGTCTTATTACTTGTGGTATGCATTTCCCTCACATACATGCACAAGAGCACCTGGAATGAACAGGATGATAAAAACAGATATTAGTATTAGTAAACAATTCAGAATCTATAGAAGTATTAAATGTGGAAATTATCATGAACTAATAATGGAAAAGTTGAAGTTGAAGTTCAAGAAAAAGCTGGGTGCAACTAGAGTTAATGGACTGCTGTTCAAGGGAGGAGTTTCAGTCCATTAATTTGTGACGATAAAGAAATCACATAGAAGACCAGATGGGAAATATTCAAGGAAGTGACACAAAATGCAGTGGAGGAAATTGTTGGAAGGCATAAACAAACAAGGAAAATCTGGACAGGTGACAAAAGAAAAACATTGTATGTAAAAGCTAAACAAACTAAGACTGCTGGGGAATATAAGAAGCTAATGCATTATGCAAAGCTGTGCAGAAACCAGAAAGATTTAAGGAGCAGCAAAAGTTTTAAGAGAGACTCAACAACTTGATGATGCACCAAGAAAATAAAATAGAAATGTAATGAACAAAAAGTTAATTTGTATGGACATACAGTACATTCAGGCCAACGGTGCAAGCAGTAATAGATAAAATTATTGGAGATAGAATGGGATATGATGACTTCAGCTTTGAGTGTTGGCCGATAGGACAAGTGCCATTAAAGCATAAGAAAAAAATATTCATGACGGTATGGCAACAAGAGGAGGTAACAGAAGATGACAGGTAACAAATGATGTTAAAAGCAATAGTAGTGTTGAAACTCAATCCTCGGTTTTCCTCGGAAAAAATTATGGACCAGGGCATTTGAACTTGATTTACCGAGTTCCAAAGTTTCGCGGAAGGGCCCCCAAAACTTTGGAATTTGGAAAATCGAGTCCATGTACAGGGAAGGGGGCTGGAGGCCAGACCTAGGCCCCTGCTCCCTCTTTCTTAGCCCCCCACTGCCCGGGGAGGAAACAAGCCAGTGGAGGCCAGGGAAAGCAGAGTGGGGGCCTAGCAGCAGTTCAGGGGTGGGGTGCTTAGGGCGGGGTCAGAGTCCTAGCAGGTGGGTCAGGGGTGGTTTGCTTACCTTCTGGAGGGGCCCGCCTGAACTGATCCGTGGCCTCTTCCTGGCTGGCAAAGTATGAAAATTTTCTGAGCATGTTAGTCTGTTTTCAAAGATGGTGCTTAGTCCCTTTTCAAAGATGGTGCTGGAAGCATCAGCAGGCCAGCACCATCTTTGAAAAAACCTGAACATGCTCAGAAACAGCCATTCAGACCCTTCCCTCAGACTCAGTGAGTTTTTTTTTTTAATTTTCAAACTTACCAGCTGGGAAGAGGCTGTGCATCGGTGTGCAACCACTCTGGAAGGTAAATCACCACCACCACCCTCCACCCCTGCTAGGCCTTCTGCTCCCTGTTAATTATCCCCAGCCCTCACACACACACACACATGCACGCACACACCAGTCTCTGATCTTGGAGTATTCGCCAATGGTCCGAGAAGTGGCCCAAACACTCGGACTGCTCCTCGGATCCTTGGAGAATACTCACGCAGTTTATTATTGCTATTATTATTATTATTATTATTCAGATCAGCCCCAGACAATAGTTATCTATGCCAATCTTGAAGACAGGAGATCCCACCAATACCAGTGAAAATCATGATAAAAATAATTGTCAATGGATTCAGGTCAGCATTAGATGACGTAGTAGGTGAGAAATGGTGTGGCAATTAAGGCTGAATGAGCAGCCCATTTTTATTCTCACAAGCAGAACATGTGATTTTGGGTACTGGGGCCAAGATTAATTCACTGGGTATGCAGAAAACGGCTGCCACCCATAACAAAAATGGCAGCAATAGCATTACCATTTTGGTTAAATGGAGCAGATTGTGAATGTGTAAAATGGCCACCACCTTTAACCAAAATGGTGGCAATGCTTTTGGTTAAGGGTAGTGGCCATTTTGCTCATGCACAATTATTTTTTAAAATTTTCTTTTATTTGTCTTTATTGCATATTTATTTTTTGTGTTTATTACATATTGATGAAGAAACAGAAAAAATTAATAACATTGATTACTTTCATTAACTTTTTGAAGCCTTGATTCTGTTTAGAGGGAAGCAGTATTAAATGGTGTTCAAGGCAAACTATACATGAAGACTTACGTAGTACAGGACAAATATGTGGGGGATTGATTGATTGGTTGGTTTAGTTCAAAGGTTGAGTGTAAAACAAAGGGATATGGAATCACCATCACTTTTCATGTTCTTAAACTGGTCATTAAGAAGTTCCAGCAAGTTGGAGGGCCGCAATACAATGGAAAAGACCTTAGTCCAGGAAAGAAACTGTATTGATCTAAAGCATATAGTCTAAGAACAATTTCTGTGGGATTATGGGAGGCGTAGGCCCTTGACTAAAATCATGCAAAAGGAACACAATACCTTTGCATTTGTTTTAAACCTAAAACTTTCAGTAAAGACACAATTTTTTAAAAAGTGCCCGAACTTCGTTTATAACAATTATTTTTTCTAAACAAGTCCAAGTTCTGCCACTTGCAAAAAAAAGTGTTAAATAAACTCTTGTCACTTACGATGGTTGTCTAATAGCACCTATATAATCATGGGTAACCATGGTAAAATGGTTGTGCTGGGGCAGGTGAGTAAAACTGAAAGAATTCAAATAGGAAGAATTTGTGTTGAAATCGCAAACTCTTTCCATGTCTTGTTTTCGATTCTGTTACTAATCTTGGATGCCAAGGCCACGGTGTCTCTTAAGTTTTCTCAACATATCCTAGCTAGCTGTCTTGTATATGATCACAGCCTGCTTTGGCTAAGCTGGCTGTTGCCACCCCCACCAGCCTGACAAAGGAGACGGATACAATTATTATTTGGAAAAAAACTGGCAGCAACCCTTTATTAACACAAACAGTTATCCAGTCAAAGACAAGGAACCGAAAGGTACAACGCAATAACAGAGCAAGCTCCTAGCAAGCCCACTCAGGGGATGAGTAACTCAGTCACCTCACAGCCCAGTTGGGGTTGAATTGTGAGGATCAACCAAATAGACTCACTCTCCACACCAAGGGAGAACAGGGAGGAAGGAAGCACATGTCCTCCCCTTCCAAGCAGCCCAGCCGAGGTGATGATACAATGTGCATGCCCCTCTTGGGAATATCACACAAGACTGTGTAAGCTCTGTGTGCCACCCCAACCTCACCTAAAGGTGGTGATATCAATGTTATGATTGATTATCTGGATTAATCCAGATAATCATAATATTATGATTATCTGGCTTAATATTACCATAATATTATGATTATCTGGACTGGGTGAAATTAACAGCTGAACACTGTACCAAATTGCCACAGGGGGAATAGGCTAAGCTGATTGACCCCCCTACCACCACCGGATACCAAGCCAAACAGTGATCCCTGCAGCAATCCCATTCAGGTAAATGTTATTACCTTTCCTTGACAGATGTACGGCATCCCTCCGAAAGAGAGATGTATCTCTGAAAGAAATTTTGGGATGATTAATGGCATCACCATCCATTGCTCTAATCCATTTTCCAATGGCATTGTTGGCTTTTTATGAGCTCTAGCCACTCTGTAAGGCTATTGGGCACCCAACTAAATTCATATAGAATTTGATCCATCCCTTCTATCATCCTTCTTGCCCTTCTCTGAACCATTTCCAGTTCTAGAATATCATTCTTTAGATGGGGCGACCAGAACTGCCTACAATATTCAAGGAGGGGTTGACGAGTCATACCAAAGTGGCATTATGATACTTTTTGTTTTATTCTCTATTCCTTTTGCAATAATGCCTAGCATTCGATTTGCCTTTTTGCAGGCTGCCACACACTGAGCTGATGTCTTTAAGGAACTATCCACAATGACTCCAGATCCTTCTCCTGAGTTGTACCCCACGGAGTGGTTGCACCCAGATTAGAACCTATCACTGTGTATATACAGGAAGGATTATTTTTTTCTATATGCATCACCTTGCACCTATCAACATTGAATTTAGTTTGCCGTTTTAACCCCTATTCACCTAGTCATGCAAGATCCCTCTGTAGTCGTTCACAGTTGGTCTCTAGGGCTGCTTTTAGACATGTGTGGGGCACTTGCAGCATGAAATCCCGTGGCATGTAAAAATGCTTTTGAAAATCCAAATATACTATATCAACCAGATCACCCCTATCCACATGCTGACCTGCTGCTTTGCTATTGTGAGGTTTGGAATGGTTTCTCCAGTTCCATATGAAAAAATAATTTGAATGAAAGTTTGTCACTTTTTTTGTCCTTGAGTGAGCAAATGTAGGGATGCCAATATTTGCTACTGGTTCTATCTAAACATTTACTTATTATCACCCATGACATCTGCTGCCATGGGTGACCTGTTGCATGCAGGCTCCAATGGGATGCTGGGATGCCATCTGCCAGCCAGAATTGTGACAGTTCCCAGTTAGCATCAGTTGCAGGGACATCATCCACCAGCCAGTTTGGTGCTGGCCCCAAAATATCCCTGGCACCATACTGTGTGCTTTGGCCTCGACCTATAAAGAGTCACCCTGGAACTAAAGGGGGAGGAGCAGGACGCACCTAGGACTTGTCTCTTCTTTATCTTCTATATTTCAGTGTAAATATATATTATTAGTTATGCTCTGAAATAGTACTAGAACTAGGGCACACCCCATGAAACTTGCATCTTGTTGACAGAAGCTGTAGTCAAGGCCAACAGTATAGTTGGATTTAAAAAAGGATTGGGCAAGTTTCTGGATGTTAGGTCCATTAGCAGCTGTTAGCCAGGTAGGTTTGGGTGAATGTAACCTCTTACTCTGGGGAGCTGGAAGTGAAAAATTAATGGAACACCCCATTGTGACCTGGTGGATACTTCTTCCAAGCAACTGAGCGTGGCCACTGTTGAAGACAAGATACTGGTCTCAATGGACCATTGGTCTGACCCAGTGTGGCCTTACTTATGTTCTTATGCACCAGCCCTTGTCCGTGCATTCCATCAGCAGATTCTGAACAAGCTAGCCCCCTCCCCCCCCAAGACATGGGAGTAGTATGAAAGGGAAAGAAGCTTTTACATAATCACATTGTTGCGCTGTTTTTTCTATCTTGATTTCTTGGGACACAGGGGCAATGTTGGCTTCATTTCACAGTGGGTTTTACAATTAGAGCCAGTCTACAGTATATGCTGATATAGCACTGTCTATATTCCCTGACCTGAGATTTTATTTAATTCTTAATTTCACTAATCTTTCCCAAGATGCGATGACTAAGTCAATACAACCTTGCAATGCACTCACAATAAAATTATTTGTGTTATTAGCTTTATTATTTCTTCATAGAAATAGGTACTTTGGGAAGCTGAGTATGAAAAACAATATTCATAATCACAGGGTGAATGCACTGTGTGGGTGTTTTGGGGGGACACTTATGGCTGAATCTTGCTGACTATTGGAATTGAACAGAACACTACTACTTGCGTTCCCGAAGCACAGATTTTTAGGTAGCTAAACAAGTATGACTCCAATTTATAGTCAGTCACCTATTACCCATACACATTCCTCCTTAATAGCCTTCCAATTCCCCACTTCTCAGTTTCTTGTGTAGAACTAGCATAATTTCAAAATGAGAATAATCATGGATGGAAAGCTTTTCTTGAGTCAATGGTCTTCCTTAGGCCTTATTGTAAGGATAGGAAGGATTAGATATGTGGAACAGGATGGATCGGACCCAAGCCATTGTACTGCCAAGTTAGACAAATCCCAAAGATGGTTTCAAAGAATAACACATTCCAAACTCAGATACAATGCCAAATGAACTACATAAAATCTGGAGCCAAATTGTCATCTAATTATGTTATCATTTTCCTCCAAAGCTCTTTGGCCCACAGACTACCCACAGAATTTGTTGTACTCTTATGTATGGGAAGGAAACTTTTTTTCTTTATAACTACGTGTGGAAAAAAAAATGTTGGTTGTGTAGATGTGGAATTGATGATGCTGGAACATGTGATATAATGTGAAACATGTGATATAATTACCAAGTTATTATAACTTATTGATATCCAGCTTTGACTGACATCCTGACTATGGGGTTCTCTCCTATACGAATTCCTCTGAGCTTTTGTCTCATAGACCATCCTGGACTATCCTCTCTGGTCTCTGGCGTGTCTCCCTGTCTGTGTACACAGGAAGTCTAATCCTTTTACCCTTTCCTGAAAATAAACCACACTGGCTGCTGGGGCCTGATCCCCACATGGCCACGTGTCAGGCAAGTGCGATCACCACCCTGCGAGGCCAGCACAGGGAGCTGGGAAGCCAAGTGTTCTCCCACCCCGTAGGGTGGCCTCATGAGCAGGCACCCGGCCCTGCCCCGCCTCCCTCCCCCATCCCAAGCAAATTCCTGACATGGCCATGACGTGGTAACGAGTGATGGGAAACAGCAACCACCACTCAAAGCCCCATCGCAGGGCTTGCCGGACAAAGGGCCCCAGCACACAGGCAGCCACTCCACAGGGATAGAGATATAAATGGAGGGATTTTACAAAGATATTTAAGTAACTTAGGAACACAACCTACATTGAAAGTTAATGGGACTTGTTTGCCTAAGTCACATAGATGGCTTTGAAAATTCTGTCCCAACTGACTTGTCATAGTCACATAGTAAGTGAATTTTAGAACTGGGAATAAAACTATTTTTTCCATTCACAGTCCACTGTCCTATCTGTTAGCTGACTTATCAAAAAGTGACTATTACATACACACTGAAATAGCACTATTTGTATGGGCTACTCAGGAATTTAATTTCACATCACATGCTACCAACACAACCGTGTCATTGCAATTTAACATGCATTTTGTTGATTTGCTCTGTATCTCATTAAAGTCTCATCTCCACTGCCAATGCCATATGCTGCTCGTCTGGAGAAAAGCTCTTAAACGTAATAAAAAAAGGTATAATCACAAACAAGAAAGTAAGCGTCAACAGCTAATACTATGGCTAGTTACTCAGGTTCTTTGACATCAGCCACAGTTATCAGAGAGAGCTATCTGTTACCTCTCAGATCACAGTCAAGCAAAGCAACTTGTAGCGAAGAATAACACAGTGTTGGGAGCCAAGGCATGTACTAACAGAAAAGGACCTTTGCTCCACCTCAGCCAGATTCCTGCTAGAGCTGAGGAGTTTTCTCGAGGTTATCATAAGCCTGTCTCCAGGTCTTTCAGATATGCTGACAATCTAATAATGAGGTGGGTGAAGTGTGGGAGACCGGACCTATGGGCTGGGTCCCGCAGTGTGTAGCTTCCCAGTCTTCCCCCTGCAGGCCGGCATGAGTGCCAGAAGCCGGGAGATGCGTATCACCTGGGGCGGATTCCCCACGTTGCCACCGGAGGACAGCAGGATGCTGATTGGTCGAGAGGGAGGTGAGCCCCCCCACCTGAGTCTACAACTGCCATCTCGCCCTCAGCGTGCGTGCCTAAGGGCTGCATGCGCAAGGGTGCGCCCTTGTGTGCACAGCCTTAGGGCGTTTATAGACGAGACCAAAAAGGTGGCTGATCCTTTGATCAGTCGCCTTTCTTGGCGCTCGTCTAATTGCTGGGGCCGCTTTTTAATCCGGGTCGGAGGGGGCAGGCGAGCCTGCCCCCTCTGACGCGGATTCCTGAAGTGCCAGCTTTACGCCGCACTTCCTGGTTCCGCGGGTGAGTGCGCATGCGCAGAAGGGCGCGCATGCGCACTCGCACTCTGCGCCGTGTCTGAACTGCAGACACGGCTCTCAGAGACTGCGCGGGGGGGAAAGCCGGCGTTTGGCGATCCCGCTTGTAAGCGGGATCGTCTATAAATGCCCTTAGGGTCCAGCTGGGGCATGGGGTCCCTAACTTGTTTGGCCGTTACTGCAAAGCAAGTATGGCGAGGAAAAGAGAATGCCAGGACTTTGCCCAGCCATGCGACCAACCTACCCTGAAGCAACAAAAGCTGGACCTCTTTTCACAGCGTCTTCAGGTATTGCCCCAGCCCCAAAGGGGGAAGATGCCACCATAGTTTTGCCCCAGTTTTGTCAAGGGTGCCCTCAATCCTCTAGGGGATGGATTAGTTTGGAGGACTCACCTGTATCGGTTTTCAGTGACTCACAGCCAAAGCTGGCCTCTTCAGTGGCTGGGCAAGATACTGTCTTCAATACCAACACTCTCCTTTATAAATTGTTAGGTGATCAATGTCTGTTTATCGCCAATCTTGTTAAGAAATTACATTCTCAGGTCGAGGGCATGACTACCCTTTTGACAGCCCAGGGCGAGCATTTGCAAGTACTGGTAGATCATGTCCATGAAGTAGGATGTAAATGTCTGGGTGTTACCACAAGGTGTTGGTTGTCTGAGGGCCAGGAGGTCCTGAGGGAGAGATCCTCTATAAAGGACTTTAGAGGGTCTGGTCCCTCTCAAACCAAGTCTGCGAAGGGAGGTGGGGTTGGAGTAGTGGATCCCCCTAAGCCAAGAGGTCCTCAGCACTCTGCTCTTTATCCAGTTAATGATACCGCCATCTCATTGAGGGTGTTTCCTCTTCCGAATGGGGTTTTTCCCTGGTGGTGTACTAAGTTTAATATTCTGCAGCACCTTTCTGCTATTTTAGCTCACGACTTTCCCTCTAGGCAACTCCAGTCTTTTCAAATCTTGCCAGCTCCTGGTCATATCCAATGACTGGTTATCCATCTCCTGTCCCCACAGATGGCTAGCTACCTATTGTCCAAGACCGATTTGTTTACAGCTTGGGGGGTTTTGTTGGGGGAAGTACTCATTGATAAGGTGTTGCGCCCCTTGTTATTAAATTCAGATCCTGCAGCCTTACCTAGTTTTCCCCAGATATAGCTTCTTCTGATGTAGCAGGAGGTACTTTGGGGAGATGTTCCTTTATTAAGGGGCGATGTCGGCAAGCTCCCGAAGCTCCAATTAACACTAGACTTATTCAACTGGCCATGCCGACGCCTCAGTAAAAAAATGTGCCCCCATCATTTCATACAGTCGCGCAGGAGAGTCAGCAGGCCATTTCTTTGTCCACACCACTGCCCATAGATTCTATGGACTTTGCTACCTCTGTTTTTTCTGATTTAGTCAATCTGGAGGGAATAAGACTGGTAGTTTCCCCAGGAGGGGCGCCTAGTAACGAAACTGTTATTGTTGAGCTAGAAGTGGATAAGGGGGTTTGTTCTGTCCCTCGGGACAACTCCACCCGGGCTCCAGAGGGAGCTCTGGGTGTGATAGATCAGCCCACCATTTGATATAGGCAGTGCTGTGACTCACCTGTTTTAAATATTTGTTATTGGAACTGTGCTGGATGGTCAAGGCTTTCACTTTATCCTGATGTTAAAGAGTTTTTGAAGAAGTTTGAGATTATAGTTTTACAGGAGACCTGGGCTCTGTCCCAGCCTTGCCTGGAAAATTATACCGCCTATGATGTTCCAGCTCTGTCAACTGCAGCTAGGGGGCATCCAAGTGGGGGCCTGGTTTGTTTTGTCTCCAATGTACTCAAAGCATCAGTTGTTGCATTTTTTTCTAAACCTCCATGCTGCTTGGTAATGGTCCTCAATATTAATGGCTCCTGTATGCTTTGGGCCACTGCTTACATTCCCCCAGCTTATGCCTGTTACCAACAGGACTATTGATTAATTATTATTGGTTATTTATGGAGGCTCTAATTATATGTGTGTCTTTGGAAATTTGTTTGATTATTAATACTGGGTTCTCCTGTTGGTTAACAAGTAAATTAATCCAGAGACATTGAATGAGTCAGATTTGTTTGAATAATCAACTGTTTTATTGGAAGTAAGCATCAAATAAAGTCCCCAGGAATACTGAACAATTGCATATACGAATATAAAGATTATGGAAACACATGCAAAAAGGACATACAGTCTCAATGCCCAATATTTCTCATACAAGTGCCCAAAGTATTCCTGCAAATTATCTGTTTCTGGCTTATACACTATACTCGGATTCCTATGCATTTCTTAGCAAGCTACATATAGTTACCCTCCATTCAGTAGACCAGCTTCTGAAGTGGATAGGGAAGTCAACAGGTCCGGACCAAAAAGATGAAGTTGAAAAAGTAGAAAAGTGCAGAGAAGTGCTCTCCGCCATCTGGTCCACTATATTTATTACCTTTGATTCTCCTCCCATTACCCACCCAGGAAACGTACGTGTTCCAATAACAATCTAATAACTTTTAACCAATCATAAAGCTACAAACTTTCTAAGTCAACATGGAAAATTACTAAAACATTTCTAAAACATGTCTACATCCTGTGGTGAGCTAGTTTTCTATTGTCATGGAAAGGTTTGCCGATATTACTTCATTTGTGGTCCATCTTTCAATATCAAAGCCTCAACTCTTTTCCTGCTGTTCACAAAATAGTTCCCTAAACTCTAATCTTCAACCACCCACAACAACCTTGGATTAACCTTGCTTTGTTTTAAACTCTAACACACTAAAAACTCTATAAATCAACACTCCAAACTTCTATATAAACACACTATTTCTAACCAACTACTATGCACTTCAAATAAATAAATGCATTTATGAGTAAATATAAGAATAATATGTGAACCATTATCTGGGCCTCAGAAGCCTGAACCTATTAACTCAAGAATCCAGGCAACATGCCAAGTCTTATAATTCTATTTTTTGGTCTCTGATTAGGGAAGTGTAGTGGAAACATTGCATCTTTATCCCAGTGCTAAGATTATTCTAGCAGGACACTTTAATGCCCAGTTGGGTCAGAGTGAAGAGTGTGGTTTGTTAGCTTCTGGAATTACGGAAATATACAGCCATTTGGGCCCTAGAAGGTCCAAGGACCAGGTTGTCTATAGCTCCAGCACTCCTTTTGCCAAACTGATAGCAGAATTGTCCCTTTGTATCTTAAATGGCCTGGGATTTGGGGACCAGGAGGGTGAATATACGTTTTTGGACCCAGTCGGGGCTAGTGTGAGTGATTATATGGCCGTTTCTTTTGATACTATCGGCCTTATCCAAAACTTTACGGTGGGTACATGCCAGGGCAGTGGCCATCTGCCTTTGACCCTGACTCTAAGCTTTTCTGGTCTGCCCTCCACCCCGTCTCCACCCCTGCCTCCACTTCCGGTCCCTGTCATTTCTTTGTGAGGTCTCAGGATTCAGAGAAAATGGTGGAGTCCTTTATCATAGCCTCCTAGGAGGCCAGGAGGGACGTTTTCTCCCTGTCTGGTGATGATCCCATGTTACTCATAGACCTGTGCTCTCAATTATTTGAGTTTGACCAACTCTCTTGACCTAGACTACTGTCTTGCAGGCGGGGGCCAAGCCTGCCTAAACACCACTCTTAGATCTGGTTCGACCATCAATGCAGGACCCTTAGGAAGCAGCTGGTTTCCTTGTACAGGGACTACAGAAGGGGAAGATCTGTGTCCCTTCCCTCCCAGTACTATGCGGTTAGAAAATTGTATAAGTCAGTCCATAAGGCTAAGAAAATTCAGTACTGGGAAGATTACTGGGATTCACTGGTTGAAGCTGCAGATGTGGGCGATGGAAGAACATTTTGGCAACTTATTAACGGCATTAATAAGTATCAGTCTTTGTATGCCGAAGCCCAGGCAACAGCTGACTTTCAGTTTCCCTCAGAGGACGAGGTCTACTTACCGCCTTGGGCACCCGTAACAGCTGCGGAAGTTGCGTAGATTATTAATTCCTTTAAAAATGGGAAAGCCCCAGGCCCTGATTTAATTTCAATGGATTTGATAAAGCATTTGTTAGCTTGGTGGGCCCCATTGTTGGCCTATCTATTTACTGTGATTAACAAGACAGGCAAAGTCCCCCCCCACACACAGTGGGTGAAGGCAGTAGTTGTCCCCATCTTTAAAAAGGAGGACCTTCCAGTGCCGGCCAACTATAGGCCCATCAGCCTCCTTTCTACCACAGGGAAAATTTATGGCAAATGGCTTTTACTTAAATTGAATGCCCGGATAGCCCATGAACAGGTTTTTTGCTTAGAGCAGGCCGGGTTCCAAAGAGGGCGCTCTATGATCGAGCACGGCCTGATTCTGTGGGAAAAGTTGGCTTTTATGGGCATGGAAAAGTGGTTGCTTTTCCTCATAAGGCAACTTCATGTAAATACCTCACTTGCAGTGAAAACTGGGCCACTGGGGAGACTGACTGAGGAAATTCCAACCTATGCAGGGGTGCGTCAGGGCTGTGTCCTGGCTCCCATTCTTTTAAATTTATTTATAAATGGGGTTGCTCCCCTGTTAGCTGTCTCTGCTTCCCCTCCCCCAAAGTGCATGATTGTGCAGTCGTGTGCCTGCTATATGCAGACGACATTGCAATTATGTTCCAGACTAGGGTTGGCCTAAATAGGCAGTTAACTGCCTTTCCAGATTTTTGTTGCCAAAGTAAGTTGCAGATAAACCACGATAAGTCCAAAATCGTGGTTTTCTCCAAATCCTGCAAAATTCACTGGTGGGTTATTGGAGGCCATCCAATTGCCCAGGTCAATTCCTTTCAGAATCTGGGCTTATTTTTTAAAGAAGCTGGGGCCTGGAAAGTGCATTTGGAAAGGGCCTTGTCTGTTGTGAGGGGTACTACCCTCGCCGTGTCCAGACTCTTTAGTAGGTCAGGGAGAAGGACAGTTCTTCCTGCAATTAAGGTTCTAAATGCCAAAGTTTGTGCCCAGCTGTTATATGGGGCAGAGATATGGACCCCCTATCTTCAGTCTGAGTTGGGGAAACTGAATAGTATTCAGGCTTGCTTTATCCAAAGACTTTTGAGGATTCCCTGTGCCACTCCATTTGCGTCGATTAGGTTAGAGGCGGGGCAGTTTAGATGGTCAACCATGGCATGGCTGACTGCCCTAAGATTTTGGGCTAAGTCAAAAATTTTGCAAACTAATGGCCTGGTGTCTTATTGGAAGAACGATTCCTTTAAGAGTACCTGGCGTTAGACCATAGAGCTCTTTATATCCCAGCTGGGTTTTCATCCTGACTATTGGGCGGGGAAGAAGCTGGCGGTGGTCCTGAAAGAACTCAGGTGCAGACTGGAAGACAGGGATGTTCAGGAGGAGACGGCTGCAATTAGATCTTCTCTCCATTTGGCCGATTATTTATTTTATATAAAGCCTCGCCCCTGTTTGTCTTCCTATTTACTATCGTCTATCTCGCCTAGGGGCAAGTACTTAATTATGTGTGCCTGCTTAAATGCCCTGCCAACAACGATCTTTGAAGGCCGTTACCAGGGGGTCAATTTTTCCGATAGGCTTTGCCTGTTTGACCATCTCCATGTAGAGTCTGTTTCTCATATCTTAATAAATTGTCATCTTTCCGATTACATATGTTGTAAGTTCCTGACAGATGTTTTCCACAGATTTCCTGATCGTACAGATCATAATCTTTCTATTTTGGTGCTCACAGATGTTGATCCCTTTATCACTCTGGCGATAGCCCACTTTCTGGTAGCAGCTATAAATAAACATACCCTGTTTCTCCAGTTCAAGAATCCTTTGACAAGTGACATTGAGTGATGGCACACCTAAGGTTTATGGCCTGTGGGCTGTTTTTTACGATGGTTTGTGTACCTATTATATGTTTTTTTGGATTTTAGATTTCATTTAGGGGTGTCAAGCCAATTACCCTTGGATGTGTTCCCTCCAACGCAGGATTAGAGGGGTGTTGTGCTGCCCGATATGTTATGTTCTGTTTGTCTTTTGTATGTTTTTTTTTTTTGCTTCGACCGCAGTAAACTAAACTAAACTAAACTAAACTAAACTAAACTAAACTAATAATGACATAATCATTAGTCGGTTTCCCAAGCATAGGCTCTTAGAGGGCCTATCCTTGGGAAACCATCCACAAAACCACACAGGAAGGCTCTAATTTATTTTAAGCCAAAATAAGTTTTCATTATAGTTAGCAGAGAAACAGTGCATCCAAAGGAAACAAAAATCCATGCATTCTAAGGTGCTTATGTGCAGTTACGTCTAACTGCTGTCTATAGATTCACAAGACTTATATAAATATATGATTTACTTTTAGTCCATCATAGACCATGGGGACAGTCTTTCCAGGGTCTGAGTCTGTCAGGTTAGCCAAGCATCTCTGACAAACGTTTGAGTTTCCCAATACAAACAGAAGAACTCCCTGGATAGAAATCAGAGATCCCACCTGCTTTTTGATAGCAGTCTGCCTTTTGGTATACATGAATGGGGCAGCTGGTTACCTTCAGGGAGAGTCAATCCTGAGACACAGATTCAGGCCCATCAAAATCTGTTGTAGCTGTTCCAACATGCAAATATTCTAATGTTCTATAGTCCTTTTCAATACACAAGACCAAAATAAAGTCTGTGTCTGTCATGTAGGTTGCATCTTCCATTCAATGATAAAATACATATACAACAGAACAGATGAATATAACTGATCAAAACTAGTTTAGAACACCTTACTTCCTGCAACTGGATATATTTTCCCAACTCAAGGAGTGAAAAAACCCCACATATCCCTTTATGTTTAGAATGGAACCAGATAATTGGAATTTACAACCTGCTCACCAAAGTAAGTGACTATATTAATACTAAAAAAGCATAGATGTTACAAAATGAATACTTCAGTATAAGAATAAGAAACAATAAAATCTCAAATTTTATCTCAAGGCCACTGTTTTAAATCTGGCTATGGCCAAATTCTGTCATGTAGCATGTGGGTGTAAATGCCATTCTCATAAAAATCAGAAGGGGTTGCAGTCATTTATTTGACGATTTATGGAGAATGGGAAGAGACATACTGGGTGAAAACAGACATGACGCTAACAACCCTTTAAGCACCTTTGGTGGTTATTTATGCATGTTGCAGGGCTGTATTGGTGCCCTATGCAGCCCTGAAACATGCATAAATAACCACCAAGGGTGCTTAAAGGGTGGTTAGCGTCATGTCTGTTTTCACCCATTGTAAACAAAGAATGAAAAATGTAGAACACTGGTATAGCAATCTCAGATCCAAATCTTCTCTCACGTGTCTGATGCTGAATGTTGATGCTATTTGGTCCATATTTGGACTGTGTTAAATAGGGAAGTATTGCAGGCCTAGAACTTATAAGGTTCTCTGGTGCAGATTGGCATACAGACTCTGTCCACCCAGAGCCAGTTGGAGGATCAGGGCCACAACCAGTAAACAAGTAAAATATTTCCAGATTACTGACATGTTGAAAAGTCCATTAATATGCAGGGGTTTTTTATTGTTGTTGTTTGGGTTTTTTTTAGTATTAGAAAGTGGTAGGAAACATGCATTCCAACCCTGGTCCATCTCTAATTAAATCTAAATTAAATTTCACCAAGCAGAATTACCAGTGTCAAACTTTTAGGCTCAGTGATAAATCCTGATTCCTGATGCTGACTGGGTACTCACTAAAGACAAAGACAACTGAAGAATAAAAATAATTTTAAACACCTTTGGCACTGGCCCAGGCCTTCCTTATCAGTTTGCTTATATATGTATTCAGAATCAGGAAACACACAGTAAATAGGTTTCTTAGAATAGGCCCCCTGGTGCTATGTTACATATTTATATATGTCAGGGCTCGTTATAAATACATATCATAATACAAATTTGGAGAACAGTAGAACCCTTGATATGAGAGGATGACCATCTCTCTAATAAGCTTGTGTTACATATCCTTTATGTTGTTGCAGACTCTGTCACCTCAATCTCAGGATTGGTCTATCCCATTTCAAAGTTTTCGAAGGCCCCTAATACTTCAGAATGGTAGCACTGCACAATGGGTTAGCTAATATAATTTCTCTCTTTTTGGCCAGGAACATATTTCCAACAGATCCCTTTCACCTGGCAATAAATTTGATTGAAATAGATAGGCTCTTCCAGTAGCATATCCCTAAAAATTCAAGTCTTTAGGTGTGTGCACCAGGACCCCATGTTGTTTTTTGGTTTTTATTATCATTATTAAAAACTGCAGTTTTATTGTCTTTAGTAATGAAATGTCATTTTTCATTATCGATGTTGTTATTTGTAATGTTATCGATTTCAAACAAAGATTTTGGTTTTGGTATCGTTATTGGTATTGTTATTAATATCTATATTGATTTTGTGCACCAAAGAAGATTTTGTTTTTGGTATTGTTATCGCGTGGAAATGGAAATGATACAAAAACCGGAAATGGTACTTTGATTGACTGTGTGGTGGTGTGGTATGTGGCTGATTGGCTTTGGGTGTGTGTGACTGTGTGGCTGGCTAGCTGTATGTGGTACTGTGGTTGTGTTGTGTGTGAGGATGGAAGGAAGCAGAAAGAAGTCCCCGAGGAAGGTCAAGGTGGAAGAGGAAGTCATGGAGGAGGAAGAGGCTCAGACTGGACCGTCTAATGAGGTGGTGGTGGTGGACTCATCACCAAAGGAGGGCAGAGGGGGTGCTACCACCAGGTTTGTAAAATTTGTTTTTCTTTATTTATACTGCTCCATAAAACTTTGAGGAAGGAGGGACAAGAAGAATACTATCTTTTAGAGCGAACTGGAAGGCATGTGGGATGGCAGACAGGCAGGCTGGTGAACTGGGTGGGCGGGCAGTCAGGCATGAGCATGAGCAGCAGCAGCACCCCAAGACATGTCAGGGTCTCAACTTGCAGACAGCACCCCAGGAGGGGCAGGACTTCTGTGTATTTGTGGGTCTCCCATAGAGAGAGAGAGAGAGAGGGGCTCTTGCAGCAGCAGCAGCGGGCATTGGCAGGTGGCAGTGGAAGAGCAGGCTAGTGAGTAGGCAGCCTGGCAGTTGGGTGGACTGGGCAGGTGAATGGGCAGTCAGGCATGAGCAGCAGCAGCCCAAGACATGCCAGGGGCTCAACTTGCAGACAGAACCCCAGGTAGTGGTGTAGGTAAGAGAAAGAAGCAAGGAGGCAGCAGCACCATCCATCTAGTTGGTGTGGGAGAAAGGGTATTAAGCTGGGAAGGACTGGAGGCATCACCATAATGGCATAATATTATGTAGGTGCTATGTATTCTTGCTTCAGATAGGGTGATGCTGGCAGAAACCCCAAAGTGACAACAAGGCCCCAGAGCCAAAGCAAGACAAAATGTTCAGAAGTTTGAAAGTATTTCCATAACCCAAAAGACGGCTTTGCACAATGTAAGGTAAGGGGGGCGGGGCTGGAACAACAGGGAATGGATTGCCCAATAATGACCTGTTAGGAAGTCCTACCCAGATACTGAGATTGACCACTTGTGGAGACATGATTCAGGGCTTGTTGGACCATTCAATTGGTCTAACCCAGTATGGCACTTCTTATGTTCCTATCTTCTTTCTTATGTCTTGTCTTTCTTATGTTTTGTCTTGCGACCAAAAAATTAAGAGTGGAGTTGCAGGGGACTACATATGGCCTCATTAGCCACATACAGAGTGGCCACCTCATTGAGATGAAGAAGAGGAGTGGGTGTGCTGGCAGTGGCAGACAGAGGGAGGAAGATCAAAGGGAGGGGAGAAAGAAATCCCACAAGAAGAGGCATCCCCATTCTCCCTCCTCCAGCTCCTCTGCTTCCCTGGCCTCAAGTG
>QEPC01000529.1:4778644-4864886 GCA_003113815.1 Sphenodon punctatus | reverse complement strand
AGAGAGAGAGAGAGAGAGAGAGAGAGAGTCTCCACACTGCTAGAAGAGACAGAGAGAGGCTCCCAGCTAGAACGAGAGAGGTGGAGGGGGAGAGGTAGGTGTATCCATCCAGCTCAAGCTGCCACCTGCAAGAACCAGGAAGAACTCCCATCTGTGCTCATGTGCCCGATGCCCACTGCCCAGTGCCCACATCCAGCAGCAAACATACCAGAATGAGATGGAATATAACACAACGTATTATATGTGCCTGCCTGCCTGTGTGCATTTCTGTACCTGCTACCACCTATCGCATGATTGAATGAAGTGTGCCCAACCATGCACTAATTCTAGGGACATCATTCAACTCCCATAGGCTTTAGGCTATTATTCCACTATACCTGAATCACTATACCTGGAACCGCCCGTCCCAGGAACCATCAATGAGATTCTGAGACCATCATTCCAGTCACTGGGGGCTGCATTCCATTCCACTGCATCCAGAAGCCTGGTACCCGCACACCAGTCTGCCCACCCCCTAGCCTACTCCTCTGCACCCACCTGAAGCTGCCCGCTGAAGCTGCTGAAAAAAAGCCCCTCTGACCACCAGCTCTCGCTGCCTGCTGCCCACTGCAAAGGCGCCTGACTCTCTTTCTCTCTGGCACATCCACACAGACACAAGCCCTGCCCCTCCTGGGGGGCTGTCTGCAAGTTGAGAACCTGCTGCTGCCTGGAACATCTTTGGGTTAATACCTTAACTACGCTTCATGTGGTGCCAAGTACTGCTGGTAGGGATCGACAAGCTGTATGAGATTCTGCCACCTGCTAACCAGAACTTCAGCACAGAGGGATAAAAGATTGGACTGGTCAAACAAAGCTCATAACAATAACAACAAATATAACTTTTATTAACAAAACAAAACAACAACAACATTATAAAACAAAAACCAAACATTTTAAACTAGAAAGGAAACTTATCTACTCAGTCTTTGGACCTGTCCCCCAGAACTTGGGGGAAAGGCAGAAGGGTTGCATGGGAGCTAGGGCCAGAGGGCATCAACCGGCTGGCATTTGGTAGCATGTTGGATGGCATATTCAGTGACCCCTGCCACGGCCGCCTGTCACTGGTGGAAGAATTCCAGGTCGGCCATCTCAGCGGAGACGTACTGCATGTACACCTCCACCTTCTTTTCGTGTACCTCGACTGCCTGGAACCGTTCCACCAGTCAGTTCTCCATGGTGGCTGCTTGCTGCTGTAGACCAGCCACAAAGTCCTGGGTGGGCCTCTCCACTTCGGCCCAAAAGGCCTTTGCCACTTCAGACTCCCAGGACCCAGGGGACTCCACATCAGAGCTGGAGGAAGGGGAAGGTCTTTTATGGCATTGCTTTTGGGTTGCCTTCCCCCCTTTCTGGCGCTGATGCTCCAGTTCCATGTCCACGCCAGAGTCCTGCAGCCTGGTCACCTTCTGGCTGTGGAGCTTCTCAATATGGGCAATTAGCCCTGATTTGGTTCCCCTCTCTCTGCCTCCTGAATCTTTTGAAGCAGATCTAAAGAACATAAAAAGATAGGAACATAAGAAGTGCCATACCGCATCAGACCAATGGTCTGTGTCAAGCCCTGCCTGCATTCTGTCTCCACAAGTGGGTGGGTGGCCAATCTCTCTCTGTAGGGGACTTCTGTTCCTAACAGGTCATAGGGCAATCCATTCCCTGTTGTTCCAGCCCCCATGCCTTACCTTGCAGATGGCGTATTTGTCACCCTTCTCATAAAACAGCCAAACGTTGGACTGGCTTGTATGCGGTGGCACTGATGACCTCTGCCTTGATGTCCTCCTGTGCCTGGCACTGGCAATGGATTCCTCCTCATGCTCATCCTCCCTGAAACAGGAACACATAAGCAAGTTAACAACACCTAAGTAATATCATGCATTTATGATGATGCCTCTAGTCCTCCCTCCTTGGGGTGCTAGGGATGGCAACCAGAGACGGTGACCCTGGCTGGCACATGCAAATCCTGCCCTCTTTGGGGTGCTAGTAGCGATGGCAACTGGAAAGACCCCTGCTGGCATGTTCAAATCCTGCCCTCCTTGGGGTGCTAGTGAATGCTAGGGATGGCAAATGGAGAGACTCTTGCTTGCACGTGAAAATCCTGCCCTTCTTTGGGTGCTAGGAATGGCAATGGAGAGACCCTGGCTGGCACATGCAAATCCTGCCCTCCCTGGGCACTATGGATGGCAACTGGAAAGGCCCTGGTTGGCACGTGCAAATCCTGCCCTTATTTGGGGGTGCTAGGTAGGGATGGCAACTGGAGAGTGGAAACCCTTGCTAGGGATGGATGGCACATGTTTGGGTGGAAGTGCTCGTGCCTGACTGCTGGAAGAGCCCCCCACAGTACCCTCTCTCTCTGTGGCAGACATCCACTGCCACCTGCTGATGTCCACTGTTTGTGCCTTATTGCCCAGCACCCATGCACCCACCCGCACACCAGTGAGCTTGCTTTGAAGGATAGTATTCTTTTTGTCCTCAAAGTAAAAAAAAAGTTTACAAACCTGGAAGGAGTGGCAGCACCTCCTGTGCCAGGCTCTTGCTCCTCCTCCACCACCAACGTGCTGCAGTGGCTGCAGCAGCAACCTCTTCCTCCTCCACCACCACCGGCTCCGGGAGAACCACCTTGCCCCCCCGGCATTTAATCAGAACAGTCTTCTTCATTTTTTTTCTTTCTTTCAAAAATACCAGTCAAACAGTCACCCACCAACTCACCAACCAGCCAAACCAACACAATCAAACCAACGCACAGTCAAACACAGCCAAAACACATGAAACAAACCCAAACAGCCAGCCACACCACACATGCTCTCTTGCCACACAGGATCCGCACGCACTCAAATGTCTAGTTTCTGGCTTCTGACTCGATCACGGGACCACGCAATAACTAGACCGATACCGAAACAGATCTCTGAATGGTCAAACCGAACCGAACGCCACTGAACCAAATGACCAAACCCGAACTCAGATCCCAGACTGGACGACTGAACCTGAACTTGGTGACCGAACCGAACGACCGAACCGCGACCTGTTCACCCATCCCTAATGCCAGCAGATCAGTCCAGGAACAAACATGTAGCCCTGGGGTGGCCTTCTTTGGCTCGATTGGGCAGACCGTAATCCAGGCTGTGACCTCAGAGGTTTTTCAAGGTTAGAGCTTGGACTAGCCACCAACATGGCCTGGGATACCCCTGGGTCAACATTTGGCAGTGCCTGCACACACGTGCACATGGGGTCCATACCCAAGCATGCCACAGGGGGTCAAATGAGTCTGCAGTCACATTTGTTTTTACCGAAAGTTAGTCAGTGGCCTATTATAAAATTTCATATACACATGAAAATTTATGTAAATTAGGGGTGGCACAAAGTGTACCTATTTTTTGCTGTCAAATGTTCGAAGGTATGTGCTATTTATATAGTCGAAAATGTCATTTCCTTCTTTGCAACAACATCACACTGCTGTCTCTTGTTTAGTTTATGATCCAGTATAGCCCCCAATAATACCACTGCAACAAATATGCACAAAAAGTTAATGGCTCCGATTCCATGGTCCATGACTCCTGTGTGGAGCTGCGTGTATGTGCAGTCACACGGGCCCTGGAAGCATCCAGATTGCTGGCACACTGTGCTGCATGCAAACCGTGTGCATGTGCATGCACACAGCTTGCACACGGGGATCCACAGAGCATGGGATTGTGACCACTGACATTGCATACCTTAAGTTGTCCAAGGATTTGCACAGTTTGACCATCGCTTGTCAGAAAGGGGTCTCATGGGTATTTCCGATTTCTTTTCTAATTACACAATATCCATGTAGCAATTACATGATCTTTTTTTAGATAAAAAAGAACTTGGGAAATTATATTTTAAAAACAAATTTATATAATAGTTTGGTTTTCCTTGGTAGAAGTGTGTGTCATTTTCTCCCTTTTGCTTTTCATTTCAGTTTCTCTTCAGGCTCTTGATTCTGTTTTCTTTCACCACTGGACATATTTCCTTTTTCTGCTGGACAAGCCAGACAAGCTGCCCAGCCACCTAATCCTCTGTTCTTCTTCCTCTTCCTCTTCCTCCCCAAGCACGATAGTACCTGCATGCTTTATTCTCTTCCACTCACACATTAATCTAATGCTGACATTTTCCACTGGATGGTTCCATGTTCAAATAAAAGGCTTATCCCAGAGGTACATCTTCCCCTGGATTCAAGGAGTTGTGAGAATCCCCTGCAGTTATTCCAAAACTATTTATTTATTTAATTTATTTATTGATTTATTATTTCAGACATTTTTACCCCACCCATCCTGCAGTAGGCAGCAGCCTCTGGGCGGCTTACAATCAACAATAAAAACACTTAAAATTCTCAAAGCAAGGAGGAATTAAAATATCCCTAACCACCCACCACCCTAACCCATTCCCCCCACCCTCCCCATCAAAAGTCAGGCGGAACAGCCATGTTTATCAACAGTATTGAAAAGAGGGGAGATCCGGGGCCAAAATTACCCCTCGATCCTTTACAGACTAGAGTCCCCTGGTGGCATTTAAGTTCACATGAAGGAGTTTTTGGATTCTCCAATCAGCTATTGTTATTTCCTGCTCATGGAAAGGGTGAGTTGGTTGTTGTAACCATCATCTAGGATTGGTGGAAAAGCTTAATCAAAGTTGAAGATCTTGCAGTATGACCAAAAAAGCAGTGAATCAGGTGAAGGACTCTGCAAATCTCTGTGTTAGGCTATCTGAACAAACAGCCCTGTTTTTGTAAAGACTAGTTTCCATACACTATCTATAGGCCTCAGGATTTTTGTTTAAAAAAGTAAAGAAAAATTACCTTGATTCCTCTTTCTTTGTGTTGTTTCAGAAACACCACATAAAGCCATTACCCATGGCAAAAGCACTAACTGCTTAATTCCACGGGTCTTTTATTATTATTTGTAAACTAGTTCTTAAGTAAAGATTCTTACAGATGCCTCTTGCTCCAGATGGTACAGTTTAACTGCCGATGTTACTCATGAGTGGTTTTCTGCTTTAAACAAATACTTAACCCAGCAATTGTCTTATCAAGAATTCTTCACTTCTCACAATTGAAACCTAAACTGCCGTGCTGCTTTAACTCTCAGAACAGGGAGTTTCTTGTCTCACAGGTCAGAAGTATATGGGAAAAAAATCTTTTCAAATTTCCAGTGCAGCAATCACTGCTGTAAAGCTGTCTGGTGTCCTAAATATACTCACCACCTACCAGCAAAGATTTCAGGTAGTAACCTCATCCCAGATTTTATAGGCAATGGCAGAGGGCAGCAAAATTACAAAATTACTACAATTAAAATAACCGACCTGGAACCTGGAGCAAGGCCAGAAATGGGGAACCGCTAATACTGATGAGCCATGGAGCACAGTCAGGTGCACAATATGATTGGAGCCGTATGATCCCATAGCCATAAAGTCTCAAGATTACATAATCATGTCACTGTTCCTACACCCTCTCAGAGCAATCAGAGCTCCATGTGCAGGGCTTATGGACTGGGTCATGCTCACCAGCACCATAGGTAGAGAGCCATTTTGCCCTGTAATTTTGGCAAAAGAGGGCTTGGAAGCTTTTAGGGGTGTTTAAGGACTGGACCTGTGCCTTTGTCACTAGCTTAGGTAACCCGTTACTGATGTAGAATCTCCCATCAACTCCTCCTCTCTGCTGACAATAGAAAGTGCATGTACACACATGATTATTAATTATTATTATTATTATTATTAACAAATATTTATATAGCGCCAGCAGTGTACCTGACACTTTACAAAGTAATAAAATAGACACGGTCCCTGCCCCTAGGGCTTACAATCTGAGAGACAGGAGCTGGGGGAGAGACATAGGAAGGGGAACAGAGGGAGAGACAAGGGGTCTAACATTCATGAAGATGCGAGGTCTCAAGTGCACGTTGGTTACGAGCACACATGTGCACAATCGCATGTGCACACCCACCCTCCCACCCTGTGCTACAGTGATACCTAACTAAAGCTTTATCCCTCTGGGATTATCAACTGGCATAAATTAGCATTTTGGTTTATTTAAAAAAAATTATAGAAGCATTTCAGTGGACTTTGTTTCTTCAAAAGCTTTGGTTTTTTTGTTTGTTTTTACAAAATCTAAATTTGAATTGTCAGTGTCCCTTGAAAGTGTGCTAATAACCCCACATGCTGCCTTTGTATTTTAACTGCTGCTCAGTAGCATCTGCTTACCTTGATTGAGATTAACAAAGAAGAGAACAAGTGACTAAATTTGAAGTGATTTTGAACAAAACCCAAGCTAAGTAGTATGATACCTCTCCAAGGCATCCCTACTGGCATCCAGACTGGACAATTTTTCTGAGATTCTTAGTCACTAATAAGAGAAGAAACATATATCCTTGGCCTACAACACTATCTAAAAGTTGGCATGTAAGATCAAACTCTTATATATCACTTTTCATTCATAACTTTCAACAAGCTTTACATACAAGTTTAGCTATTACCCCCATTTCACGCCAGGAAAAACTGAGGCCATAAAACATGAACCTGTAAAAAGACAAAAGTGTACACTGTACACACAATCTTCCTCTAGGAAGAACAAACATTTTACCCGCATGATCCAAGAATTAAAAATAATCTGGTGACTACAGACAACAACAAAAGACATGAAAAGTAAGTCAAATACGAATTGAGACTTCTGCCTGGTCTACAGAAAGATGGTACAATCTCATTTGAGGGCCAAGTTCACTGTTTAGAAATCTCTACCTCAGGAATAGTATGAGAAAGAGAATGAACTACAGGTGATGGGTATTAGTCATATTGCTCATTGGAAGATGGCCGTATACGAGAGATGTGCGCCACAGAGGAACTTGCACAGAATAGATTAAATAAGTGATGTGACATCCAAGGTTACATTGCAGGTGAGATTGCCACCTTGAGTTGCTATCTTGTGTTCTGTCCACAATGCTACTTCTCTGTAGGCAGTGGAACATTTTCTCATAGAAGTTTTGCATACTACTACTGCAAGTATCCAGATAGAAGTAAAGGATTTTCTCCAGTGCTCACAGATGAACCCATGGAATTCAGTGTAGGACAGGAGGGAAGAAAACAAACCTGTCCTGCTTCAGCTGAGCCTGTGCTGAGTCACATTTCTGTCCTCTGTCTCCTCAGTTATGTATATCATGTGATATTTATATTTGTTTCATTTGTTGTTTCAATTATTGTGAGCCATTCCAAGCCTGTTGGATACCAGTTTCTAATAGGACTGTGGAAGACCAAAAGCTTCAGTGAAACATTTGTACAGTGAAGTACATGGGTGAATAAATTCGTTGTTGACCCTGTAGGTGATAAGCTTACAGTCCAAGGCATGGGTTTCATTATCCATATCATTATCACAGCAGGCAGAGCTCCGGTTGTTAATGTTGGTAATTAATTTGTTCAGATTTTCAATGAGAAATTTGCTACATGGCTCTAGCAGACTATATCTTGATCACATTGTCTTGGCTTGGTAAAATAGAGACGAACAGCTTGGATGGCCTAGGAACTGGGACTGATTTAACACCCACTCAGTAATAGGCCATGACCAAATGAACAGTAGGAACTGAAACAGATCAAGCATTCAGCAGTTCTACCTATCAGCCTCATTAGATAACCCTGGCCATTCTTCATGCTTCACATAAATACTTTTCTGCATGTAAAAAAACCCAACCCAATTAATTACCCCAGCCTCTCTACTTGAGATCTCAAATAATCATCTTTATGCAATCTTTTCTCCAATACATTCCCAGGAACCTTTAAAATATTATTAATGCCTGAGTATGGTATGGAAATGCAAATAGATCAGCTTTAAAATATTGTCATGTTTTTCAAATGCCTTCCCAGAAAAAGGAAGATCCATTTGCTTTTCTATCTCAATAAGAGTTTCTTGCTATTCTCACTATTCATTACAGGCGCAGTTAAAATTCCCTGTTCCTGGCGATTTGCCTGCTTCAGGAGCACCATGGGCATGGGATATACTGGGTAGTTCACAAATCCCTAAGATTAGCTCTGTAAAACACAGAAGTGCCCTAGTGAAGAGCACATCCCTCTTAGGAGCTCAAAAACCATAATGATGCGAACAGAATTGAAAACCTGAATATAAATAAAGCTGCACTGGAGGCAGTACAAGGTGGTTAATATGACATTGCAAAAGGAGGAAAGATGACCTACAACTTGCAGGCAAAATCATCATCTTCAGCCTAAGTTCTTAGGCCGCTTTTAGATGAGCACAGTGCGGGCTCGCATGTCTTTTAAAAATCCTGCAGGCGGGGATTAGATGAGACTTTCTGTGCGTTAAAACTGGCCGCGCGTTCTTTTAAAATCACAAATGAAATACCCCGACATCGAGGTATTTAGTTTGCAGTTTTAAAAGAACACATGACCGGCTTTAATGTGCGAAATGTCTCACCTAATCCCCATCCACGTGATTTTTAAAAGCTGTGCGAGCGCACCGCGCTCATCTAAAAACAGCCTTACATGCCAACAACCTTTCCATTCTATTTGCCTTCATTTTGAGCATATTATCCCCCCTGCCCCTGTCATCAGCATGTAGCTAGGACTTTGCACTTTTTATTTGTTCATTTAAGTTTCAGCTACATTCACTGTGCTATAAATAAGGAATCAATAAGCCTCAGCGTAGTCAGTTCTTCTGACTGGTACAATGGCATTCTCAGCAAATAAAATTCAGAAGAACCTAATTTTACAAACCATTAAGTTAAGACCCTTACTGGTGTGATGCTTAAAATGTCAGTGCTTACCCTTTGGTGAGGAACTGCACACTGACTTACTCCCACAGGGAACAGAAGGTAAGGGAGTGTGCTATGAAAAAGAGACGTGTGTGATTATAGTAGCGTGCAAAAGAGTAGATATACAAAGTGGCACAATCACCTCTCTTTTTCTGGAAATGATGCACCTGTTAAGGCAGCCCAAAATGGCATTTGTATTTTTTGGGACAGCATCAAAATATTGAATCATGTTCAGTTCATGATCCACCATAACTCCCAGATCTTCCTCTGCAGCATTACGGCATATTCAGATATCTCTTATTTTATATTTGTGCTTCTTGTTTTTCATTCCTCCATATAGTACTTTGCATTTGACTTTGTTAAATCTCATTTTGTTTCTTCCAGTCTGGGTCTATTGTTTATCTTGAACATTTTGTACACTAAGCCGTCCTCCAAAGCATTTGCAACCCCTCTCAATTTTGTGTCAGTAGGGAGGAGTATACTCTCTACTCACTCCTGCTACTCATTAATGTAAATTATGAAAGAATTGGATACCAGACTTGATACCTCTTCCATTCCATAATGTTCCATTAATTATTACTCTTTGAGTATGGCTTTTCAACTAATTGAGAATCCATCTAATGGTTAGTCCATCCAGTCCACATTTTTCCAGCTTTCTTATGAGAATCTCCTGTGGGGCTATGACAAAAGCGTTATTGAAATTGAGACACATGCCATCTACTGCATTATCTTGTCAATTTAACTAGTTACCCTGTCAAAGAAAGAAACTAGATTGGTTTGGCATGATTTGTTCTTAACAAATCCACTCTACTCAAGCTGCTTAAAAATCTATTGTTTTATTATTTGTGAAAAGACCTTTCCAGGTACTAAAGTCAGGCTGATGGACCTATAACCCCCTGGGTCTTCCTTTTTCAATTACTTAAATATAGTCACTATGTATGCTCTTCACCAGTCTTCTGGGCCCTCACTTGAGATTTCAAAGATAATTGGTAGAGGTTCTGAGTTTCTTCAGGATCTTGGGATGCAGTTTGTCAGTTCCCAACAATTTAAATTAATTCATTGAGTAAAACCAGCAGAATAGCATAGCATAGCATAGCGTTTAATTTATACCCCGCACTCTCTCAGAACCCGACTCGAGGCGACTTACATAACAGCAAATACATTCCTGGGTTATTTCCCACGCAGGGGCCCCAGTACACAAAATGGCAGCAATACATAATAAATCAACTATACAAAATCAAAAAATCCCTTACTGATAATCTCCTGCTACCAACTCTTTACAATCCAGCAGTTGGTCCCACAAACTAATCCTTCTGTCCCTTGCTGCCACCAAGGGACATTCCACCTAACTCCACCCTTCTCTCACTGGGAAGAATCAGCTGCACCTTCCTCTCAGTCAGTATTTAACATTACCCCCCACATAATACACACGTTCACAAAATTTCCCACCTCTGCCTACTGACCCAGCCGAAGGGCACAGCCAAAGGGCAGGCCCCTTTGACCGTGCCCCTTCGACAAGCGCCCCGAACATGCGCCTCCGGCCGCTCCCGATGTTAAGGGAAGCAGCCCAGAAATTGGCATGGTCAGGCCCCACCCCCACAAGGGTGGGGGAGGGAGTGGAAAGGATCCCGCAGCTCCCAGTTCTCAAAATCGGGGGCCCCCAACCCCACAAGCAAGTACCATCTTTGTCTTTAAAGGTGGTGGTGGGGTTCCACGGTGCTGCTGCCATCAGGTCTCTCCTGGCTGGGCTCCCCTTTCTCCCGCACACCGCCGGCAGCACCTCTGCTGTGCCTCTGTCAGGAGCAAGGCCCAAGTATCTTATTCTTTGTAAAGTGCCAGGTACATTGCTGGCGCTATATAAATGTTAATAATAATAATAATAATAATAATAATAATTTTATTATTATTATTATTATTATTATTTTATTATTATTGTTATTGTTATTAATTAATAAGTCTCAAGGCAGGCTCTTTGCTCACTGAGTCACTAGAATTACTGGATGTTCTCTTGGAACTAGAGCCCCACACTTCTCCACCCTCATTCTCTCTCTGATTGGCTGGGCCCTAGCTGTCTCCCCTCTAGCTGTCCTAGTCTATATAAAAGTACCCACATGAAACAGGAAGTTTCTCTACAACACAAGCAAATACCAGCCTGAGGAAAGAGACCTTTCCAGCTCCCCCAGGGTCTGAGTTCCTCAGCTCTCCTGGGGTCCCAACTCACTTCAATCCTAGATTTTGAGGTTCTCCAGCTTCAAGATTCCTGGTCACCTCCTGGGAACCCAGTGCTGTATTTTGGCACACCTTGAACAAGACCAGTCTCCTTGCCATTTAGTAGGCCATCCAGCTTACCTAATGTGTGTGTGTTTTGTGGTAACCATGAATGAGATATCTGAGACTTAAACCTAATAGCTCCAAGATTCTTCAGAGCAGTGCTACTGGTGAGCTAGTTGCCATCCAGTTTATATTTAAGGATAGAATTTGTCTCCTTACCTTTGTGTAGTATTTTACATTTCTCCTTGGAAAACTGAACTAAAAACAATACAATGAAATTAATCAATTTATCAGGATTTGGAAATTTCATTCTGCCCTCCAACATTTTGAAATATTTCCCAATATTGTGCCATCTACAAGTATGATGAGTTTGCTTACCACTCCTGTAGCCAGGAAATTAATGAAAATGATGAACAGCATCTGTCCCGAGACAGATTCCTATGGAACACCACTTGATACTGTTGGAATGTGCAACAGTCACAAGTAAAAGCCCATTGCAAGCCCTGCAAGTACAATATGGGGCTTGTCCAGTAGGGGGAGGGTCAGGGGATGAAACAGTTGTTTTTTCTCCTTGTCTCCTCCCTTCTCTCTCTGTCCTCCATCTTGTCCCATGCAGTCTGTACAGTATGGAAGTATGTCTTCTGAGCTCTTAGTAAAAGTTCTGTTTTGAAGAAACCTATGCTGTGTGTTATTGAACAGAAAGCTAACTCTACAATAGGTTATGGGCCCAGGACATCTTCAAGGCAATTTTGAAGACCAGAAGCAACCCAGAAGGAGTGCAGACTGTGAAAGAAAACTCCCAGACAGAGAGACCTACTGACTGTGAGTAAGAAGGCCTAAATCCCAGAAGGGGAAAGGGAGGGAAGCAAGTATGGCAAGCAGCTCAGAGCTCAGACTTTCAGTAGGAAAGCTGAATAATGTAAACTACCAATTCTGGACATTTAAAGTAGAAATGCTGCTGTCTAAAGATAATCTATGGGAGGTGATTACCACGAACAGACCAGCAGCAAATCATGAGGAATGGGATAAAAAGGACAGATTAGCAAAGGCTACAATAAGTTTATTGGTAGAAGATGACCAGCTAATCCATATAAGAAGACCACAGCAAGAAACATGTGGCTTGCATTGCAAAACTTGCATGAGAGAACTAGCCTGAATAGCAAACTGTTTCTACTGAGGAAACTATACAAAATGAGGCTTGGCAAAGAAAGTGAAATGCAGGAACATATAAATGCCATGTTGAAAGTAGTGGCACAGCTGCGAGGCATTGGAGAAGATATAAAGGACAGACATGTGGTAGCCCTACCCCTCTGCAGCCTGCCTGAATCTTACAGTGCCCTCATCAATGCCCTGGAGACAAGGCCAGAGGCAGAACTAAAGCTGGAATTTGTTAAAGGTAGACTTGTGAATGAATTCCAGCGCAGAAAGAAGAACCTTCAGAATGACCTAAAGCAGGGTAATAAGACTGCACTGAAAACCTCAGACAAAGCTCCCAAGAGGGAAACCAGAGTATGCATCAGATGTGAAAAGGAGGGACATTTAAAGAAAGACTGCCATATATGGAGAGCAGAACAGCAGAAACTGTCTCCACGAACACCTAAGCAGAGGGCTCAGGTCACAAACATTAACACAGTCGCTCAACAATGGAGTGAGTGCTTCAGAGCAACACAAGACAGCTCATCCCAAAACTGGTGTCCCTTGGAGGGATTTAATGGCATGGACCATCGCTTAGAGTACCTACTTTCTAATACTAGCCTTGGAATAGTCGGGGAAGATCTGCTCCGAGACCCTGTGAAGGGCAGTACATTCATAGGGCCCCAGGGGAGGAGTGTCATAGATCTAATTCTGACGGATCAAGAAGCCATCAAGAAGCCATCGACAAGTTTAGGATTTTTTCATTATTAATAAGGCCAGAAAGCGACCATTTGACTCTAGGTGTAGAGATCTCAACGCAGGGTTGGAATCGATCGGTTGAGGCAACCAAGGCCTTTGAGGATGTAGCTGGGAAGGTTAGGAGGATCTCTCAGGTGGCGCTTTTTATCCAAATTCAGGGTCTATGTACTTTCATAAAGTTCGATTTTACTCATGCAGGACATTTTGATTATCTTGCAGAGTTACGAGGGAATCATTGGTAGTTTGCAGGAGGAATTTGTGGTCAAGAGAACCAATCAACATTACCGGGGGAAATATACCTGGTTTGATCTCGACTGCAGATCCTCAAAATCCAAGCTTATTACCTCCAAGAGGAGTGTCATGGGGTGAGGGGAAGGGAACAAGAAAACAAGGTAGAATAAGGAAACAAGGTTAGCAGGGCGGCCACCTCTCCGAAAGGGATTTCTATCGAGGAATACAGTGTCCCTCAAGGTGGTAGGTGGGCTTTCCTCCTTAACTAGAAGGCAACCCTTTTCATCATCGGGACTAACGGAGAGGTAACCAGTTGCCCCAGCAAGAGGAAACAATACATACACAGGGAAGGGGAGCAGACTCTCGGGGGAATATACAGGGCCCAGGACACCGTGAAACTATTGGTGTAGGAGGAAGGAAGGGAAGGGGAAAAACCCCGGGGAAGGGGGAGGGGAAAAAGGGATAATGAGGGTTTAAGGAAGGGGAAGAGAAGTGAGGGGGGGGCAGGACACACTTACTATAGGGAGGACTTGTCAGGTGATATAAAGGTATGGAGTCAAGGGCTAGGGAAGAAGGGAACAGGTAACCCACACCACACAGTCCCACTACCAATGGCACAGAAGTAGCAACAACTCAAACACAATACCTCACTTATCCTTACACTCTTACCGGGAAAGGGGAAAGGCAGGACCATACACTCGCACTCGCTCTCAAAGTAGAATTCAACAGACAAGGTTGGGGATTCACAAGGAAAAGCTCACAGGAACACAGGGGTCAGCCTCTCATAAATGATTACCGGCGAGGGCTACTGCCTTCGCCGGTTCCCCTTATAGGGCTAAGTCTGATTGCGGCAGGTGAGCTCAGGGCGGGGCCCCAATCCATCTCTGAGCTAGATGCTGCTCCCAGCTGGCCACGGGGCGGGGCTAGGAGCGTCCAGAGAGTGCTGGGTAGCTCTGCCCCTCACAGTGGCTCCACTGATGCTCCCAGAGCGTCCCCCCGCTAGAACAGCTGACAGACAGCGGGATCGCCATGGCTGCACCCTTCCTGGTCTGTGCGCCCTGACAAGGAGGTGGCTCTGGTCCCCTAGCCCAGAACACTGGGAAAGGTTTCAGAAGAATAGAGCAGCTTATGCAGCACTATTGAAAAGTAAAAGAGCCAGTTACTATAATGATCTCTGGGCTCATTTGATCGTGGCCCAGAGGCTAGGGGATGCATATCAATATTGGTGTATTTTGAATCAAATAATGAATCCCTGGAAGAGTGCCAGTACTGTTAGGGTACCTGGTGCTACCTGGGAGGCCTTTTTTGGCCAACTGTATTCGATTTCGAATCCACAAGAGCTGGATGGCGAGCCCACCCATGGGGAGGATGAGATAGTGCTGGATCCCCAGGGAAGGAAGATAGAATTTTCTAAGGACTCAATTGTGGAATTGATCCAGTCTATAAGAACTAATAAAGCCCCTGACCCATATAATATCACAGCAGAGATGCTGCAGGCGGCGCCCCAGTGGTGGGCATCTATGCTAAGTAAGCTGTTTAGAAGTATAAGCATCTATAATAGGATCCCCCTTTCATGGCAGCAGAGTTGGATTGTTCCAATCTTTAAGAAAGGCTCTGGAACAGATCCAGCTTGCTATCAGCCTATAAGTCTGCTGTCGGTAGTAGGCAAATTATTTGCGAGATGCGTTCTGGAACACCTGGAGCAGTGGGTAGAGGAGAACTCTATTATCCCCCAAGAGTAATTCGGCTTTGGTAAAGGTAAATCAATGATAGATTGCTGTTTCATTCTTCAGCACATTATTAATAAATATCAGAGAATCAGGAAAGGGAAATTATTTCTGGCCATCGTTGACCTAACCAAGACTTTTA
This sequence comes from Sphenodon punctatus, assembly GCA_003113815.1. Taxonomy (NCBI): domain Eukaryota; kingdom Metazoa; phylum Chordata; class Lepidosauria; order Sphenodontia; family Sphenodontidae; genus Sphenodon; species Sphenodon punctatus. The sequence goes on along the minus strand of QEPC01000529.1, from coordinate 4,849,827 downwards.
ATACTATTCCTTGGACATGCCTTTGGAGGAAGCTTTCTGCCTTGGGGATTGACAGCAAGCTTCTGGCATTAATAATTCAGCTTTACTCTAATAATAAAGCTAGAGTAAAAATAGGTCCAGACAATCACTTAAGTAAAGAAATTGACATACAAAGAGGGGTTAGGCAGGGATGCGTCCTGCTCCCACTGCTATTTAATCTTTATTTGGCAGATTTGGTGAAACATCTGTCGCTGAATGATACGCACCCCGCTAAACTTGGCTCGTACCAACTGAGCATACTACAGTTCTCTGATGATCTGGTGCTCATCTCCCAGACAGCAAGGGACCTGAAGCGCTTGCTTTTAGGGTTAGATGAGTACTGTACCTTAAATGGATTATCTCCCAACCCTCAAAAATCCAAGGTTATGACCTTGGGCTGCCGTAAAGTACCAGTAAAGTGGGAAATTGCCATGCAACCACTTGAAGTAGTCCAATCCTATATATATTTGGGGGTAACCTTTTCAAGCAGAGGCACGTGGGCTAGACATATTCAGGGGCGGGCAGTGAGGGCAGCCCAACTAGCGGGTACGATAGGTAGGGTAGCTGGAATCTCCCAGGGTGTTCCTATTTCAACCTTCTTGAAGGTTTATAGAACTAGAGTCCCGCCAGCGGCAGTGTTTGGGTTGGAGAACATTCCCCTACCCATTAACCAACCTCTTGGTGAAAGTTCAGGATTCTTTCCTTCGCCGGATTCTCCTACTGGGGAAGGATATCCCAGGCTCTGTCTTAAGAGCTGAGACGGGAGTATTCCCTATGGCATTGCATGCTAGGATGACCCTTATTAGATATTGGATAATCATACAGGATAATACCTGCAGGAGGAACTTTCGTATGTGGGCATCAGAGGTTAACCATGGCTCAGATATTAGGACCATCTATTACGGAGCCAGGGTTTTTCATTTGCCCACTTTTCTGGGAGATCCCTAGTGGGAATGAAAAAAGAAATCCAGACCAGGCTGGAAAACATCAACCAGCAAGAGGATCTGGCTGCTGGAAGGTTGCCCCCTGGTTGGGGCTAGTCAAATCTGTTTGGGGGATGGAAACTTAACTGGACAAACTGATGAGTCGTAGTCTCCGGAGAAGCTATACGCTTCTCCAGTTTCAGTTGGTCCAGACTGCAGTATTGGAAGGGAGATATAAGAGGATCCCTTACTCCAGATGGGTGTGCACCTGCCCCCAAGGAGGGGTTGAAACGGTGGAACATCTCTTGCTGAGTTGCCCCTATTATACTGATCTTAGAGTAGTTTGGCTCCAATCGTTTTCCACCTATGAGTTGTGGATAGAGCCAGGCCAAGGATTTAGGGGTCTCCTTGCCCACCCCAAAAGAGAGGAGATTGTGGCCCTTGCAACCTTTGTCTGGTTGGCATCTCAGAAATGGAAGGTTATAATTATTGGATCTAAAGAGGGGAATCTTGATGTTATCTAGGTGGGGGTGTTTCTGTATTCCTTGTGTGGCGGTCCCATAGGATTTGCTCTATTCTTATTGGTGCCTGCGCTGATGTATGGTTTAACCATGTAAAATTGTATTACTATTTTGTTTTTGTTTTATAAGGTATTGTATTGTAATGTGTAAATTGTAAGGCTATGGTGAGAGCTGATGCCTAAATAAACTAAAAGAAACAAAATTGGTGTGTAGACTCCAGGGATACGAGCCACATGACTAACGATAAAGGATTCTTCACAGGGCTGGATCTGAGCAGTAAAGAAAGGATCTACCTTGCAGATGGGCAAAGCATCAACACGGAAGGAATTGGACAAGGATTTCTGTACTGCAACCAGTCACAGGGAGGCACACTGACCATACCCATGAAAGATGTACGCTATGTGCCCAACTTAGAAGAGAGACTCCTGTCCATGAGGTGCCTGGCAGCGAGGGGGCTCACCATCCGTTTCCAGGGAGACGAATGCACAATTCAAAGTGGGACAAAAGTACTGGCCAGAGCCACTGCAGATGAGCACCTGTACTGTCTGAGCACAGTGAAAGAACAGGCGAAGCTCACTGCGCACAAGCCACATGATGACTGCATCCACCTGTGGCATAGACACGTTGGCCATAGACACCCAAACAGCATCAAGGAAATGCACAGACAGCAGTTGACCAAAGACCTTAAGGTATCAACATGTCCCGTGATCATGAAATGCAGCTGTTGCATCAAAGCCAAAGTCACGAGGTCTATGCTTCCTAAGAAGAGTCAGAATAGAGCCACGAAACCACTTGATCTTGTACACAGCGATATCTGCAGCCCAATGAAGGTTCCCACACCAGGAAGGAACCAATATGTGGTAACTTTGATTGACGACTATTCAAGGTACACGATCACGTACGTCATGAAGAGTAAAGATGAAGTATTCGACAAACTTCAGAACTATGTGACCATGACAAGCAACAGACCAAAGACACTGTGGACTGACAATGGAGGGGAGTTCACAGAAAAGGAAGTAGAGGACTTCTTGAGACTTCATGAAATTGAGCACCAAAAGACAGTGCCATATACACCCAAGCAGAACAGAACAGCTGAAAGGAAAAAAGAGAATGCTAACCAAAATGGTTAGATGCATGTTAACAGACTCTGGACTACTGGGGCGAAGCAGCAGTTGCTGCTACCTACCTACAAAATTGGCTGTATTCTAGAACAGTGAGGAAAACTCCATATGAACTGTGGCATGGTCAAAAAACCTAGTGTGGGCCCAGGGCTGTCCCAAGACATTTTGTTGCGCTAGGTGAAGACAACATTTGGCGCCCCCCCCACCCCCCAAAGTGGTGGTATGGGGTATGTAGGGGTGTCCGCTGCCATCAAAATGTTAGTTTACAAATATTACAAGTCAGACATGCTAAACAGAGACAGTAGAATTAACATACAACATGCTTAAAGACCTTTTTATAATTCCTGCATTATAAGTTTTTATACCAAGGTTGGTTGTCATTATCAAGAAACAGTACACATGTACCTCACTTCAGTCATTCCAACCTAGTGTAGGTTGGAATGGGCCCAGGGACAAGAAATGGACTTTGCCCTCCCCCCCCCCCCTCACCATAGACTCCCCTGTCCCTCTCCCTCCCCTCTTTCCTCACCTCAATGTCCTTATTGCATAAAACTGTCAACAAACGTACATTCTAGATTTGAATTGATCCCTTCTGCCTAAAACTAGCAGACATCAGCTCCCATCACATGAAGGACTATTATACAGGGGCTTCGGGAGTGACCTCCTAACCAAAGGCCCTTCTACCTTAGTCCACCCTGTCTCCCCATCCCTACACCCTATTCTTGAGGAGAGAAAACCCATTCTCTTATCACCCCTCCCTCCCCCTCTCTTCAACCCCACTGGAAGTTCATGAGATGAACCTGTCCCACCCCTTCAGCCAGACCTAGAGGGGGTAGCAGGAGCTAAACCTCCAGGAGCCCCTCTTCCTCCTTCCCCACTTTCCCTCTGTCCTTCTCTCTTCTCTCAATCCCCTTCTCTCCTTTCTCTGTTCTCCTCTCTTTTCCTCTGTCTTGTCTTCCTCTCTCTGTTTAACCCTCTTCCCTTTTTCTCCTTTCCAGGAGAGAAGGGTGGATATGAAGTGGGGGCAGGGTGACAAGGGCAGGGATGGGAGGGCAAGAGATCCACAGGGACCAGGGGGCAGGGTGAATGGGGTAGGGACGGGGGGTCGGGTGGGTTAGTGGGGCAAGAGATCTGCAGAGGCCCGGGCAGGAGAGAGGGATGGATGGAGTGGGGGGCAGGGTGACTGGGGCAGAGATGGGAGGGTGAGAGATCCGCAGGGACTGGGGGGAAGGGTGAATGGGGCAGGGACTGGGAAGGTTAGTGGGGTGAGAGATCTGCAGGGTGAATGGGGCAGGGACCTGGGGGGAGGGTTAGTGGGGCGAGAGAACCTGACAGGACAGGAGTCATTGGACCCCCTGGCTTTACCTCTTGAGGCTGGCGGTGCTGTGGCCACCCAGGCAAACCGGCAAGGGCTCCCCACCAGGTGGGTTGTCTCTGAGTCCTCGACCACTGAAAGGGAACAATCCTCTGAACAAATAGTCGAAATCGGCACAAAGGTAACAGAGGTGCAGAAACAGAAACAGCCAGCTGCTGATGCTGAGCCAAGGCAGTCAACGAGATCTAACAAAGGCATCTCCCCACTCGTCTGTCCTATAAAGTCAGCACCAGTAAATTGTCATAGTCAGCATTCTGGGAGGACATCTCGCAGATGTCAGAAGAGGAAGCAGAAAAATGGGTAAGAGTGGCTGAAGAAGAAGTAAAGTCCATGCAGGACAACGCGATGTGGACACTTACTCCACTGCCCACAGGGAGAAAGACTATAGGTTGTAAATGGACATTTAAAATAAAGCACAATGCGCAGGGAAATATTGAACGGTAAAATGCCCGACTTGTCGTGAAAAGATATTCCCAGAAGTATGGAGAAGACTACGATGAAACATTTGCACCTGTAGTTAAGCACACTACAATCAGGACATTGTTAAGTATAGCTGTCGGAAGAAGAATGCAAGTCAAACATGGACGTGAAAATGGCATTCCTAAATGGTGAGTTGAAGGAAGATACTTACATGGACCAACCACTGGGGTTTGCAGACATTGAAAGACTGGATCTTGTATGCAAACTGTGCAAAAGTATATAAGGGCTTAAGCTTCTGCCAGAGCGTGGAACACTAAAATAAACAAGGTGCTCATTGGGGATGGGTGAACAGAATGCCGTTTGGATGTTCGGATGTTTGGTTCAAAATCCGAGTTCGGGTTTGGCTGTTCAGTTCGGCGGAGTTCGGTTCGGCCGAACATTCAGAAAAGTGCTATCGGTACCGAAACCAAAACCAATTTTTTTTTGGTATTGGTATTTTTGGCCCTGAAACCACCCCTGGTGTCCACCCCTGGTGCCAGGAAGTCTGCTCCTCTGCTGCCTCCTCCTTTCAGTCATGTTTTCCCCTTCCAAAGTCACGTTTTTCCCACCCCTGAACTCATCTGAACTCATCTGAACTTTTCCGAACACTTCGGCCATTTGAACGTTTGGTTCGGAAGTTCAGTTCGGTCATCCGAACAGGCTGAGTTCGGGCCGAACTCCGTACTTCTGAACCGCGTTCACCTATCCCTAGTGCTCATGAGGGAAAATTTTAGCAGGAGCAAAGCAGATCCCTGCTTATACACAAAGAGACTAAGGGGCAGGTGGACCTTTGTATTAATTTATGTCAATGACCTTATTGTATGCTTTGAGCAAGAAGGGGATGAGTGAGAAACAACGAGAGCTCTAAATCAGGACTTTGAAACTAAGGACCTGGGTAATGTAATGCACTACCTTGGAATACAAATTGAAAGAGAAGATGGTTGGTCTCAACCAAAGGCAGGCAATAGAAGAGATGATAGAAAGTTTCAGCATGGGGTGTGTGAAGGCAGCAATACTCCTATGGAAACCAGGTACCCAAAGGAGATCAAAGAACTGAGCTTATTGCTGCCAGACAATAAGCAATACAGAAAGGCGATAGGAAAGCTCTTGTACATTGCCACAATCACAAGGCCTGACATTGCGGTGGCAATAGATATACTGTGTAGACAAGTCTCAGCCCCAATCCAAAGGGATTGGAACACAGTGAAGAGGGTCTTACGGTACCTGGAAGGGAATGTGCACCTCAAGCTACGGCTCCTAGCAACTTCCATGTCAGACCTGATAGAGTACATGGACGCAGACTGGGCTGGAGACCATTTGGACCGAAAATCTACCAGTGGGTACCTATTCTTGCTTGCTGGAGGACCCATCAGCTGGTGCAGTAGGAAACAAGCCTCTGTGACACTTTCCTCTATGGAGGCAGAGTACGTGGCAGCGGCAAATGCCAGCCAAGAAGTTATCTGGTTGCGACAGCTTCTGAATGATCTGGGGCAAAAATTGGACAGACCCACGCCGATCCTGGAAGACAACCAAGGATGTATAGCGCTGGTGCAAACAGAAAGAATCAACCTCAGAACGAAGAACATTCATGTAAAATACCATTTCCTGAAAGACTCACAGGAACAAGGACTCATAGATCTGCAAGACTGTCCTACAGAGGATATGACAGTGGATGTGTTCACGAAGCCACTAGCAGGGGAACGTCATCGCAAATTATTAAGAAGAATGAACCTAGTGGGTTTGACTAGTGACTGTTGAGAAGGGGTGTTGGAATGTGCAACAGTCACAAGTAAAAGCCCATTGCAAGACCTGCAAGCTCAACATGGGGGTTGTCCAGTAGGGGGAGCGTCAGGGAATGAAACAAGTTTTTTTTTTCTCCTTGTCTCCTCTCTTCTTCTCTCTCCGTCCTCCATCTTGTCCCATGCAGTCTGTACAGTATGGAAGCATGTCTTCTGAGCTCTTAGTAAAGTTCTGTTTTGAAGAAACTTCTGCTGTGTGTTATTGAGCAGAAAGCTAACTCTACAATAGATACCTCCACCCAGTTTGATACCGATCCACTACTTGTTATGCTTTGAATGCAGTCTTTTCACCAGTGGTTAACCCAGTTTATGGTAGTTCCTTCTAGACCACACTCACTGCTTTCATTGGTTTCCATGGGAGTAAAGAGAACCTCACAGCATCTCTGCACAGTTTTATTCATGTTTTTAATTTTCAGCACACACAAAAATGTCAGTCACATGGAAAGAATAGGGAAGGAGACACCGGACAGCCGTAAGAACATAAGAACATACGTAGTGCCATACTGAGTCAGACCAATGGTCCATCAAGCCCAGTGTCTTGTCCTCCAACAGTGGCCAAACTCGATCGCATGGGAGAAGAACCAACAGTCACAATGGGCAATCCATTCCCCGTTGTTCACTCCCAGCTCTCGACAGTAAGAAGTTCATCCCATAAGCTACTTGGTTCATACCCACTAATGGACCTACTTTCCAAGAACTTATGCAGTCCTTTTTTAAAACTCAGCTATACTACTGGAATTGGCAATGTCCTCTGATAACAAATTCCATAATTTAATTATGGAGGTAACCAGTGACTGTAATATATATGCATGTGGGTGCGATGGCTGCGACTGTATGTCTTGGACTCGGATCTGGCCACCATCATCCATGCTTTTGTTACCTCTTGACTGGACTACTACAACATGCTCTACGTGGGACTGCCCTTGACGACGGTCTGGAGGTTGCAGCTAGTGCAGAATGTGACGGCTCGTCTCCTGACAGGGACGGCCCGCCGCGAGCACATTACACATGTGCTCCGTACTCTGCACTGGCTGCCTATATCTTCTTGGCCAAATTCAAGGTGCTGGTTATGACCTACAAAGCCCTAAATGGCTTGGGTCCTGATTACCTGCGAGACCGCCTCAGACCCCAGGTTCCTTCGTGACCCTTGCGGTCGGCCGGGAATGCGCAGCTTGAGGTCCCCTGGGTATGCCGGGTGGCAACGGCACAAATGGTGTTCTCGGTGGCTGCGCCTCGACTGTGGAATTCTCTCCCTTTGGAGGCCCGTGTATCCCCAGACCTCCCCTCTTTCCGTAGATGCTGTAAAACCTGGCTGTTCTGCCGGGCCTTTGGGGAGGGGGGCGGGTAGGTGGGGTGGGAGGGTTTTATTGTTTTATTGTCTGGAAGCAGACCATTTTATATTTTATATTGTATTTTAATTGTTTTGTAGTTTTTAAGTTGATTTTATTGTTATGAGTATGTGTGATGCACGCCACCCCGAGCTGCCACTGTGCAGGAGGGAGTGGGTTAAAAATATTCATATAAATAATAAATAAATATTTGTGAACAACATTAGAATCATGTTTTATATTACATATATGCTTACAGATAAGGAGCAGATTGTGTGGAGGGTTTTGATTGGGAGTGAAAAAGTCAAATATTTTCTAAAACATTTCTAAATCAGGAGCTTTCAGACAGCTTGGAAAGGCTTGTTTGCAAGAGTACATTTCTAGTAAAAGGCTTGGGGCTAGTCTAGAAATGAGTAAAATAGCTACTGATGAGATTCAAATCATGTTCTACCTTTTCAGTCATTAATCTTACACGTAATTCATAGTCCATTATGCTCTGAAACTGAAAGAATTATCACTTTATTGTGTTTCACCATTTTTCATCATTATATACTTACAATGACCGAGTTCATTCCTCTCACTAGAAATGTGACACAGGCATGCATAAATGAACCTTTGTGTTTATACAGTAGAATGGAATAATTAGTATCCAGCACATATGAAAAATGCCTATTTAAAAATTTGCTTAAATTTCAGCATTCACTTATAGTGGAGAACAGGCCTCAATCAAAAATCTAGAGCCAAACAAAGCTAACTTTGGAGTGGTTTAGAGTGCAATTTTGTCTCCAATAAAGTCAGTGGCTAAATTCCTGTTGTCTACAGTGCATCCTTACTTCCTGACTCCAGTTCAAATACTGTATCTTGCGCACACTTTTAACTGAACTTACGTTAGGAGCCTTTAAGAGCCTAACTGTTCAAATGACATTCCATGATGGGTGGGCTTCCACTATTCAACCTCCTTTACAAGGTCAATGCATTTTGTAATTAAAGGGTGCAAACAATTACTTGCATCACACCCCAAAATATTCATAAACATTAAGCACATCAGATGCTTTCACCACTGCAAAATCTACAGGCTTGTGGTTTTGTACAAAATATCTGCACCAAAAAGTTAAAGAAGTCTTCTTTTTGCCCATGCAAATGTAATATATGGATTACTATCACACAATATAAATTCCACATATTCTAAAATTAGGCAGAATAAATCGACACGTATAAATAAAAAGCCGTAAAATAACCCACTATCCTGACCACCATATGATCTCTCAATAAAGAAAGTTTTCCTGACCAAAGTACTGTTCCATACAGCTAGGAGGAGATAGTGTTCTGTAAGTAATTTTTGTATTAATAAATCAGGCTGTGTTAGCAGACAGTTTTCTGTGACTTCTAACAGAAGTTAGAAGTTAAGAAAACAATTGTCACAGAAGTTAAGAAAACAATTGTCACCTGTTAACAGTGGGTAATTTCAGACATTATGTGCTCCCTGGTCACCACAGTGGATTCCCAACCGTGGGGAGCCGGCTAACACCCCCCCCCCTTGGTCCAGGACAACCCAAAACAGATGTGATGGGAGCGAGACCACGGCAGGAAAATAGACGGCCTGACCATGGCCTGGGGCAGCGCAACAGACATTACGGCGATTCTGGGCCATGGTCAGAACACCCAGAAGACACCAGGGTGGGGTGGGAGGCAGACATGGCCGACATAGGGCAAAGGAAGCCAAAAGCGCCAAAAGGAAAAACCCACACAAGGGAAACGGGAAGGGAGGGGCAGGAGGGAGAAGAGCAGCCAAAACGGCACACAGAACAGGTACAGGGAAACAGAGAACACAGTGGAACACACAACACAAACACATGCCTGGGCGCAAACACACCTGAACGGGAAAAGAAGGAAGGGGGGGAGCACACTGGGGAGGCCAACACACATAGCACAATGGAAAAAGGGGGGGGAGCCGCGGGCCAAGGAAGTTGAGGGGACCGGCCCGGGGACAGAGTGGGACACGGGGAACGGCACCCAGAACCCCACCAACAGCACGGTCGGCAAGGGCCACCCAACAGCAACATAGGCAGCCCAAGGCACTGGGATTGCCACAGGAACAGAGCAATGTCACAGGGGGATGGCAAACAAGTAGGGAACGGCACTGGAGTGGTCCGAGGCAGGTCTAGGAGGCAGGCAGGGATCCCCCGCACCGGTGCAAAGGCACAGACGGGCATGGAGGCAAGCTGGAACTGTTGCGATGCACAGGCGAACTCCCTCCCTGCCGGAGGTCACCGGGAGGCACAGGCTGGGGGCCCCAGACCTGCACAGTCATAGAGGCACCTGGGGGGGCAGTCCGGGCCATGGGCACAGGTGAGCGGGTGGCCAGACAAGGGACGACAACACCACCCAGAGAGCCGGTAGCTGGCTCGGAGAGCAGGACACAGCCACAGGAGGGGCCGGCCACAGAGGGTAACACCACAGGTAGAGAAGGCCAGGGGGTGCCCGAGGAGGGGGCACAGAGACACAGGCAAGGGCAACGGAACCCATGGAACCAGTCGGAACAGCAGTGAGCCCGGTACAGCATGGAGCAAGTGGAAAGTGACCAAAGGCAGCAGGGGGGAGGTGGGACCACATGGCGTGGCTGGCCTCCAGGGCTCCAAAGACACCGGAGGCCTCAGCCAGCTGCAGTGGGTCACGAAGGGGCCTGGGGTGGGGTGGCCCACCAGATGCACATAGTGGGGCCACTGAAGCATGCCCCGACAGTAGCCCAGCGCAGACATGTGGTGGGCAATGAGGTAGTAGGCTCAAACGAATTCTGCATGGCAAACCCCACCTGAACATCAGCACAGGACCACACACTAGCCAGTGTCACCAGCTCCATGCCGGTGGCCTCCGACAAGCCATAGTCAGCAGTAGGAGGCAATGGAAGGAGCCCAAGCTCCAACAGGCAGTGATACGCTGACCCACGTGACTGCTGGTACCCACGGTCCCCGTGGACGCAGATGAAGCAAATAGACAGGGCAGGGCCCCCCTCCACCTGACAGGTCATGTAGGTGGCCAGGCTGCACACAGAGAGGAATGACACGGTCTCCGCCATGAACCACCCCACATGTGAGCACCACATCTCTGGAATGCACCCATCCAGAAAGGGATGGATCCCCAGCACCTCCGCATGAAGCCAACACTTGTGAGCGGCACGCTGGCCTCATAGCCAAAGTAACGAAGGCTGGAGCTCATACTTGCATAGGCACCAGAGAGGGTATCAGGGAAGCTCAGGAGCAGTTGCACAGCCTGGGAATGCCACAGCGGAGTGGTTCTGGGTGCACACAGACCTCATGCGCATCTCCACAGATGTGATCCACCTATCTGCCTGCATACGGGTTTACATGGTTGGGAGCGCTGCAGCTGCCCAGCACACCCACCATGGGCACAGGTGCTCCCTGGCCAGGTTCAGGGCCCTGCGGGTGTCCAGAACATACCAACAGGCCCTCCACCACTCCCAAGAGTGGCCAGTAGTGCTCTGCGAGGCCGTTGGCTGACAACACTGGAGGAGGGAGGCCATGGGATGCACAGGTATGCTCACTATGCCCATTGAACGGCGGATCTTGGTCAATGACCAGGCACAGGGGTGGTGGGCTGGGGCCCTGGCCCGTTGGGATGCAACCACCTGGAGGGTGCAGTTCAGGATGGACAGGCGGTGCCTCCTGCAACTTGCAGAGCTGTTGACGCCCTGGCTGGAGTGGCAACACCCCCCCCATGCGGGTACCCATTCCCATGGTCCAGTGCGTGGCCATAGCGGTCTGGGCCCTGGAAACACTCGATTCCTGCCAGTCCATGTCCCAGCTCTTCGGTGTTGGGGTGAGCACCATCACCGGTATCCTGAGAGACTTCTGCGAGGCCATGGAGGGCAAGCTCCTGGACTGCGCGATCCAGCTCATGGACCAGGAGGCCATGATGGCCGGCTTCATGGCTGGCAGATTCCCCAACTGCCTGGGCGCTGTGGACGGCACACACATAGAGATCCTCCGCCCCTCCAATGGGGAGGCTGTGGAATACATCAACTGGTACAGATACCATTCCCTGCAGCTCCAGGTGGTAGTGGACCGCCGGGGCCTGTTCATCGACATCTACACCGGTCACAGCCACAGCCATGATGCCAGGATCCTGACCATCTCGCCCCTCTATGCCCGGATGTACTGGGGGGACTTTGCGGACATGGGGATGACCAGGATCAAGAGGGTGCTAATGCCCCCCTGCATTCTGGGGGACCCAGCCTATCCCCTCCTCCAATGACTCATGAAGGCACATGGTCACCAGGAACCCCGTGGAGGCACTCTACAATGCCTGCCTCTGTGCCTCCAGGACCATGGTCGAGAGAGCCTTCGGTGACCTCAAGCAGCGCTGGAGGTGCCAAGCAGCCCGACGGGACTACACGGTAGAGACCTCGGCCCTCATGATTGGTGCCTGCTGTGTGTGGCACAATGTGTGTGAGACCAATGGGGCCGCCCTTGAGTTTCCTGTGCCCTGGAGCCCAACCGGACCCATGCCGCTCTACGTGAATGCCAATAACCTGAGGGAGTACTGCTACACCAAGCGGATCTGAGATGCCCTGGTGAGGTGGGTTTCCAGTGATGCCACCGCCTGAGGGCTCCGCCCCTCCTCTGTGGTCACCACCTGTTCCCGGCCCATGACCGTGGGTTTCCCACTAGCCCCTACCACTGTACAGAGGTGCTCAATAAAGTTAGCTATCGTTACCACCCATGCGTTTATTGTGCTAAGTGTGCCCACATGCTGCCACGCCTTCACCCCTGCACCGTGCCACCCCTTACATCCCCTTCCCCTCCCCCCAACCCTGGAGCTTCCTGGGTCATCCCCTAGACCGCCCTGTGGGTGCAATGGAGCTCTGGGAGCTCCCCTCACCCCCGCTGTTTGTATCCCCGACCATGTCCTGGGAGGCCTCCAGGCCTGGGGCAGCCAGTGGGGTTGCAGTGGGGAGCAGCCCCGGTGATGGAGGGGCCCCCCTGGGTGGCTTCTATTTCCGAAGGCCTGGTGGGACCGGGAAGCAGATGCGCGGGCCCTGTGGGTGTGCTGGCGGCTGGGGCGGTGGAGGGGGCAGTGGGGGCACTGCGGGGCCCAGCACTGGCACAGGGGCTGCCATCACATATGCGCCCATGGTCCCTACATGTAGCAGCAGTGATGTGCCAATGTTGTGGAACTGGCCCATCTTGCGCGAGTGCTCCGCCAACATCTGGTCTATGGCCTGCTCTAGCCGCCCAAATGTCTCCACCTGCCTGTTGTGTTCCTGGCGCTCCCACCTCCATTCCAGTTGCACTTCTGCCTGCAGCTTCTGGTCCCTGGCCTCCGCCTGCTGCAGAGCTCTCTCCGTGGCTGCCTCCATGCAGTCGATGGTCACTATCATCTGCTCCCCCTGCTTGGTGGTGGACCGGATGATCTCCTCTGCCTGCTCCTCCCTCCGGCACTGTACCCATGCCCTGTGCTCCCACATCTGATGTTCCAGGGGCATGGGTTCAGTTTGTGGGGCTGCTGCTGGTTACCCTGTTGGGGTGCACAATGGGGACCGTTAGTCCAGCCCTGGCACCTGCCTCACATCAGATTGTGGTGCTGTGGGTGGTGGGATGGCCCCCCGGCACTTGGGCTGCTGGTGCCCTTCCCCCAGTGGCCCCCTGTGCCCAGGCCATCCCTCCATTGTACCCCTCACCCCGGTGTGCCCCATGTGCACCCCTGTGGGACCCCCCTGCTGTGGAGCCCCACCTTGGTCTTCTGGCTGCTCCTGCGGCTGGTCCCCCCCATGCCTGACAGTCCCATGTGCTAGGGCACATTGTGATCTGTTGGGAAATGGGTTGGGGTGGGTTGCAGTACCCCTGCATGGGCCCGGTCCCCATCCCGCCGCCCCCCCATCCCCGCATGCTGGCCCATCCTGCTGCATCTGGCCCCCCTGTTCTGTGCCCTGGTGGGCCCTGGTATCCCCTGACCCCCTGTCTGTGGTCTGGGGTTTCTGGGGGCCTCGGGGATGGGCCCACACCTTGTGGACCCCCCCACCCATGGGCCCACCCCCTACGGTCCGTTCCCCTTCCTAGATGCTTGCCTACTCTCAATGTCAGTCTCAGAGCCCTCCGAGACTGGCCCCTCAATGTGGCTGTTATCCCCCTGCACCCACTGGCTGAGGGTGACCAGTGTGCCTGCCTCAGATCCTCTCAAGTGGGACTGCGGATGTGGGCTCTCTGTGCTGGTGTGTGAGGGGGGCCTGCTGGTCCCCGAGGTCCCGGGGTGTTCCTCTTGGGGGGCTGGGCCCCTAGGGCTGGTGCCTTCTTGCAGGGCTGCCAGGGGCAGGGGTACATCAGTCTGTTCCCTGCCCTGGACCATGGTGTTCCCCATGAGCCGTGGGGTGACTATGGAGCCCTTCATGTGTAGGATGCGGTCCAGGACGTCGTAGTAGGGGGTGGTCCGTGCTCCATGTCCGGACTGCCGGTCATTGTCCTTTATCACCTTGTACCCCTCTTGAGCTCCTTCACCTTGGAGCGGCATTGGGCCACTGTCCTGTGGTGACCTGCTGCCTCTCTATCCCACACTATCGCATTATACACATGTGAGTTCCGCATGTTTACCACGAGTTCCACCTGGTGCTCCAGGGACCCCCAGATCCTTATAAAGTCTTGTGTCTCTTTGTGCCCTCATTGCCCCCCTCAATAGTACGGCCATCTCCCACCTGTGCCCTCCTGCTCCTCCTCCTCCTCTTGCCCTCCACCTGTCTCCTCTGGGGGCTCTGGCACCTGGGCCCATTTCCGGGTCTGTGGGTCGTAATGAGGGGTGTTGGTTGCCTGGGTCCCTTGGTGCCGCAGCCCTCCTCCCTCTCCCCCTTCTGCCAGGTGCCCCCCCTCCATGCCCCTGTGCCACTGTGTGGGCCCCCCTCTTTCTCCTTACCAGTTTCCGGGGTGCCTCTGTCCCCTGGACGGTTGTTCCCTCTGCTGCTGCTCTTCCACCACCGCCTCCATCTCCAGCACCAGGGGTATAGGAGTCCTGTCCCGTGTGGATGGCTCCTCAGCCAACCTGTGGCATGTAGGGATGTGTGATGGCAGCCACTCCTGCCTGGATTCCCCAGGAGGGGCTGCTTGTTTGAACCACCCTCCCTGATGACCTGAGGATTGACGGGTGCAGTGACCCTTTCCTGGACAGCCAGGAGATCCGTCTCGCCTCTGTCTCATTTGTTTTCCCCCTCTATCGTGGAACAAATTATCTGCTAGTGCAAATCAACTGACTTCAGTGGAGTTACACTATTAGAAAATTTGCCCTTATGCCTCCAAAAAATCATTGTTTCTGTTAGCTTCACGGTTTATTCAGGAAGCCTCTATGGCATTCATGTATGATGTACAAGAGTGATGTAATTTATCTGGCGCAGGCAAAAGCAGAGGGTGCATATATCGGTAAGAATAAATAAGCTCAAATGCTGGCTGCTATCAGCTGCACATAACAGAAGAAAATCCCAAGTTCTTTCCATGCTTCCTCCTTCCCTCCTGAAGTTTTCAGGTTCAAAATAGAGATCTTTGTAGGGGCAGAGGGCAAATAAGTTTTAGTTTATGTGAAATGTATGCCAATTTTATCTAATTATTCATTAAGCTTTACTTTGGGCATTATGTAAGAAGGATCTATGTGTAGAAGCACTTGCATTAACACAGTAGAGCAGTGCTCCTCCAGTTGTGGTCCATAGACATGGTAAGTGGTCCACAGTTTGTTGAAGAATTAGTTGTGGCTACAGCAAAGCTAGCTTTGCTCTCAAGTGGCAGTGTGGTCATGTCTGGTGTGAGGTAAAGGAAATGTATGGAAACTAATGTACTATGTATGCATTGGTTCTGTTGTAGGACCATCACAAGAACAACACAATCATCCTTTTGTCCTAGAGTTCTGCTTAGAGATTCCATCCTGGGTACAGCTCAAACTAGACTCCATCAGGATTGACCCGAAAGTCAGCCTCATGTGGTCAGGTTCTACAAGCCCAATGCACCGCCACCTCCACCCCCCTTGGAGCATTCTGACATCATGTTGCTCTCAAGAGGAGGGGCTATGTGAGAAAGGAGTTGAGCAAATGGTCTCACTACCCCTTTCTGAAGTGACCCCACTCATTCAGTATGCCATGATGCCAGTATGCCATGATGCCACAAAAAAAGTGTAGATTCTCCCTGGCTGACACAGGCCCAGTCTGGCCTAGAGGTGTGCACCAGGGACCCATGTCATTATTTGTTTTCATTTTTCATTTTCGTTATTTAAATCTTTCATTTTGGTAAATATTGAAATTTTGTTTTTGTTTTTGCTTTTGTTTTCTATTTCCATTGGTTTCAACTTGGAAGGATTGTACCCCCAATGGAATGCATTTCAAAAAGATTGGATAAAGGAATCTGATTTTATAAGCAGTTGAATTATGTTATCCTACAACAGGATCTTATGAGACTGGGTGCCTGGGCATATAAATGGTAAATGAGATTTAATGTGGACAAGTGCAAAGTGATGCATGTAGGGAAAAATAATCCAAACTATACGTACACAATGCTGGGTAGTTACCACTCAGGAAAAGGATCTGGGGGTGGTTATGCACAATACAATGAAATACACAGCACAGTGCGCAGCAGCAGTCAAAAAACCAATGTCATAATGCCTCTAATCCAAATCAAAAGTGTGACTGCACCTAGAATATTGTGTGCAGTTCTGGTCACCCCATCTCAAAAAAGACATAGCTGAACTAGAAAAGGTACAGAGAAGGGCAACAAAAATGATCAAGGGCATGGAAGGGCTCCCGTATGAGGAAAGGCTTGGTAGGTTGGGGCTCTTCAACTTGGAGAAGAGACGACTAACATAAGAACAGAAGAACATAAGAAGTGCCATACTGGGTCAAACCAATGGTCCATTGATCTGAATAATGGTCTTCAAGGGGACAACTTCAATTGCTTATAAAATTGGGGATTTTATCAAATTGCCTGTAGTTTGGCAGAGATGTCAGGGAAGGTGTGGCATATATTCCTACCAAATGTCTTGTAAACAGGATGGCACATAAACATGTTACAGTTAGAAATGTATTTTCAAGGCTTACAAAATCAGGACCCTTTATCCAATCTTTCTGAAATTTGGCAGGATTGGTAATTTTGGGGAGCTACATAATCTTCATGCAAATTGGATGGAAGAAAAGACGTTATAGCCAGGAATTTGTATGCAGCTTTTCTTAAAATCACAACGTTAAATTGATTATAAAATTGGTTTCCTTTATCCAATCTCTCTGAAATTAGGAACACATCGTGCACTCTATTGGGGGTACAATCTTGCCAAGATTCATCAGCATTGAATAGGAAACAAAAAAGGTATAGCCAGAAATGCATTTTTCAGTTTTTCTCCATTATTTCAAAAACTAAATTTTGTTTTCATTTTTGTTTTTATTATTATTTTTTTTTCATTTTTGTTATTATAATAATGGAAAAGAAAATGCAAATTTTCATTTTTGTTATCATAATAACAAAAAAAAATTGCACACCCCTAGTCTGACCTGATCAGGAAGTGTGCCTGGTGCAGACCCAATGGTACTGGTAAGGTTCTGTTGCGTCTAGGTCAGTCATAGACTTTTACTTTGCCCCTCACTCCTGTCAGAGATGCTTGCAGCATCAGTGGAGATCAAAGGCTACTTTACTGTTACTGGATCACCATAAGCATGTATCAGGCCAGGTCCAGGAGGAAGGGCCAGGGGATGCCTTGGGCTGAAATGTTCATTAAAAGTGAAATGGATTTCTGCTGCTATTCAATAACCGAATGGATCAGTGGTATCCAATCCAGCAAGGTATCTGTTTATTATTTGGTGGTTTAACTAGTTAACAATGTTATTGTGGTACAGCATGATACTAGTGTGTGCTGTTTACCATATTGCCATTTCCCCCATCAGTTCTGTGGTTATCAGTTAGTTCCTTTTGCCCATAATTCCTTTTCTCTTTACTCCCATGACCTACCCTGGTTTCAGACTAGCGCAACGAGTAATTTTCCCACTGGACACCTGTAAACTGTAAACAACCAATGAGCAGAATCCTAGTAATGTGGTATTTTTGTTATGCTGTAACATGACAAAATGATAAACTGATTAACTGGTGTGTTATTATCCGGGTGATGAGGGGCTGGTCAATCTGGCCTGTCTCTGCCTGGAATCAGAACCATTCGGGGCTCACTGTGAGTTTTTTGCAGACTTTTTTGCAGATAAAATTGCAGATAAAATTGCTCCAATTCAGTGACAATAAGTGAATCTGCTTTTTTATGGGATCAATTTCAGTGTGTATTGTCCTCTGATATGGAGGATGTCCTTGGGGCTGTTTGGGCCACTTATTGTGAACTGGACCCATGCCCATCTTGGCTGGTCAAGACCAGATTGGAGATGTTGGGGCCATTGCTGGTGGGGATAGTCAGCACCTCCCTTAGAGATGGCAGAGTGCTGAGCTGCCTCAAGGAGGCGGTGGTGCAGCCTCTGCTCAAAAAAACATCACTTGATGTTGATGCACTGGCCAGCTATCGGCAAGTTTCTAACCTTGCCTTTTTAGGGAAGATTATTGAGGGGGTAGTGACCCGTCAGCTTCAGGGGCATCTGGATTGGATCATATTCCTAGATCCCTTGCAGTCTGGCTTTTATTCGGGTTATGGCACTGAGACTGCACTTGTGGCCTTGGTCAATGACCTCTCCAGTGAGTTGGACCAGGGCCGTTCGACCCTCTTGATCCTATTAGATCTTTCAGCTGCATTTGATACCATTGACCACAAGTTGGTGATGACTCGGCTGTGGGACCAAGACGGAGTGGACAGTACTGTTCTTGAATGGTTCTGCTCTTTCCTGGTCGGGAGAACTCAACGTATGGTGCTGGTGGGTGAATCTTCATCTTCTCCCCATGACCTCATGTGTGGAGTCGTGCAAGGTTCCATCTTAGTC
The DNA here is from genome assembly GCA_003113815.1 of Sphenodon punctatus. NCBI lineage: Eukaryota > Metazoa > Chordata > Lepidosauria > Sphenodontia > Sphenodontidae > Sphenodon > Sphenodon punctatus. Next base: position 4,831,341 of record QEPC01000529.1, on the reverse strand, counting down.
CTTCTCCTGTTTAACGTGTACATGCAGCCTTTTGGAGAGGTCATCAGAGGGTTTGGCGTAGGATGTCATCAATATGCTGATGACACCCAACTGTACCTCTCTTTTTCAGTTGACTCAGGCCCGGCAGTCTCGGTGCTCACCTGGTGTTTTTCAGCTGTGGGGGACTGGATCAGGGTGAACTGCCTGAAGCTGAATCCTGACAAGAAAAAGGTGATGCTTGTGGGGGGTGCCGGGAGAGTGGTGACCCCTGTCATAGATGGGGTCTGCCCTCTGCTGGTACCCCAGGTCCATAGTTTTGGGGTGCTCCTGGATCCACAGTCCTGGCTGGATGTTCAGGTGACAGTTGTGGTGAAGGGTGCATTTCACCAATTACATCTGGTGTGATGGTTTAAGCTGTATATCTCAGATGCAGACCTGGCCACTATCATCCATGCTTTTGTCACCTCAAGATTAAATTACTGTGACACACTCTACATGGGGCTACCCTTAGTGATGGTCCGGAAACTGCAGCTGGTTCAGAATGCGGGGGCCCAGCTCCTTAGGGAGACGGGTCGTCGCGAGAACGTTACACCAGTGCTCCGTTCTCTGCACTGGTTGCCAATAGTTTTCCGGGCCCAATTCAAGGTGCTGGTTTTGACCTTAAAAGCCCTAAATGGCCTGGGCCCTACCTACCTGCGGGATCACCTCACTCCCCAGGCTCTGGATCAACCCCTGCAGTCAGCTATGGGTGCCCTCCTTGAGGTCCCCCAGGTTTCCTGGGTGGCGACAATGACTGAGGAACTCCCTTCCAGTAGAGTTCTTGGAACTCCCTCTCGGTGCAGGTGTGCCTGGTCCCAGATCTCCCCTCTTTCCAATGACATTGTAAGACGTGGCTGTTCCACCAGGCCTTTGGTGAGGGAGATGGGTGAGGAAGGGGGATTGGATTGGGCAAGGGGGGCTACTTTAGTTTTTTGCTTTAGCGTTACTATTGGTTATTTTTTTATGTTGCTGTATTTTAAAATGTTGTGAGCTGCCCCGAGCTGTGAAGGCAGGAGGGGTTAGCAAAAAAATCTAATAAAATAAATAAAAGTAATTGACTTGCCTGTTGGCCATTGCAGGAATGGTGGATATTAACAGTAGATGGCAAATTTACTATTTGTTTCCCATCTATAGCACATGTCTGCTATGGCCATCCGCTGCTCTCCATGTGCCAGAAAATGGCTGTGGTAATGGCATTATGACTCATGTGAAATTCTGAGGGGGCGACAGCAGTCTGTTCATCTAAAAGGTTTATGTGCCCCTTTAGTAGAAGATTCCCTGTACACCAAGTCTTGATTATTTAATATTTCCCACAGAACAAGTGATTTCCAAACTTCAGTAGAATCCTACCAAACCCCTCATTCATCTTCCTCTGTTGTTTCTTTCTAAAATGTTCTGGGGGGTCACAATTTATGGGCTCTTAAATGTATGCATGTATTTAAATACCTTTAACTTCAGTGACAAACAAACATATGCTAAAGCCTGATGGACTTATTAGTTAATTCCGATAAATCAGTTCAGTCTGATAAATCTGATCCCCCTACTCTAATACAGACTTCGTAACCAAGCCAAGTACGTGCACTTGAGACCTCGCATCTTCATGAATGTTAGACTCCTTGTCTCTCCCTCTTCCTATGTCTCTCCCCTTCCTATGTCTCTCCCCCAGCTCCTGTCTCTCAGATTGTAAGCCCTAGGGGCAGGGACCATGTCTATTTTATTACTTTGTAAAGTGCTAGGTACACTGCTGGCGCTATATAAATGTTTGTTAATAAAATAATAATAATAATAATAATAAAAGCATTTATTTATTTATTTATTTATTTTATTCCTTATATTTATATGCCGCCCCCCATGCCTACGGCATCTCGGGGCAGCTTCCAACATAATAAAAACAATTTTTTAACATTAAAAATCTACAACTTCTTAATTAAAACAAATTTAAAACACACCCCACAGAAATTACCCCCCTCCCCTCCAAAGGCCTGGGCGAACAGCCAAGTCTTACAAATACATCGAAAGGCCAACAGGTACATTTGGTTGGACAATTCATGTGTTTAAATTTAAAACACATACTTAAGTACTTTCTACTCAGGTTCTAAAGCAGTGTGCTCAGCACAGCCACACTGTAGGATTACACCCAAAATGTGTTTCAGAATTGGGACTTGTTTCTCCTCCTATTCTTGGCTTTGTGCCTTCTTCTTTTATAGTCTCTCGTTTCCCTCTCTTTCCACCTTCAAATTCTTCTATGGTGGTCATACCTCCCCTTTAAAAGAAGATACTTATGAAAAACACACAGTGCAGGGTTACTTGGAGTACAGGGGAATCCTCTCCTAAAGGGGCACATAAACTGTTTAGATCAACAAACTAGAACTAATGCAGCCCTGCAACATGTATGTTTCGTAAGTGTCCTCTTTTAAAGGGGAGGTATGGCCACCCAAAATCCTTCCTTTAGATCCACTTTATTTATGGAAAACTTCAGACACTCATTTCAAAACTCTCATCTGCACTGTACAAAGCTCTCTCTGTAACACTCTACTAACAAATAAATAATGGGTACAGTATTTAATAGTAGTGAATAATTAAAAGGACTGTAACTCATTTCATTTTATTCATCCTTGTATGCCAGCTCAGTGCTACTGGGGGTGAAAACAGATGTTCAGGTGGCACAGCAACTTCCTGGCCTGGGGTGGGGTGGGAAGCAGTGGCTGCCACTCTCCAGATCAGGGAGAAACACCGACCAAACATACCCATCTCTGGAGAGCCATCCTGCCTCCCGCACACCCTGGTGGGGGTGGGACACAGCCCCACCCTAGCTCTATAGCAGGTCAGCAGAGAAGCAGATGTTCACTGAGTCCTGGGTCACAGCAGGCCAGTGTCATGTTTGTTTTCACCCTAGGTGTCACAGTTTCAGCGCTCACTCTCTCTAGATATGGGATTTACTCCCCTCAAAGGATTCCACTCGCTTGGCTATCCTCCTCTACTTTCTACACATTGGTACACAATTCTGAGCATAACCCTTCTCATTGTCATGATTTTGGGGGTCTACTACCCTCCTGTTCTGGGCTGGGTGACTCAGTTTCCCTCACTTGCAGCCCACCTGAACCAGTTCTCTTTCTGGCTGATTGAGTCCTGCAAGTGGGATAATCCTGTTGTCTCCCAACTTCCCAGAAAGTTCCCATTCACACCCTATTTCTTTGGGTTCACAAGAGCTTGAAGGCTCAAGTTTCTCAGCTTGTGTTCCCAATGTGAACAACAGAAATCACTTCTTAGTGAATAAGAAAGTTTATTGATTACATAAGCAAAGATAGTTTGACACATAGTGGCTAATAAAGTAAACAAAATAACACATTCCTAATCCAGACTGGATTAGTCCCTAAGTATATTTTACCCTACAAATAGTCCATGCACTTGAGTTCATTCTCAGACCGATGTTGGAAGGGCTGGGCCTTTAGTCCTTGAGTTTGTAGAAAGCAAAGTTCTTCTCTCTCAATGCATTCCTCCACCCACTGGCTGGCAAGCAGGCTCCTCCCCCCCCCCCCCCCCACCAAAGGTGGCTCGAGTCAGTGGTTGAACTGAATTCCAATTGTCACTGTGATAGCAAAGATATTTCCTTAAATACCTTTTCCATCCCTTTGTTTGACTTCCCGCCTTGAGAATTCTGTGTTACTCCTGCAGGAAGAGCTTCATTTGCAACTCCATGGGGTAAGTCTGGTTCTCCAGAGTGGGCCATCTGAATCAATATTCTTTTATCTCTCTCCAGTTCTTGGAGTGCATTTCCAGCTCTTGGTTTTACATTACATGATTACATGAAGTGAGTTTCCAGTTCTAATTTTAACATTACATACATGTTTAATATTTTAGCTTTACATATTTGTTAGACCGATAGTCCAGTATTTCTTTGTGACATTAGGTGAAAGGCCTATTTCCCTTACTTACATTAAATAATGCCTTATTTTCTAACCACCTGTATGTAAATCAAAGGGATTACTCATGAAGTAAGATAATCTTAGATACCAGCTAGAGAAGCTGAATGTAGCCTAAAGCAATTAATGCATTATTGAGCAAAGAAATAATTAGGTAAGTAGTAATATCATTATGTTTTTTCTCTCTGCTATATAGTTAAATACTAATTAAAATCTAAAGATTACTGCAGAAGAGTAAATAATTAATCACCATTAGCTACATATTTAATAATAGTTCTAGAATGATAGTAAACACGATGCAGAAAGTTACCATGGGATGGTTTTATTCTTGCCTACCCATTGCAGAAGTTAAGGAGATCACACTGAGGTCAAAAGAGCTCTTTTAGGCTGTAGGAATGATTTTTTAAAACCCCCTTTGGGCCAGTTAAAATAACACTAGTGAGTGCAGGAAATAGCAGAGCTGTTAAATAGCTACTTTGCCTGTCTCTCTACAGAAGACGTGTGGGGAGGCTTGCCAGACTGAAGGATCAATTATGTACGACTGACAGAGGAGGAGCTAGTTAACATGCACATAACAGAATTGGCTTGAAGGAGGAGCGCAGAAGATTAAGGAATACAGCACCGCGCTCAGAGTTACACAGCTCAGGAACTCAGTAAAAACTCAGTTGACAGTTTGAGGTGGACTCTAGAGTCACAAGTTGTATTGGAGGTTTCAAAGATGCAGTAAATAAATAAATTGTGCTCTCTCCCTTTTCTTTTCCTTTTTTTAATTAAAAAAGATCACATGTCAAAATAGAGCAATATACAGACCAAAATGTTGAACTGCACTTTTGGAGGGAAACTATTTTAAAGGACATTGAGGGACAGGACACAGATCCTGTGAAACACAGTTTGATTTGAAGAGAGCCAGTTATGGAAGTCAGGCAGGAGAGGTTATGCTTAACTGATGTGCTGGAATTCTGGGCCATTAGTTCATGTGCTGATGTTCTGAAGATATTACTACCATGCTGCATAAACGAGGATGCAGAGAAGTGGTAGACGTAGATATTCAAAAAGCATTTGACAAGATCCTATTTCTGCAATTAATGGCTAATAGTCACGGAATGGCTTGGTGTGAGTGAAGGGGAGGGAGAAATTAGGTCCTAAGAATAAGAGAAAGTGAAGCTTTAGATTTAAACATTTGAAATGAGAAAGATGCAAGGGGGACGTATTAATACCTTGTTTTCAGCATGTATATGCTAATAGTTTTTTTAGAGCTGAAATGAATAGGTGTTTTTGTATACAATCTATTAATATTATTTGCATTTTTAGGAAGTGCAGTGAATACCCCAGTAATTATTTGCCATGATAATTGCATAGCCATATATTCAGATATTTTGGACATTTCAGTTCCCACTTCGTTTCTAGAATCAATATGGATGGATGAACAGAACGCGGTTCGGATGTTCGGACGGTTGGTTGTTTGGTTTGAAACCCGAGTTTGGGTTCGGTTCGGCGGAGTTTGGTTTAACTTGGTCGAACATTCGAAAATGTTTCTGAAAACAAAGCAGGAACCAAATAATGGTTCACATGTTTCTGTGTTTATATGTTTGTTTTATATGTGTATTTTAATATTTTAATAATTTTAATATTATAAGCCGCCCTGAGTCACCTTGGTGGGAAGGGCAGGGTAATACATACATATAAATAAATAAATAAATAAATAAGCTTCACCAGACCTGATTATAAGTGGGCAAAACCAGTGGTCCGGTGATCTATGATTTTGCCATGGATATTAGTTTCACCACATGAAGTACAGTCTTGGGAAAAGACGCCAGACATTTACTGCTCTACAGCCGCATGGTGCAACTCCAGTACAAGGCAGTCCTGAATCCAGTGGATGTTACCAGTTGAACATTCTTTTATCTACAGACAGGGCCAGGGCTTTTTGCTGCCTTGGGGGGGTGGGGTGGGGGGGGAATGCCACCTTCCCTGCACCTTGTGTGCAACCCGTGTGCAATGCACGTGTCATGTGTGCAACCCTCATACATGTCAGGCACCGAGGGGCTGGCAGTCCCGGCTGTCCCTGCCTCCCAGCACCCAATCCAGCTGCCCTGCCATAAGAAAAAATGGCTGCAGGTTTTGCTGCTCCCTTCAGCTTGCAATCCTAGGTGGCCATTGATGCTGCCTAAATGGTAGTGCTTACTCTGTCTGTGGAAACACTTGGGTAACAGAGAAGCTATCATGCTGACTCCTACATCCTTCCTTTGCTGCATAAACATAGGAGTAGTGAGGGGACTGGGCATGGCCTGAAACAGGAAAGGAGAAATGCATTCCCAGTCCATGGCCTACTGGTATGTTTCTCCCTAGTGAGCTAGTGTGGTGTAGTGGCTACCTGGGTTGGGTCATGGGGGAGGCCCTGGTTCAAGTCTTACCTTAGCTAGAAACTCTCTGGCTGACTGTGGGCCAGTCACAATATTCTTTCAGCCTAATCTAGCTTACAAGGTTGTTGTGAGGATTAAAAGTTAAGTTAATTAGTATTTAGTTCTATGTGAAGTGCTCCGAGCACCATGGAAGGGGTATGCTATATAAAAATAAAAATTATTATTATAACTACTGTCTTATTTTCAGTAACTCAGCTTTCATTTTAAAACAAAAATGAACTTCAGCTGGTTCCAAACAGTGGGCCTAGACCCAAATAGGATCAGGCTATCTGTGGTGGACCTCTCAATCACAATGGGTGTTTATAGGCGTGCAGCCAGTGCACCAGCTGTATGTCCCAGGGAGGAGGGGATGCCCCCTGGCTGGGTCAGGTCAGGGAATGGAATAAATGTTTCCCCAGCCTGACCCAGATGGGGATGGGGGAGGGAGCAACATGCGGCTGGTGGCCCCATGCCATGATGCAGCTGGTGCCCCACCCTCAGTCATGATGGGCATTCATGGCTGCCAATAACAGACAACCATGGTTGGAAACCATGGCAATGCTGGGGCCAGGTTGGTGCAGAAAAACATGCCCACCCAGTTTGGCCCATTATGGCCTGCCTGGGCACCTGCCCAGACTGCGCACCAAGTTCCTTTTGGGCCCATGCTTATGGGCCAGTTGCCTACTCCGCTGGGGTCTGTATGAGGCCCACATCTGGTGGCCTGGAAACAATTACACAGGTGAGGCGCTGGCCCAGGAGGACTGTACTGGGCTGAACCAGGCCAGCATCATGACTATTAACACCCAATGATATTTGATATACTTTGCATGTCTCAGACCACGTTATTACATTATCTGGGGTGGGGTGGGGTTGGGATGGAGAATCATGTGGGCAATTGCAGCTCTATTCTCATGGGAATTAGCACACATAGGAATTATTATTATTATTAACAAACATTTATATAGCGCCAGCAGTGTACCTGGCACTTTACAAAGTAATAAAATAGACACGGTCCCTGCCCCTAGGGCTTACAATCTGAGAGACAGGAGCTGGGGGAGAGACTTAGGAAGGGGAACAGAGGGAGAGACAAGGGGTCTAACATTCATGAAGATGCGAGGTCTCAAGTGCACGTACTTGGCTTGGTTACGATGAGAATGACAGCAGGCAGGTCCATGTTGCAAGGATAAGGGTAAACCGATCGTAGGTATAGGAATAGTGGCTCAGCAGGATAAAGAGTCAGACAGAGCAGAGCGAAAGAGGTGAGTTTTAAGGAGAGATTTGAAGGTATGAAGGGAGGGTGCAAGGCGGATGTGGACAGGGAGGGAGTTCCAGGCATGGGGGGCAGCAAGTGAGAAGGGACGAAGGCGCTTAGGGGAGCAGGGAAGGCGTGGAAGGGTGAGAGAAGGGACAGAGGAGGAGCGAAGTGCACGGGCTGGAGTATGGAGGGCGATAAGTGCAGAGAGGTAGGGGGGAGCAAGGTTGTGAAGAGCTTTATAGGTGAAGACTAGGAGCTTGTGCAGGATTCGTTCAGGAAGGGGAAGCCAGTGAAGCGAAGAGAGGAGGGGCTGCACATGGTCGAAGCGACTGGCGAGGTAGATGACCCTGGCAGCAGAGTTTTGGACAGAGATGAGGGGAGAAAGGTGAGACCGGGGAAGGCCAGTGAGAAGGAGGTTACAGTAATCGAGGCGAGAGATGACCAGAGCATGAACAAGAGTTTTGGCAGACGAGACAGAGAGAAAAGGGCGAATCTTAGCAATGTTATGGAGGGAGAAGCGACAGGATTTAGCAACAGAGTCAATGTAGGGTTTAAAAGAAAGGGGTGAGTCAAAGATGAAGCCTAGGCTACGGGCTTGGGGGACAGGCAGGATGGTGACTCCATCAATAGTTATTGACAGTGAGGAAGGAGAGGAAGGATGAGGGGGGAAGATAAGGAGTTCAGTTTTAGCCATGTTGAGTTTGAGTTGACGTTGAGACATCCAGGTAGAGATGTCAGAGAGACAGTTGATGAGACGAGCTTGAACAGAGGGAGAGAGAGAGGGAGTAGAGAGATAGAGTTGAGTGTCATCAGCATAGAGGTGGTATTGGAAGCCATGGGAGGCAATGAGTTTGCCTAAGGATGAGGTATAGATCGAGAAGAGGAGAGGGCCAAGAACAGAGCCTTGAGGAACACCAACTGAGAGGGGGAAGGAGGAGGAGGCGGAGTTGGAGAGAGACACATTAAAGGAGCGGTCAGAGAGGTAGGAGGAGAACCAGTTATGGACAGAGCCACAAAAGCCAAGGGAGTGAAGGGAATCCAGCAAGAGTGAGTGGTCAACAGTATCGAAGGCAGCAGAGAGATCAAGGAGGACAAGAATGGAATAGAGACGTTTAGATTTAGCCACCAGAAGATCGTTGGTGATCTTAGCGAGAGCAGTTTCAGTAGAATGAAGGGGGCGGAAGCCAGATTGGAGGGGGTCAAGGGAGGAGTTGGAGGATAGGAAGTCAAGGCAGCGGGAGTAGACAACACGTTCAAGCAGCTTGGAAGCAAAAGGAAGGAGTGAGACAGGACGATAGCTAGAAGGGTCAGAGGGGTCAAGAGTGGACTTTTTGAGAATAGGAGAGACTGTGGCATGTTTGAAGGCAGAAGGGAAAGAGCCAGTAGAGAGGGAGAGGTTGATGATGTGCAGGAAGGAAGGGGCGACAGTGGGAGTAATGGAGGTGAGGAGGCGGGAAGGAATGGGATCAAGGGGGCAAGTGGAAGGGTTGGAGGAGGAGAGCAGAGAGGAGATTTCCTTAAGGGAGGCAGGGGAGAAGGAGGACATGAGAGAAGGAGGGGGAGGAGGGAGAGGGGTGGGAGTGGGAAGAGAAGAGGAGTGGGAAGCGATGTTGAGGCGGATCTTGTCTATCTTGGAGATGTGCTATTCCGCTTTTTCCAACAAGAACACTCAGGTATGACTAGGTGTTCTTGTGGGAGAAAAATGGAATAATTATCCTTTCCTATGTGTGCTAATTCCCATGAGAACAGAGCCATGATTGCCCTCACGGACATCTCTCCCCCCCCCCCCGGTAACGTGAGAAAGTGACCTTAGTTATTATCCAGTATCACAGGAATTTGGAAACCACTGCTCTGGATGGTATGGTCATGAAGGGTGCAATCTTCCATCCGTTTAATGAATGCATTAGTCCTTAGAGATGGCACTAGCCATGTTGAAGTGAAATGGATGCATGTCAGTTCTAAGGTCAAGCACTAGCACTAAACATCCAGAGGATCACCCTTTGGGTCAACCCCAGACATAATATTTATTTTATTTATTTCTTTACATTTATTGGGCGCCCCCTCATGCCTACGGCATCTCGGGGCGGCTCACAACTAAAATAAGAACCAATAATAATTGATGCAGAGAAGTGTACACTAGTCTGTAGAGAGCCTTAGACAATATTTATTTATTTATTTGCCATTTTTCTACCCCGCCCTAGGGATGGGCAAACAGAACCAAGTTCAGAAATTTGGTTCGGTTCAGTGCGGAAATTCGGTTCGGTTCAGAAGTTTGGTTCGGTCGACTGAACTATTTGAGTTTGGTCCGAACTCCGAACTTCCGAACAAAGTTTGGAAATTCAAACCCCATTGAACTAAATGGATTATTATCTTTTAGGGATGAGCGAACAGAGCCAAGTTCAGAAATTTGGTTCGATTCGGTTTGATTCGAAAATTTGGTTCGATTCGGAAATTCGGTTGGGTTGACCGAACTGGTCAAGTTCAGTCTGAATTCCGAACAACGTTCGCCCATCCCTACCCCGTCCCCTCCTGCTCAAGAGCAGCTCGGAGCAGCTTACAAAATACTAGGTAAAAACATAATAAGAACACATACATAAAATATCATTAAAACATTAAAATACTAAAAATAAACTAAAAGGGCAGAGCTCCCCCTCCCCACCCCACCCCATCCTACTCGTCTTCCTCTCCAAGGCCTGGCGGAACAGCTAGGTCTTACACTGTCTTCAGAAAGAGGGGAGGTCCGGAGCCAGGTGGGCCTCAATCGGCAGGGAGTTCCACAGCCTGGGAGCAGCTACTGAGAATGCCCTCCCCATCGTCACCACCTGGGCAACCCAGGGGACTTCAAGTCAGGCATCCCCGGTCGACCACAGGAACCGCAATGCAATCTGGGGCCTGAGTCGACTCCCACAGGTAAGCTGGGCCCAGGCCATTTAGGGCTTTATAGGTCCTTGAACCAGTACCTTGAATTGGGCCCAGAAGAGAATAGGCAGCCAGTGCAGAGAATGGAGCACCGGTGTAATGAGCCAGATCCGAGTCCCAAACATATGGCCGCAGTTGCTGTATCAGATATAACTGACAAAACGCTCCCTTCACCATAGCCTCCACCTAGAGATCCAGGAAGAGCTGTGAGTCGAGGAGCTTCCAAACTACGGACCTGTGCCCTACCCATCAACATCACCTCCATCTTGTCGGGATTCAACTTCAGATGACTTACTCTCATCTAGTCCCCCACAGCTGCCAAGTACAGGGTAAGCACCGAGACTGCTGGGTCTGGGTCTCCAGAAAAAGAGAGGTAAAGTTGTGTGTCATAGGCGTTATGATGACAATGCATGCTGAACGACCTCACCCAAAGACTGCATATACACGTTGAACAGGAGGGGGGACAGAATAGAACCCTGCGGGACTCCACATGTGAGGTTCCGGGGAGATGACGTACATTCCCCGAGAACCACACACTGAGTTCTCCTGGTCAGGAATGAGCCAATAGATTAAACCCTCCACCTAGGACAACCCTGGAGCTGCCTGCCTTGTTGATATGGAAAATGTGTACATGCAGCCACTCGGTGAGGTCGTGAGACGGTAGGTGGTGTGGTGTCATCAGTACTCTGATGACACACAGCTCTACCTCTCTTTTTCATCTGACCCAGACTCAGCAGTCTCGGTGCTTACCCAATGTCTGGTGGCTGTGGGCGACTGGATGAGGGTGAGCTGTCTGAAACTAAATCCTGACAAGATGGAGGTGATGTTGGTGGGGCGGGTGGTGGGTGTGACTTCCCCCATGAATGATGGGGTTCATCCACCGTTGGTCTCTCAGGTTCAGAGTCTGGGGGTACTCTTTGATCTGCAGCTTTGTATGGATCTCCAAATTGAGGCTGTGGCAAGGAGTGCTTTCCGCCAATTACATCTGGTGCAATGGGTTAGGCCATATGTCTCAGACTCTGATCTGACCACTGTCATCCATGACTTCATCACCTCAAGATTAGACTGTTGTAATGCATTCTACATGGGCTACCTTTGGTGATGGCCCGGAGACTACAACTGGTGCAGAATGTGGCAGCCCATCTCCTTACCAGGACAGGTCACTGTGAGCACATTACACCAGTGATCTGAGCTCTGCACTGGCTGCTGATAGCTTTCTGGGCACGATTCAAAGTGCTGGTGCTTACCTAAAAAGCATCCTCCTGGCTGCCGCTGCTTCCTCCTGCTGGGCTGGTCCCACGTTGCCGCTGCTGCTCTGGGCCCCCGCTGATCATCTGTGGGGGAAGGAAAGAATTGTTAGTGCAGGGGGATGGGGAAGCCTAGAAGCTGAAGCGCCCAGACTGGGTGCTCTGGCCTGAATCCCCCTCCCCCCCTGCCCGCACCCGGAAGTAGTCCAGGGGGACATAAAAGGGAGCCGCCTGCTGGGGAGCATAAAGACTTACCATCCTCCTGGCTGTTGCTGCTTGCTCCTGCTGGGCTGGTCCCACATCACCTCTGCTGCTCTGGGCCCCCACGATCATCTGTGGGGGCAGGAACGAACTGTGAGTGCTGGGGGCTGGGGGAGTCTAGAAGCTGAAGCGCCCAGACTGGGTGCTTTGGCCTGAATCCCCCTCCCCCCCTGTCTGCACCTGGAAGTAGCCTGGGGGAACATAAAAGGGAGCCGCCGGCCACGAGTCAAAGGGCCGTGACCAAAGGGTGTGGTCCTTTGGGGCCCTTTGGGGACCGTAGGGCATCCAAGGGGGTTACTGTGCTGTTGAGTTGTTTTTGTCAGGTTTTAAGGGGAGAGGGGGTGGGGAGGGACAGTTTGGGATGGGAGAGGTTACCCCAGCATGGAACTCTGGTGGCAGCGGGGAAATATGCCGGGGGGGGGAACCGCCTGGTGGCAGCAGGTGGGGGGTGTTGCCCAACTCCCGGTGGCAGAAGGAGGGGGGGATAAGGGCGGGATGATGCCTCTGATGCCGACCCCTGGTGGCAGCAGTGGGTTCAGCGGGGATGAGGGGGGAGGGGAGAAAAGATGGTGGGGGTGGGATATGGGGAGTGGAAAGGGGGAGGTGGGAGGTAAACTCTGGAGGCAGGGTGAGCAGCCGAGGGGTGGGGGTCAGGAAGGAGCAGATGGGGGGAGCAGCCATAGGGGTGATTGTGGGGCAGGGATGGTATGGTCTGAGGGGACGGGTGACTCACACTCCTAGGGGACCGAGGGTCCTGGTGGAGGTTGAGAGAGTCGCCCCCCCCCCCACTGAGGGTGAGAGAGGTTCGGGGGCTAGGGTCCGCCTGTAAAGAGCTGTTGCTGTTGAATGCAAGGTTCATGGTGAATAAGGCCCCGGTTATCCACGATCTGATCCTGGATGGGGCAGCGGACCTTGCATACATTACAGAAACCTGGATGGATGAGGGGGCGGGACTTGTTTTGGAGGACCTCGTCCCGGCCGGGTATGCTGTGCAGCACCAGCCCCGCATGGGAGGCCAGGGGGGAAGGTGTAGCTATTATTTTTAGAGAGGAATGGCCAGTTAGGAGATATCAAGTTCAGGAGATTTCAGGTATTGAGGTCCTCCATGTGGTGTTTGATTTGGCGGAGGGCAAGCTTGGGGTGCTACTGGTATACCGAGCCCCTTTCTGTCTGGCAGCTTCCCTTGCTGCTCTAGCAGAGCTGGCCTCAGAGATGGCGCTAAACTCCTCCAGGACTTTGGTCCTGGGGGACTTCCACGCCCATGCCAACGCCTGCCTTGTAGGAGCGGAGCATGAGTTCATGGCTGCCATGGCAACCATGGACTTGTCCCAGATGGTCAACTGCCTGACCCATGTGGGGGGGCATATTCTTGACCTGATTTTCTGTTCAGGCCTTGAGGCGGATAGTCCATTAGTGGGGGATGTACAAGTTCTGCCCTTGTCATGGATGGACCATTATCTCCTACAGGCCATCCTTTCAGTGCACCCCCTCCAGAAGGGGAATGGACCAGTTAGATTGGTCCAGCCTTGGAGGCTGATGGAACCGCAGCGGTTCCAGGAGGTTCTGAGGGAGTTAACCCTAGACCCTGACAGCCACTCTGCTGATATGCTGGTCCAGCATTGGAACACTTTGCTGGGGGAGGCCATTGACAGGGTGGCTCCAAGACATCCTCTGCCTCCGTCTTGTCACCGCAGGGTCCCTCGGTTTACTGAGGGGCTGCGGTGTATGAAACAGGCAGGCAAGAGAGTGGAGCTCTGCTGGCATCAGACTCGCTCCGAATCTGATCGACTTCTTCATAGGGCCCATTTGCAGTCCTATGTTGAGGCTGTGAGGACAGCAAAGAAAGATTTATTTGCTGCCCTCATAGTGTCTGCGAAGTCACGTCCAGCAGAGCTGTTTTGGGTGGTGCGGGGGCTGATCAGTCCAGCCTCCCTCTGCCTGAACGGAGACTTGTCCCAGGCCCTCTGTGAGGAGCTTGCCATCTATTTCGCAGACAAGATCGCTCAGATCTGGAGTAACTTTGATACCAGGTTGGAGGCAGTGGGTGAGGAGCACGAGGTTCTGGAGGCACCGTCTGGTCTATCTTTCTGGGAGGAGTTTCGGGAAATGAAGCCTGCCGATGCAGTGGATGTCCTGGGGTCTGTTAGAGCCACAAGTTGTGAATTAGATCCATGCCCCTGGTTGGTGAAAGCCTCCAGGGAGATGTTGGGGGTGGTGCTGGCGAGGGTGGTCAACGCATCCCTCCAGCAGGGGAGGCTGTTGCCCAGTATCAAGGAGGCTGTGGTGCACCCCCTTCTGAAGAAGTCATCTCTGGATGTGGGTGCACTCACCAGCTACCGCCCCATCTCTAATCTTCCTTTCTTAGGGAAGGTTATTGAATGGGCAGTGGCACTGCAGCTCCAGGCGCATCTGGATAGTATCAGTTTCCTTGACCCTTTTCAGTCTGGCTATGGTACTGAGACAGCGTTGGTGGCCTTGGTGGACTATCTCTGCCGGGAGATGGACGCAGAATGTTCAACATTTCCGATCCTGCTAGATCTCTCAGTCGCTTTTGACACTGTGGACCATGGGCTGCTGTTGAGATGGCTGTGAGACCATCTGGAAGGGACGGTCCTCGGGTGGTTCTGCTCATTCCTCTTGGGGAGAAGCCAGCAGGTGGTGTTGGGGGCTGAAACATCAAGCACCCGGGCCTTGACCTGTGGTGTTCCGCAGGGTTTGATTCTGTTTCCGTTATTATTTAACGTATATATGCAGCCCCTGGGCAAGATCATGAGAGGGTTCAGGGTGTGCTGTCACCAATATGCTGATGATACTCAGCTGTACCTCTCGTTTTCAACTGACCCAGGTCCTGCTGTCTCGATACTTTCCCAATGCTTGGAGACCATGGTGGATTGGATGCGGCACTTAATCTTAATCTGAAACTTAATCCCAATAAGATGGAGGTGTTAGTGGTGGGAAGGGCGAGGGGGGTGCTGGCTCTTCCGGTGGGCGGGGTGTGTGTGTCTGCCCTCCTGTAGCCTAGTAGGTTTGGAGTCTGGGGGTAGTGTTGGATTCGGACTTCCAGCTGTATGTAGTACGGAGGCTCCATCCATACATCTCCAGGCCTGACCTGGCCATTCTCATCCATGCCTTCATCACCTCGAGGCTGGACTACTGCAACGCGCTCTATGTGGGGCTTCTCCTGTTTCTGGTTCGGAGACTGCAGCTAGTGCAGATTGTGGCAGCCCGTCGCCTTATGGCGACGGGTCAGCGGGAACACATTAACACCTGTGCTCTGCACTCTGCACTGGTTGCCTATAGCGTACTGGGCCAGATTCAAGGTGTTAGTTTTGATCTATAAAGCCCTACACAGTCTCAGCCCCTCATACCTCGGGGACCGCCTCGCCCGCCGCATCTCAAAGTGATCCCTCCAGTCTACTAGGGGCGCCTTCCTGGAGGTCCCCCATGTAAAACGGGGGAACACAATGGAATGGGCGTTCTCGGTGGCTGGGCACGACTCTGGAATTCCCTCACCGAGGAAGCTCGCCTGGCCCCAGGTCTGCTGGCGTTCCGCCGAGCCTGCAAGACCTGGCTGTTCACCCAGGCCTTCGGAGGGGAGGATGGGAGGGAGGGGTAGGTGGGGGGGAGATGTTTTTTTTTAAACATTATTGTTGTTGTTTTTAGTGTTGTAAGCCACCCTGTGGCCATGAGGAGACGGCTAATAAATATAACAAATAAATAATGATAATATATAGTCTGGGTCCCTTATAAGACCGCCTCACTCTCCGTGCCCTGGATTGACCCCTGCGATCCACTGGGAGTGCCCTTATTATTTTTATTTATTTATTTCATGCATTTCTACCCCACCCCTCCTGCCATGCAGCTCGGGGCGGCTTCCAAAATACTAAAACAATAAAATCAATTTAAAACCATCCAACATATTATAAACATTAAAACATTAAAACAGGGCTAAGAGCAGCATAAAACCCAAAATAGATGGGGGCACTAAACACCCCCCCTACCCCTCCCTCCCAAAGGCCTGGGCAAACAGCCAGGTCTTACAGTATCACCGAAATGTTAACAGGCTAGGGGCCAGGCGAGCTTCCTCCCGAAGGGAGTTCCAAAGCCGCGGCCCCACTACCGAGATGCCCTCTCCATCGTGGCCCCCCGCTTAACATGGGGGACCTCCAGGAAGGCACCCCCGGCAGACCGCAGGAGCCGTTCTGGGGCACAGAGGGCGAGGCGGTCCCTAAGGTATGAGGGGCCAAGACCGTGTAGGGCTTTATAGATCATCACCAACACCTTGAACTTGGCTCGGCACGCTATCGGCAGCCAGAGCAGAGCTCGGAGCACCGGTGTAATATGCTCCCAATGGCCCGTCCCCATGAGAAGATGAGCTGCCGCATTCTGCACTAGCTGCAGCCTCCAAACCAAGCACAAGGGAAGCCCCACGTAGAGCGTGTTACAGTAGTCGAGCCTCGAGGTGACGAAGGCATGGATGAGGGAGGCCAGGTCCGGGCCGGAGACATACGGACGCAGCCTACGCACTAGATAAAGCTGGCGGAAGGCAGCCTTAGCGACTGCCCCCCCCTGCCGCTCCAGACGCAGGTCTGCGTCCAATATGACCCCCAGACTCCGGACCTGCTGAGCTACAGGGGGGCAAACCCCCCCAACTAGGGGGGCCACCACCCCCTTCGCCCTCCCCACCACCATCACCTCCGTCTTATCTGGGTTGAGCTTCAGTCTGCTCAGCCGCATCCAATCCGCCACGGCCTCCAAACATTGGGATAGCACCGAGATAGCAGGGTCTGGGTCAGTAGAAAAGGAGAGGTACAGCTGAGTATCATCAGCATACTGGTGACATCGCACCCCGAACCCTCTCACGACCTCCCCCAAGGGCTGCATATAGATATTAAATAATAATGGAGACAAGATCGATCCCTGCGGAACGCCACACGGTAAGGCGCGGGGGCTCGATGTTTCCTCCCCCAACACCACCCGCTGGCTCCTCCCCGAGAGGAATGAACGGAACCATTCAAGAACAGTCCCGTCCAGACCCCCCCGGTCACGCAGTCGTCTCAACAGCAGCCCATGGTCCACGGTGTCAAAAGCGGCCGAGAGATCGAGCAGGATGAGAAATGTCGAACATCCCGCATCCATCTCCCGGCGGAGGTCGTCCACCAAGGCCACCAACGCCGTCTCGGTGCCATAGCCGGGGCGGAACCCAGATTGAAAAGGGTCAAGGAGCCCGATGTTATCTAGATGACCCTGGAGCTGGAGCGCCACTGCCCGCTCAATAACCTTCCCTAAAAAGGGAAGGTTAGAGACAGGTCGGTAGCTGGCGAGCGCGTCTACGTCCAACGATGGTTTTTTCAGCAGGGGGCGCACCACAGCCTCTTTTAAGCAAGGCGACAACCTCCCCTGCCGAAGGGACGCATTCACCACCCTCGCCAGCACCGTCCCCAACGTCTCCCCGGAAGCTTTTATTAACCAGGACGGGCATGGATCTAGTTGACAACACGTGGCCCTCACAGACCCCAGGACATCCACCACATCGGCTGGCGTCACTTCCTGAAACTCACCCCATAAAGATGGACCAGACGGACCCTCCGCCCCCCCGCGCTCTTCCCCTACTGCTATCAACCCAGCGTCGAAATCGGCCTGAATCCGAGCGATCTTGTCTGCGAAGTAGATGACAAACTCCTCACAGCGGGCCCGGGACAAGTCCCCATCCAGGCGGAGGGAGGCCGGACTCACCAGCCCCCGCACCACCCGAAACAGCTCCGCTGGACGCGACTTCGCAGACGCTATGAGGACGGCGAGGAATTCCTTCCTCGCCGTCCTCACAGCCTCCACATAGGACCGCAAATGGGCCCTATGGAGAAGACGATCGGAGACAGACCGAGTCCGACGCCAGCGTCGCTCTAGCCTCCTGCCCACACGCTTCATACACCGCAGCCCCTCAGTAAACCAAGGGGTCCTGCGGTGACGAGACCGAGGCAGAAGGCGCCTCGGAGCCACCCTGTCAATGGCCTCCTCCAGCAAGATGTTCCAATGCCGGACCAGCTCATCCACAGAGTGACCGTCCACATCCAGGGTAAGCTCCCTCAGGACCTCCTGGAACCGCTGGGGTTCCATCAGCCTCCGAGGGCGGACCATCCTAAGTGGTCCCTTCCCCTTCTGGAGGGACTGCGCTAGAAGACCCCGGGTAGTGCGGGGGGCTACAATGGAGAGGGCATTCTAGGTGGTGGCACCTAGGCTGTGGAACTCCCTTCTGGTGAAGGCCTGGATGGCCCCACATCTTGCCTTATTTCAACAACAGTACAAGACCTGGTTGTTCTGCCAGCCTTTTGATGTGGGAGGTGGGTGAAGGGTGAGTGAAGGTGGGAGTGGAGGATGGGGGTTTTATTTTCTTATTCTTATTTTTATGCCTTCCTTTTATGTATTTTATGTATATTTTAAATTATTAACTATCTAAGCAAACAAGATGAGTCTACTACAGAGAGGCTACCCAAGGTAGCTGAATCCATGTTCTGCATATTTGCTACAGAACATTTGTCTAAGGTCTGGATTTTCTCAGCTAAAGTGCAATATATATGTTCAGAAGGCTTAGCCACATGCTTAACACAACATGTGTGTTTTATCACAGGAGTTCCTAAGAATCTAGCAGCATCATACTCTTTGATTGGTCTAAATTACACCCTTGCAATTATTTCAGTTTATACAATGTCACTGTGAAAGAAGGAAAGAAGGGCAAGCCTTTAAGTCTGCAGTTGTAATACAACAAAGACTATACAAACTACAATCAAAATGTTGATAGAAGAAAGAAACCGTTAAGTGACAATTATGGGTTTTTAAAAATGAGATACTACCATGCATGGCCATCCAATAATCATGCACCCAACTGATTGTTTGAAGGGGGTGCTTGGGATGCGCACTCCCATGAGCCACATAGCACCGATATATAACCACTTACAGGACACTGTCGAAAAATCTGGAGTGTGCTGTAAGCCAAAAAAGTGCATGGGGACAGGTACCCGTGCATTCCCTGCCCATATAAACTGAGGCACTGACTCATGCCAGCAGACATCTGTGGCTGGCAGCCTCCACAGTCCCACCCAGAGCCCTGCTGGGAGCTCTTAAAGGACACACCCAAAAATTTAACACTGTGGTGACTCACTGTACAACAACCCCCCCTCATGACAGACGAGAGAGCAGCCAATGCCAATGGAGGACATCAGCTCAGACAGCAGCTTCCTGCATGTCCCCCCAGTATGCGTCTCCATTGTTGCCTGCGACTGCCAGAAGCTGCACCGGCTGCTGGGCAGGAAGGGGGTACTGGCATCTGTGGCTTCCTGTTTCCATGGTGTCCACAGCTGTGTGTCATGGCAGAGGGTGAGCAGCCAGATGGGGCTTGAGGTGGTAATGCTGCTGGAAGGGGGCAGGTGGTGGGAGTGTGTGGAGGCTTCCCATGTGGGTGCGGTGGCCACCTTGGGAGCTGCTTGTTAGAATCCCTCCCCACTCACACCACATGCGTGGGCAGTCTGCAGCTGTGCCACTCAATGACCACAGACCCCTCCTCTAGCCTGGTTCATTTTCTGATAACACACAGACAGCAGAGCCAGGGGCCTTTTGCCTCACAATCATTCCAAGTCAGACTGTTGTCTAGTTAATGATGCATGTTTGTACTGCAACATTGCTTATATAGCTTTATCATATTTAATTTTCTACAATAGTAGGTCTTGGTATTAAAGAAAACATTTGCTGTTTTAATAAGCTTGCCAGTAAATCCATCCTCCCAATAAAAATATAACCTTTCCCACATTTATTTGTTTTAAAAAACCTAAAAATATTAAAATGGTGAATAATATAGCTGAATTTATTTTGACAACAAATGATGTCAAAGTAATAATAATGGTGTTAAACTATCACCTGCGAGTGATAGTTTAAAATAGGTCACTGGCAGGTGAGAAAGGGAACAATCATAACAGACTAACAAGCAGACCAGTTTCTTGCTCTGCACAAGGTGTTCATGTACAACCACCTCTACCCATACATACCACACTTTAAACATATAGTTTATAGAGAACCAGCAATTCTGACCCCCTGGAGATTTTGTGAATAAACCAATTAAAATAGCACAAGATCAGTATCTTGTAGAAACTAGTAAATACAGTTTCACTGTTGACTAGAATATCTGACCTGAAAAATAATTTTAGGATTTTGTGTGACTGTGTATCTCAATAGTTCTTTTAATAAACACAGGTAAATTGGAAAGCAAGCGAGCACTGAACTTGATAGACACTTTTTCTCCCCCCCTTTCTTCTACCCCTCTTCGCTGCATGAAAAAAATTAAAATGATATTTGCAGTAACATAACATGAGCCAAGCTATGAAATTTAATGTCCCAAAGCAGGTTCAGCATGCCTGAACAAGAACACAATGATGGGAAAAAGTTACTCTAATTATAAAACTTATGGCCATTAAGTTATTTATGTTCCAGATATTTTCTGCAGATCTTTGCAAAGCTTTAAATGTGCAATCTGAGAAAATAATTTTTCTGGAAAATGACTGAGATAACTGTTGATAAGAAATTAAAATGAATTATGTAGAAGTCACTGTATAGCAGCATCAGATGCAATTTTGCTATTGAAATTGCTTTAATATTGTGAGTACTTAAACACTCTTCTCAAATGATCATCTATTACCAAAAATGTATATTTGGATGTATGCACATTTACAAATTATGGTGAACTTTATTCCAAGGAGCAGCCCAATAAAAGATATCAAAAGGCATAAATATTCATTTTATTAAGTGCCAGCTCTATCCTTGAAGTTTCTGAAGCAGACAAATAGGCAAGAAGTCTACACATGGTAAATATTATATTGCAATTAAATAAGTAAGGTTTTTAAATCCTGAGGAGAGGTAAAAAATAGACAGCGTAATTTCAAACTGAACTATAATGAGTGGGGAGGTGCCACAGGCAAAATAAGGAGAGAATTTGGCTATTTCAACCCCTGCTACCTCAAAGGATAGACTAATATTTACTTTGTTATCATACCAGAATTTGACATTTCCTTGAAAAAAGTCAGCACACAACCATTGCTGATTGAGAACTGATTCAAAGCCGTCAAGTCAACAAAAAGACTCACATTGATTTCCAGTTGCTCGGTTCCAGACTAGGGCTGTACCGGATAGTACTTCTGAGTACTCAGGCTGAATACCGACGTTCCGAATAATCGGCCTGAGTATTCAGCGGCCGTTTGGCACTGTTGCTGAAGTTTCAGAATTCAGACTCGGAATTCCAGACCTCGGAAAACTCTGGAAATTTCAGAAACTTTGGAATGTAGTTGCAAAGCTCTTCAATCCACAGCCAAAGCACTACCCAGAAAAGCACTACCCAGAAAACCAGGCTAGCAAGAGTGGAACAATTGCTCCAGAAGACAACCCCACAAAAGTGCAACTGCATGCAGAAATAAATAAATAAATAAATAAATAAATAAATAATAATAATAAAAATAAATAAAACAACAACAACAGTAGTGTACTCACAACATGGCCCACCATCAGTAGTGAGTGCACCCACTTTAATCATTATGCCAACCAAGCAATGCAGAAAAATGCAGGCAAGCAAGGGACATTTGCTCAAAAAGAATACAACAACCCTGCAAAACAGTCTGCAACTGCATAGAGAAATAAATTCCACCAAAAGCCAGCAAACCCAGGCCCCAGCAGTCACAAAACCAGACATTAATTTCACACTGCCCCCCTCCAGGGGCACCCTCTTGGCATGGCATTGATACTGTGGCGCTGGCAACTGTAACAGACCAGGCAAGGGGAAGTGGAGCCAGGCAGAGAGATCCCTCTGGCCTCATGGTGCCAAGTGCCAACCAAGCAGCAAGCAGAACTAGAAGCAATGTGGCACCCAATTATTATTATTTTTTTAAAACTGCATGCCATGGTAAAGGTAACCCCCATCCCCCAGCATTGGCCCTATGGACAGATCAGGCCAGGCCAGGCACCCCTTCCCCCCAGCGAACAGATCTAGTAGCAATGTAGCACAGAGCCAAAGAGAATGGACAAGATGGCTGCAGACACTTTTATTTTGCCCTTCCAGTCAATCAACTGCTTGCCATCTGACTTGGCCAGCCAACCAAAACTTGCCATCTGACTTACCATCACTCCCATAATCCCTTCCTACCAAATATGGCACTAAGTTTTATTTCCAGAAGAAGCTCAATGATTGCAGTGGTTTTAAAAGTTTCCTAAGTTTTCCGAATAATGGCCTTGGTCCTTAGAACTTCGGAAGTTGGACTTTCAGAATCAAATACCGTAATATTCAGCTATCTTTGAAGTTTTACGAAGACTTCGTTTCAGCTCTATTCCCAGCAAGTTCTGTGAGGCATCTGTGTAAGAATGAGGTCAAAATCAGACTCTATCTTGTTAACTCATTTTGCTATATTTATTAGCTCTTTGTATCACTGACATTTCTGAGGTACTTTTCACCATGTCCTGGAACAATTAGTGTAGAGGTGAGCATTGTTTTGCATCAGGAGCCTTCTTCCTCCTTGTTATTGAGAAATCAATGACAATACTCAAAAGCTTAATGTGGCTTTCTGCTCCTCCTTTTGAGCCCAGGAGGAGTCTGCATGAACCCCTCTGGGGACCATGGGAAGCAGAGAGTATTCATTCCGTGGTCCCTTCAGCCACAATTCTGATCTGCCCCTACTCAGGGTTCTGAACGGGGCTAGCAAAAAGCTTTTATACCAGCTCTACACTGTTTTAAAAAGCCTACTGCACAGGGGAACTCTCAGTTAACCATTTCTTTTCACGTTAGGGGCCATTTACATTGCCAAAGTAGCTCAAAAGGATCTAAGGGATCTTACTTCAAATGAGAATCAAGGCATGAAAGTCTAAGTTATAACTAATTTGAGACATCATTTTTCTTTATCTCTGTATGGATTTGTAGCATTGCTTGTTATAATGATGCTGCAATTCCTAAATAAGAAACCTGTTTGGAAGGCAGCGTGATATATTTCATATATGTCCTAACTCTCTCTGAAGGAGTCATTAAAAAGTTTTGCTCCAGAGCTGTGATTTGAGCAACAAAACTTGCTAGACTAGAAACATACTTCAAATACTAAGGCTACATGGTTACTGAATAAAGATTCTGTGATAGTGCCCATTCTACCATATGGGCTGGTACATTTGACATGCTCCATGCCACAGATACCATACATCCATTATTATTCATGTCTCTAATATCAACCTGTCCCATTTTGTCAGAAACAAATGACATATTCTCACCTTGTAACTTAGAGACTGATGTGAATAACTGCTCTTAAGTCAATGAAGGTTACACATTCATTGTAAAGTACTCTGTGTTAAAACCAGGTGCAGTGCTACCCCTAGGACGTATGGGGCAGTGCCCCTCCTGGCCCACCGCGCCCAGTACCTTACAAAAAGTCCTGTCCCCAGTGATGGCCACGCTGTTTCAAGCCGCTCCGGTGCTCTGTAATTTCTGTTTAGAGCAAGCTGGAGCTTGTGCATGCACGGTCCTCCAAGCTGGAGCTGCAAAGCACCGCTTTGGTCACTTGCGGGGGGGGGAGGGGTCACTTGCAGGTCAGGACTTGAGGGGGAGCCTGGGAGCCTGGGAGGGTACTTGGAGAGCCAGAGGCTCATTGAAGGAGACCTGTAAGGGTCAAAAGTTGGAAGAACGTGCTGTGGGCGGCTAGGGTGTGCCATCCACCACATGTGCATAGCAAAGAGCAACACATTGCCAGGATCGCTTGGGGCAGTATTTCATGGAGCTCTGTGGAGAGGCAACTGGCAGCAACAGTAATTTTATATGGGTAGTAGCCCGTGGCACCCTGTGGGCAAGAGAGGGGGCAGGAGGGGGAGCAATGGATGTGTGTGTGTGTGTGTGTGTGACTGTTGTGACGTGTGTGTGCTAATGGCTGGTGGAACAGCAACCGCAGGGGGGGAAGGGGCGAATGATTTGTGTATTGTTTTGTGTATTTTATTCAGTGTCTCACTCAGCGCAGGCTTTTTCTCTCATGTGGTGTGAATGTGGGGGCTGCCTGCTGCTCCAGAGACCAGAACATATATAAAGGTGACTCCACAGGTGCCATTTTATCTCTCTTTCAGTTCTTGAGAGAGAGAGTTTCCAGTTGGCCAGTCAGCTGGTGGTCAGACTGACTCTTTTTCATTCAAATTACGGATCACTCTTAGATTATATTTATTTATGTATAATATTTTATTAATAATAATCATCTCAAGGAAGCAAGTTAGGTAGTTCCATACTGAGTCAGACCAAGGGTCCATCATCAAGCCCAGCATCCTGTCCTCCAGTGGGGAGGAGACACTGCCAAGCTCAGCCTGCCCTGTCTGGGCTCAGGCCTGCTGGGTGAGTACATTGGGGACCCAGTTGGGGTTTGGCCATGGCTTTTTTGGGGAGGCCCAGGGAGCTTGTCTTGGGAGGATAGGGGGAAGGAGGAGCCAGGAGGGGGAGGTTTTATAATAAATAGTGATTATTATCTTCCCCTTTTATGGAAGGTTATTGAATGGGCAGTGGCACTGCAGCTCCAGGTGCATTTGGATAGCACTGGTTTCCTGGACCCTTTTCAATCTGGGTTCCACCCCGGCTATGGTACGGAGACAGTGTTGGTGGCCTTGGTGGATGATCTCCGCCGGAAGATGGACGCAGGATGTTCAACATTCTTGATCCTGCTAGATCTCTCGGCCGCATTTGACACTGTGGACCATGGTGCTGATGGCTGCGAGATGGCTGCGAGACCTGGGGGCATCTGGATGGGACTGTCCTAGGGTGGTTCTGCTCATTCCTCTCAGGGATAAGCCAACAGGTGGTGCTGGGGGCTGAAATATCAAGCCCCCAGGCCTTGACCTGTGGCATTCCGCAGGGTTTGATCTTGTCACTGCTATTATTTAATGTATATATGCAGCCCCTGGGGGAGCTCATGAGAGGGTTCGGGGTGCGATGTCACCAATATGCTGATGATACTCAGCTGTACCTCTCATTTTCAACTGACCCAGTTCCTGCTGTCTCATTACTTTCCCAATGTTTGGAGGCTGTGGCTGATTGGATGCGGCAGAACAGACTGAAGCTCAATCCTGATAAGATGGAGGTGATGGTGGTGGGCAGGGAGAGGGAGGTACTGGCTCCCCTGGTAGGGGGGTTCTCCCTCCTGTAGCCAAGCAGGTGCAGAATTCGGCAGCCCTTCTCCTTATGGGGACGGGAAGGTGGGAGCACATAACACCTGTGCTCCGTACTCTGCACTGGCTGCCTATAGCGTACCGAGCCCCAGTCAAGGTTTTAGTGTTTATCTATAAAGCCCTACATGGTCTGGACCCCTCATACCTTGGGGACTGCCTCGCCCTCCGCACCTCAGAGCGATCCCTGTGGTCCACCGGGGGTGCCTTTTTGGAGGTCTCCTGAGTAAAGCGTGGGGCCACAATGGAGAGGGTGTTCTCAGTGGCCAGGCTGAGGCTCTGGAATTCCCTCCCGGAGGAAGCCCATCTGGCCCCAGGTCTGTTGGCATTTCGGCGAGCCTGCAAGACCTGGCTGTTCGCCCAGGCCTTTGGAGGGGAGGGTTGGAGAGTGGGGTAGGGGGGGGGATTTTTGAAGAGTTTTTATGTTGAGGGGGTTTGTATTTTTAAAACATTGCTTTAATGAATTTTATTGTGTGTTTTTATGCTGTAAGCTGCCCCGGGATGCCGTAGGCATGAGGGGGTGGCAAACAAATATTTATAAATAAATAAATAAATAAATAAATAAACTATTGGATGATATCACATATGGTTATTACATACAGATTGGTTCTGCCCTTTTAGTATATTTTTAGTATTTTTAGGATATTTTAAATTAATTTTTAAATTGTGAGTAATAATATGTTTTAATTATGAATTGTAATTGTTGATTGTGTGTGTTGTAAACTGCCCCGAGCTGCTCTGTGAGCAGGAGGGTGCGGATTAAAATTTAAATAAATAAATATGATTCTGCTGCCAGCTTCCTCAAGATATTAATTCTTAATTTTTATTTGAGTAAAGTTGAACTTGCTGCTGTGTGGTGTACTGTAACTTGAAGGAATAGACTTAAAAACCACAACTACTTCTACTACCAGTAGTAGCAGAAGTAGCTTTTCAGCCATTTCCATTGGTTAATGAAATAGTGGTTTTCAAGTGCTAAAAATATCCTATGTTCACACTAGTAGTAGTATCTCTGCACTGCAATAACCTTTAATAAAGTAAAGGCTGTTACAGAGATAGATAATACTACTGGTGTGAACAACTTGGTTTTTTTCTTTCTCACTTAGAAACCACTATTGCATTTTCCTAATTAAGATTGATGTGTCTTGTGTCTAAGGGTTGGTTGAAGCCAAATATTGAGCTGCTGATCTAGAATATCAAGTAGGTGTTCTGAGGTGAGCAGCTGAATATTTGGTCTCTAGCTTGGTATGATCTGTGCTAGTTGCAATGCATGCTGCAAGGGATGTACTGCTGGTTTCCCTCCTCTGCTCTCCCAATTATTAATTATTAATTATTATTATTATTATTATTATTATAAACATTTATATAGCACCAGTAGTGTGACCTGGTACTGTACAGAACATAGAAATAGACACGATCCCTGCCTGTGGCTGCCCAAAGCATGTACAAAAAAGACAGTGGCGATTTTGTGGAGCTGGAGCATCCACAACGTTTGTTGAAGTCTTTGCTGTTTTCCACTTTAAACTGTCTGCTGTCTCTGTGTTCGCTGGGGGGAACTAGGGGCTTTGATGGAAAAGGTTTACAATCTTTGCTGCAATATTTTCTGCATTTGAAAATGGCCCTGCCCTGCCCTTTTGAAGTCTGGACATGGGATGTTGCAGGCTTGTCTGTGAGAAGGCCATGCTACAGGTTGGTTCACTAATTATTAGTCTTTGCAGGAAGGTTCGTTGTAGCAGCTCAGATACCTTTTACATTGCAACAGAACTGTGTGTAGCATGTTTTCTGTTTTGGGACAAGTGGAACTCCATGATGCTGTTTTTGTGATGTGCAGTGCTAAGGACTTCACATAATACTGTTGGGTCAATGGTCTAAGGATTTCTGGTTTGTTTTGCTTGCTCTGTGCTTGCATGATGCACTGCTGCTTTCCTTCTCCTACCAAGCATAAGTAGAGAGGCCATTTTGTGAATTTGTGGGTTCACTGGTAATGACCACTCTTGTTTAGCAGTTAGCAGTTAGTTTATTTAGGCTAGCTTTCGCCATAGCCACAGAAAAAGCTACGTAGTACAAAAACAAAGACAATAACATACAGAATACAATATAGAGTTGAAAACTAGGTACATAATCTTTTCATCACCTAGCACCTATAAATAATACACATAAGTAAAATAAAATTGCCTTGCTCTTTTACGGAGATCACTGCGGCAGAGCTTAGCCCCTAATAACTAAAATAAGACAAACTTAGCCTGATCTCTGGCATAGTGCTGACTGGCTAGATAATTACTTTCCCTTATCATTGAGTTTTGCCCCAAGCAGCAACTTCTCAGACCGTACAACCCTCAAATAACATCAACTAAACTATATATATTCCTAGACATAGTCATGATCGATATTGATTTACCCATAGATCAAAACGAGATAGTCTAAATTTAGCTCAAATACACAGATTTTTCAGCCCATGTACAAATTAAGCAGGGATAATTAGCAACCGACAAGCCAATAGTTATACTCCTCCAAAAAATCAGGTGGAATTGATTCAAAATCCTTCATCAGATTAGAGAGAATAGCCGACTGGGCATCTTTAAGGGCTGCATGTATAACTTTCCTCCTTTTTTCAACCGGGTCAACAAATGTGGCAACTGCAACCAGATTGTCAGCTGTTGTCAGAGTGACTAAAAAATAAATGGATCTCTCTCTCTTTATCCTTCTTGACTTTTCCCATAATGGAGTTAGCCATACATCCCTCAAGTTATGGTAATACGGACAATATAACATTTGATGCTCTGTAGTTTCAATCTCCTGCTTAGAGCAAGTACAATAACACAGGTTATACCAAGTTTTTGAGGATCTACCATCTAACACAGCAGTTCGAATCAACTGGAATCAACTGGGTATAATTTCTTCTTAATATCCTATTAGCCAGTATATCCAGATAGGATTCCATAACGAAGAGTGTCTTAATTACCACCAAATTAGGCGCAGCTTTCCACTGCTTAACCAGGGAGATATCTTCTTGCTTAGTGATATCACTAGATCTAAGATTGATTTCTCCTTTGATAAAAGCCACAGATTTCCCCTGGAAGCAGGCAAAGGAAAATCCCAGTCCCCGCAATAGGGTAGCCAAATAGTTCACCCAGGGATAAGTACGAGCCCCAGTGTACAGGAGCTCCTCCATTAAGCACTGAACTGGGAGTGAGTCCTGCTGCTGAGTCATTAGGGATGGGCGAACGTGGTTCGCAAGTTCGGAGTTCGGCCCGAACTCGGCCTGTTCGGATGACCGAACCCAAACCTGAATTTGAACATGAACTGACAGAACCAAACTCAATTCATAATGTCGAAATGACCGAACAGTTCAGTCAGTTCGGATCGCGTTCGGGTGGCAAAAAAAGGGTCACTGGAAGGTCAAACATGACAGGGAGGGGTAGTCAGCTGAGGAGCAGACTTCCAGGCACCAGGGGTGGAGAGACTTGCAAGAAACAAAACTATCTGCCTCCCCCCTTCCCAACACCTTCTGAGCTAGTCACTGTTCCTGAACAGCAGGCGTTTCAGAAGGCTCCCTCTCCCAGCATTTCCCAGCTCCCCAATCCATTGCAATCCTCCTCCCATTTCACCCATCCAACCCATCTACCCCCATATTCTCATTCATTTATTTAGCTTAGCTTAGATAGATTTAGTGGTTATTTTTTGTTTTTACCCCTCCCTGTGTTCCCTGTGTTCAATCTTCCTTCCTCCCTCCCCCCTCCATTGAATCCTTTCCCTCTCCCATATATTCCATCCCAGATTCCCTTCCCTTCCCCTGTTTTTTCATTTAGAGTAGGATTATTAGATTGCTTTAAGTTTCATTTCAGTTTTGTACTGAAATGAAACTTAAACCTTAAACTGAAACCTTGTGTTGTTTGTGATTCCCCCCATACCATAGATAGATAGATTAGATTAGATAAGTTAGAGATAGCAGACAGTTGTAGGAGTTAGCTTAGTGATAGAGATAGCATTAGTGATTTAGTTTTAGTGTTTGTAGGAGTAGGCCTGTGTACTTATTAGATAATCCATTTTGTTCATAGCATTTAGAATAGTTAATAGCAGTTAGATTTTGTGTAGATAGATATATATAATATTAGATAAAAATTTAAATTAAAAAAAACATATAAAAACAAAAAAAACAAATAACCCCCCCCAAAAAACATATATATATATATATATATATATATATAAAAACCATTACAAAACATTTCCCGAATGGCTGAACCCGAACCGAACGGCTGAACCGAACAGCCGAACCCGGTGAACGAACCAAACGGCCTAACTGAACTGCCGAACCCGAATCGCGATCTGTTTGCCCATCCCTATGAGTCATTAGCCTCAGCCAATACCTAATTAAAGTCATCCAAGCATAATGTGTAATAGATAGTAAACCAGTTTTTGCCTGGAGCACTGCCCCTGGGATACTATTACCCACTCTGAGCAATCTGCGAAGGGCGCAGTTCTGAACCCTTTCCAGGATAATCATATCTGGGGAGTGAATAAGCTCCAATCTATACATCAATATATGATGGATTTTAAGGCAATAGGTGTGGAGAAAAGTTGATACAACAATACCTCTTGAGATATTGGCAGCTTTCAGGAGACTACCCACAGTTCTATGTGCCAAAGAAGCCCTATTTTTTATATGGGATGCCCAAGTCCCTCTGGAAGTAAAGACAACTCCCAAGTATGTAACCGTAGTTACAAGTTTAAAAGTAAGGCCATTAATGACCCATTTGGGGGTTGAAATTCTGCCACCCACAACCATAATACTAGACTTTTTATTATTAATTTCAAGACCATTAAGCTGGCAGTACTGGATTAATCCCTTAACTGATTCTTTAATACCTTTTTCTGTTTGAGAAAACAGGACCAGGTCGTCAGCGTACTGCAAGGCATACAATGGATAGGATGGATTTTAGGTGGATACAGACTTAGCTTTCTTATGACTTCTACCAAATCGGCTACAAACAAATTAAAGAGCAAGGGAGCCAGAACGCACCCTTGGATCACACCTCTTTCTATAGGGATTGGAGTGCTTGGTATGCTTCCAGGGCCACCTTTAATCCTGGCTAGGTTATTTCCATGTAATTGAATTAAGATGGAACAAAGTTTGTCATTAATGCTCATGTTGTTTAACTTAGTCCAGAGTCTGTCCCGAGGGACAAGATCAAACGCTTTAGTAAAGTCAATGAAAGCAAAATAGAGCTTCCCTTTCCTAATCTTAACATATTTAGAAATTAAATGCATTACTATATAACAACAATCGTTAGTAGATCTTTTACTTCTGAATCCAAATTGCTCGTTGGGGATTAAATGTTTTTCCTCCACCCAATTTTGTAGATGTTTCAAAATTTTGGCAGCATACAGCTTACCAAACTCTTGTTTTAAATGGTTCCTTTGCTGTTTCACTGCTGCCCCCTGCGGGAAAGTAGTTTCTTGCCTCTATGCTTGTGACTGTTAGAAT
The DNA here is from genome assembly GCA_003113815.1 of Sphenodon punctatus. NCBI lineage: Eukaryota > Metazoa > Chordata > Lepidosauria > Sphenodontia > Sphenodontidae > Sphenodon > Sphenodon punctatus. Next base: position 4,800,625 of record QEPC01000529.1, on the reverse strand, counting down.
CTTGCTTGCCGGTTTTGTGGAGAAACAGAAATGCATAGTTTGAAAGGTTTATTCAGGCCCACATGTTTGGTTGCTATACAGGCCTGCAACTGGCCAGACTTTTTAAAAAGGGCCTGTTTGCTTGGATAGGCATTTGGCTGTCAGGGATAGGGTGTAGCTACTAGGGATGCTGGTCTGGATGGGTCTAGGTTGCTTGCAATGCAGCCCTGCAACTGGCCAGACTTTTTTAAAAGGGCCTGTTTGCTTGGACAGTCTGTGGACTGGGAGCCTACCCTAGAAAACTACAGGCAGCCAAGGAGAGCATGAAAATGAAGAGGGTTCTGGATAATGGTAAGTGATGGTGTGGGGATTGGGAGGGTCTTGGACCTCTTCTTTGGGGGAGAGGTCCACAAAGAAGCAAAATTTAAAATGTCCATTCAAAATGCAAACATCTAAAGTAATTTGCTTCTTTTTTCTATCCAGTTTGTCTGAGATCTGGCATGATTCCACACCTCACCTTGCTTTCTTTGTGAGCAGAGGAGACAGTAGGTAAGAGCACGGCAGAAGAAAAGACTGCAGACAACAAGGAAACCCTTTCCTCCTGTCCTCCAGTGAACCCATCTGTTCGCCTTCCTCTTATTGTGCTCCAAAACCAAACCCTGTCCCTCCTACTTCTCCTCTGTCCTGTCCTTCTCTTCCTTTTCATTCTCTTCTGATTTGGCTTGTTGCAGAACAGGGAGCTAACTCAGTCCTCCCAGGTCTCCAAGCCAGAAGGAAGGCTTGTCCCAAAGCCTACAACTTCAGAAGACTACAGGTGGCCAAGGATTCCATGAAAATCGAGAATTTGAGGGTTCAGGATAAAGGTAGACGACGGCAACGTGATCTATGTTTTTTAACCTACTATGGTTCATTTGGACCCAGTGGGAAAGAGAGTGGACGGGACCCCAGTAAGAGGGCTCTCTATCCCTCGGTGTCAGTTCTTCACACAGCACCATTCCCAGCGTTAAGCAAGTAATGCCCATCCAATGTTAACCCTGGGAACTCCTTGCTGCTGGGTTATGCCACGCCACTGCCCTACCGTTGCCCTGGCTCCATCTACCATTGCCCTGGCTCCGCCCCTAGGCCAGGCTCTGCCACTAGGCCTGCCGGCAGGTTCAACCCGCCCACTGCCCCACTAGCCTCCAAACCCACCAGCCGCCACTGGTTAAGACTGAGAGCATTATACATCCGTAAAAGCAATAAGGCAGATGCGTTTTATTCAGGCTGGAAACAGAAAATCAGCTTTGCCGCACTAGATATACTATACTGTATGTTATTGGCAGTTCTAAAAATAAATAATTGGGATTAAACAATTCTCAATCATTACATTTGATAACTTCAGCATTATTATGATCTCAGATCCCATTTGGCATAATACAATTTGTTTGAGTACGTGTACTGATTTTTTTTTCTCACTGTAGCCTTGGAAGGTGCTGAGTTTTAAAGATGATCCTTTGAAAGTTTTTTTTAATGGTTTTGTCACTAGGTTATTTAGAGTCGATTATTATTACCCAGTGTTTCCTATGGAAAGGACTTATTCATGACGATAAATAAATGTAATGGGATAATACTTAAGCTAGTGTGTAATAGAGGAGGTTAGTGTGCAGAATATCTCATAAATAAGAACAATTTATTTTGTAAAAGAGTAGAAGTTGTTCCCATTTTTTATCAGATTTGACTTTTGTGCTAAACTACCTTTATTGGCACTGAAAGCCTTAGAATAGGATTCTACTGTGCTCTTGACACAACTAAATATATAACAAAAAATTAATTCTTTTCCCCAAGGTTTTTACAGTTCCAGTAAGGGTGTTTCTACACATTATCCAGATTCTTGTTATTCCTTGTTTATTCATTTATTTAATTTATTTATTTATTTCATAGATTTTTACCCCGCCCCTCCTGCCATGCAGCTCGGGGCGGCTTCCAAAATATTAAAATACAATAAAATCATTAAAATTCTCATAAATATTATAAAATATTAAAACAGGACTAGGATACAATAAAACCAAAAATAGATGGGGGAGTTTAACCACCCCTCCCTACCCACCCTCCCTCCCAAAGGCCTGGGCGAACAGCCAGGTCTTACAACTCCGCCGGAATGTTAACAGGCTGGGGGCCAGGTGCGCCTCCTCCGGAAGGGAGTTCCAAAGCCGCGGCCCAACTACCGAGAATGTCCTCTCCATTGTGGCCCCCCGCCTAACACGGGTGACCTCCAGGAAGGCACCCCTGGCAGACCGCAGGAGCCGCTCTGGGGCGCGGAGGGCGAGGCGGTCCCTGAGGTATGAGGGGCCCAGACCGTGTAGGGCTTTATAGATCATCACCAACACCTTGAACTTGGCTCGGCACGCTATCGGCAGCCAGTGCAGAGCTCGGAGCACAGGTGTAATATGCTCCCGATGGCCCGTCCCCGTAAGAAGACGAGCCGCCGCATTCTGCACTAGCTGCAGCCTCCGAACCAAGAACAAGGGAAGCCCCACGTAGAGCGCGTTACAGTAGTCGAGCCTCGAGGTGACGAAGGCATGGATGAGGGAGGCCAGGTCCGGGCCGGAGACATACGGACGCAGCCTACGTACCAGATAAAGCTGGCGGAAGGCAGCCTTAGCGACTGCCTCCACCTGCCGCTCCAGACGCAGGTCTGCGTCCAATATGACCCCCAGACTCCGGACCTGCTGAGCTACAGGGGGGCAAACCCCCCCAACCAGGGGGGCCACCACCCCCTTCGCCCTCCCCACCACCATCACCTCCGTCTTATCTGGGTTGAGCTTCAGTCTGCTCAGCCGCATCCAATCCGCCACGGCCTCCAAACATTGGGATAGCACCGAGATAGCAGGGTCTGGGTCAGTAGAAAAGGAGAGGTACAGCTGAGTATCATCAGCATACTGGTGACATCGCACCCCGAACCCTCTCACGACCTCCCCCAAGGGCTGCATATAGATGTTAAATAATAATGGAGACAAGATCGATCCCTGCGGAACGCCACACGGTAAGGCGCGGGGGCTCGATGTTTCCTCCCCCAACACCACCCGCTGGCTCCTCCCCGAGAGGAATGAACGGAACCATTCAAGAACAGTCCCGTCCAGACCCCCCCGGTCACGCAGTCGTCTCAACAGCAGCCCATGGTCCACGGTGTCAAAAGCGGCCGAGAGATCGAGCAGGATGAGAAATGTCGAACATCCCGCATCCATCTCCCGGCGGAGGTCGTCCACCAAGGCCACCAACGCCGTCTCGGTGCCATAGCCGGGGCGGAACCCAGATTGAAAAGGGTCAAGGAGCCCGATGTTATCTAGATGACCCTGGAGCTGGAGCGCCACTGCCCGCTCAATAACCTTCCCTAAAAAGGGAAGGTTAGAGACAGGTCGGTAGCTGGCGAGCGCGTCTACGTCCAACGATGGTTTTTTCAGCAGGGGGCGCACCACAGCCTCTTTTAAGCAAGGCGACAACCTCCCCTGCCGAAGGGACGCATTCACCACCCTCGCCAGCACCGTCCCCAACGTCTCCCTGGAAGCTTTTACTAACCAGGACGGGCATAGATCAAGTTCACAGGCATGGACAGCAACATGTGTGAGCCACAGTATTTTACACATGCCACAAAATGTGTAGCCACATCGACAGCTCTGTTGGTACCAAGCCCAAGTTCTCCCAGTCTTCTAGCAGCACCCCAGCTTGGAAAAAACTAGGGATGCTTCCAGGCTCCCTCTTGACTTGATTTAACATAGGTGGAGTAAGTCCTGCTCCATGGGCAGTAGGCTAGCTCACCTACCCCGAAGTGCTGGGGGCAGGAATATGCTACTCCCATTGAATAGGTGGTCTCTTCCAATGAGTAGGTCTGCAAATAACATTGGCTGTGTGTGGACTCAAACCTGGGTTTTCCGCTGGAGGTTTATCAGGTAGCCATTCCTATGTTTGTGTAGTCAAGGGAATTGACGTGACTACTATAAGGTGTAAAAACACCCCTCATAAAAGAAATTTTTTTATCCACTACAAACAAAGGTTTACATGAATCAACTTGTAATGGTATGGTCCCCAAGCTATCTAACAACAGAGGACATCCATGGACGAGAGTATGAGTGCCTGGGCTACGTGGATAAAGTTGTTGGTTATTTTGTGTGGTCAGGAGGAGAAATTGATATACTGTACTTGATATACTGTACTTGAATTGTATCCCTCTTTTTCATGCTTCATAAAATGTTCATGTGCAATCTCTGTGGACTGGCATTGTTTCTTTGTGTGTGCTTAGGCACAGTTATTGGATGAAAAAAGACATACAGACAATAGAAATAGGAAGATGCAAGCAAACTAATACTTCTATGAAAGTCATATGACATACAAGAATTTTTTTTTATAGAAAAATCAATATGAAAAATAAATCCATACAAAAATAAATACCTATACAAAAATCAATTTGTAATTAATAATTAACAGTTCATAATTTAAGTCTCTTATCCAAATCCAGTTTTACATAGTGTTCTTGCAAAACCAGCTTGGAAAAGAATAAATGCAGCTCATAATTTTGTATTTTAGGATAACTATCCTGTTGCCCATTCATGTCAATATTATTGTGTTACCAACCTTTTCTTATATGTCTTCCTATGGAAAAAATCTCATTAATTAGGGATGTTTGATCAGTCTGTATGTCTTATACCAGAACCAGGACAAAAGATAATTCTCCAGTCAAGATATTTTCCATGAAACTACAATTAACTTAATTGTAGAAATGTGTCCTAATATGAGACCTAACTTTATTTTCGTGGATGAACTTTCATAGTTTCTATATGGATTCAGTCAATGTCTTTGGACTTTCGCTGTGTGTTTTCAGATGTGTTGGGTCACATGGGTAGCTACGGACCATGGTGGGAGCTGTCACTCTAGCTGGGACTAGGCCTGGCTGTTGAACAAACATTATGGCAGCCGAACCAGGGTGGGGTCGGGGAAATGTGGACACACATCTGTGGATCAGCCCTCCCTTGACAGACAGTCATGGCAGGCTATGACGGCCAACATGGCTGCCTGGAAACGCCGCCACTCCAGACCAGGGTAAGTACAGCAGGCCATCGTCCATGATGGCCCACTTTACCCTGTTGGGTAGCTCTTACCCGGTTTGTGGTGGTGTTTAGTCCAGGCTGTGAGTTGGGGACAGTCCTGACTCACAGCCCAGACTAACATCACCATCACCTGGGTAACGGCCTTGGGGTAACATCTGGTGGATGCCTATAAGCGTGACAGTGGCACCTGGTTTAATCCGCGCTAAAGCAGATTAAACTGTGCCACCGTCAAGTTTGAAAATGCCCACTGAAGCAAATGAGACCACAGTGCGGCCTAACACAATTATTTTGATTGAATTAAAATGAAAAATGACAGAGAATAACACCACAGATATTCACTGAGGAGATAAATCTTCCATTTAGCGTTAGCAGGTCTTCAGTGAATCTAAGAAAGTAGCTGAAGAACAAAGTTTTTGTCTATCAAAGCCCAAACTGTCATATTTCCAGAATTCATCCATTAAAATAAAATAACTCAGATTTTTGCACCGCACAGTAGCTCCACATCACTTATCCGTTACCTATTTGTTCCTCAGTGGTAAAATTTTTTAATTGTAGCCTTGACACTCAGAAATGAAAGTTATAGAAAAAGGGAAAACCAATCATCTATTGCAAAAAGCTAAGGGCATTTCTAAAGTTCAAGAAGCTTTTCAAAAAGGTAAAATGAATGTAATCTTTATGGGAAATGTCAATTTTATTCTGGGCAACTGCAGTCAAAACATGAGAGTTTTTTAGCGGGGGAGGCTAAAGACTGTACACTTGGAAAACTCAAAAAAGGAAATAATATTATAGGAAAAAGGTTAACATCTTGACATTAAATTATGGTTTTACTAAACTCATGGCATATATTTTTGTAATCAGGTGCCAATGACTGGTGTGGCAGGCAAGAAAACATTAGGGGAAAAAAGAGTAGATTCACCTGTCAGTCTTTTGGTTCAGTAGTGCTCTGCAGGAAACCTAAATGTGCAGCCCTTTGAACTAAGCTAAATGGTGATATGAAATAAAAACCTTTTCCCTTCAAGTTGCTCCAATAGAGATGAAAGTATCATAATCAGACTGTTCTGCTTTGTTTGATAATGTGGAAGTATTTAAGTGCAGGCTTCAAATACTGGGCACTCTGCGCTTCATTCTATCAGGTGCTGAGCACTCTATCCCTGCTCATGCCATGTTCTTAACTTCAGGCAACTGAGTAGCCTCATTGGCATAGATTATCTAGTACCTCAGAGAATCTAGTAAATTAAACTAAAGACATGCCTAAAATTAAGTATATGAAGAAGTGTGTAATAGGGCAGAGGCCCTGTGGGCTGTGGCCCCTTTAAGTGCTGGGAAGTGGGGAAGAAGCCATGCCCACTCCTGCCTATATAAGAAGGAGAGTCTGAAGAGAGGAGTCGGTTGATACCTGTCTGATGACGAGAGCACATCTCCGCTGAGAAGGCCGCAGAGAAAGAAGGTGGAGAGATGACCTGAAGACTGAAATGCGAGTAACCAGCCAAGTACTGAATATCTGGCTGAACTTGGGCTAGTCAGGGCCAGGGGACCGGAGGAGATGCATACCTGGCATAGCTAGGATGGTAAGGACTGTGATGGACTATGCTATATGAATAAAAGTGATATTATGCTAATTCCCTTTGTGACTGAAACTCTTGTGGGCTTGATCCTGAGGGGACTTACAACCTAAACACAAAGTGCTTTGCAGGATCCAAGATCAGGACTAGCATGCTCTGATTTTTAAGTGCTTCATAGTATCTAAGAGAGAAGCACTCTGTAGGAATAAGGATTTTTGAACTGGCATATACAGGTGCGTACATTTTCAGCCACAAAATTACCTAAATGCTTGATTGTAGACACAAAGCTACTATATGCTTTATGTCACAACAGGTTAGCTTCCTTCTTTCATAGGACTGGCTTAATGGATAAGGGGAATGAAGTCGACACATTGAGGATTCTTAGTTGGACGGGGAGCCTGCCAGCCCCTGGAGCTGCTACAGGGCCCGTCCCCATGTCCACCCATTCTGAATACATGGACTGGCGGTGTCCCCGGACCATGGTCCACCTGTACAGCCACCCCCTTTCATGCCGTAGAGCTGCGGGCACTCCCCCAGTGCTCTAGGCTGGCACCCGGGACTCTATGCTGCTGACTGGGGCAATGGACGGATGGGCTCAGAGCTGCAGCATTGGTCTCTCCAAAACAGAGGGGCAACAGCTCCACGTTTAGATGTTGCCCCGGGTTTGGCTAGTCTGCTGCATGCAGCGTGTTCCTGGATGCAAGGTAGACTTCAGTTAGGGCAATGGAATAGATTGCTTAGGAAGGCTGTAGAGGTTTTCAAAACAAGTCTGAACATGCCCATGTTATACAGCTTTAGGTACCTGTCCGAAAGCATAGATTGTATTAGATGACCCTTCCAGCCCTACAAATCTATTTCTCCATGTGAATATCAAAATCCCCAATCTTGCAAATACTCACACATGTGAATGACTAGCATTAAAATTGCCCCACCAATATCAGTGAGAAGTACTGACATGGCATGCATCAGTTTACCCATAGAATTACATGTTTGGAGCATCTGCAAATAACTAAATGCCATTTTGTACCAGGCAGACCATTGATCTGACACAGCACAGCAGTACTTAAGCTAAGGCAAGGTGGAAAATGCGGTCCTTTATCATATGACAACATTTATAAGAACTCTAGATTAATATTCTTCTTATAGAAGGAGCAGTACAGAGCTCACTTTCACACTATTACCTTGAGTAATATTTTTGCTGCGTTGCTGCTTCAATTCTGACCCACAGAACTCTGAAAATCTAGTAAGTTAAACATGGGAGGTGATGACAAGGTTCTGTGAATGTTTTATTGCTGGATGGGGTTCTGTCAACCTAGATACAGCCAGTGTTGCATGCCTTGTGCTCTCTCAATGGTCTCTCTCTTTCATAGGAAGCATACTCAAATCTTGAAACACACATTGGTCAGATGCATGGATTTTCCATCTGCTATAAGGTATGCATATTGCTATAGTAAAAATCATCGTTATTAAACCTGATTTAAGGAGGGGAGTCAAGGGAAGGGGCCCTCCAGCTGCTGCCACCCTGGCCCCTCCCCACTGCACATGAGGTGCATGCACAGAAGAGCACAGAGCCCTTCAACTTACTTACACGGTTCCCTGCTGCTATTTACACAGGGTATGCCCGATGAGTGGGCTGTCCGTAGTATGCAAATGAATAAAGTTGAAGCCAGTGCCTTTGGGTGCTTTTGCATGCACAAAAGCAAACAAAACGTTAGGAATTATTCAGAAAGGGAGAGAGATTAAAACTGAAAATATCATAATGCCTCTATATAAATCCATGGTGTGCACTTCTGGTCTCTACATCTCAAAAAAGATATAGTAGAACTAGAAAAGTTACAGAAAAGGGCAACAAAAGTGAAAAATGCTATGGGTGGAACAGCTTCCTAATGCAGAGAGGCTAGATAGCTTAGGATTCTTGAGCTTGTAGAAGAGATGACTGACAGAATCTGATTGAGGTTTATAAAATCATGAGTGGTGTGAAATGAGTAAACAGGGAACAGTTATTTACCAAGAAGCAGCAGGCCTCATTTAATAATGATTTCCATTATGACAGAAAGGAAAAAAGAATCAGGAAAACCTGAATTTGAATCTCTTGTAGGGCCAAATTAGAAATTACACTTCCAACTCCATTTGAGGAAACGAGCAGATAATAGGACTACTGGGTTTTCTGTTGAATGAGAACGTGCTAAGTGCACAGAGCCACCACCATTGTGTAGTTTTTCATTCTGCATACACTGTGTTTTTTTCATTGTGTGTTCCATTCCATTGACCATGGAAGTGTGAAATTATAATGCTGGCCCCACCCCCACCCCACCAACCTAAAAGTCCACTAGCAGTCACTGTGTGTGTGTGTGTTATATAACATAACATAATATAATAATTATAATATTTCTAAGCCACATGTATTTTGGAAACAATGGGTGATTTCAGACGTTACGGGGCCCGTTGGCCCCGTACCGAAATCAACCCATTCATTCCCCGCCGGGGTCACCCCGTCACGCTGCAACAGATGTGCTGGGGGGATCTGGGCGGGGAATCTTGGAGGGGGCGGGGCTGCGCGGCGCAACGTGCGGCCGCACGGCCCTGCCCCCTCCATGCTCCCGCCGCCCGCCCTGTGGGGAGATGGGCGGGCGGCGGGGCCAATGCGGCCACCACATCAGGCCTGATTCGCCACAGCCCGGGATCCCACCGGTGATCCCGGGCTGTGGCGCCCGGCCAGATGTTACTTTTTGTTGGTCCCCGCTGGGGATCTCTTTGACCACGCTTCTCGGGACATTCCCCCAGCTATCCCGGGAAGCGTGGTTCAAATTGACCCCATGTGGGTATTGATCGTGGCGAACATCTGGCGGCCACCAAACAGACGTTCGAGGCACATTGACCACAGGTGGGTATTCATCATGGTTCACTGTGATCTCGTAACGTCTGAAAATACCCAATCTGAGCAGTATAGCTTTGCAAAGAAGATTTTTTTTCCTCTAATGGAATGCCAATCTTTTCACTATAGTGCTTCATGTGAGCATAGCACAGAAAAATCTAATAATTTTCCTCCAGGAAAACCTCCTCCTTTCTTTGTAACCAAACTCAACCCCATCTTCTCATTCACAAAAAAAACCCTGTAGATATTCTGCTTGCTCTCTGTTACATTGTATTTTTTAAAAAATTTTTACAGGGGCATCTTCATTAGTGGTGATTATTAGTGTTCAGGTGGTAGTTATGTTACAGATGTCTGTGATCCAAAGCTTGAGAACCTCTGGACCTGAGTGATTTGAACTTGTGTATTTGTTAAAGGCAGTCTGTTCTTTTTTTAAAAAAAAAAGAAGAAGAAGAGGATGAGATAAAGTGAGGAATCATTTGCCATAATTTGAATGTCTTTAAATGTTTGTAACTCATCTATTTTCTTATACATTTTAAGCCCAGGAAACCAGCCTCATTCCCTCTCCCATCTGCAAAACCAACACCAGCTTTGATCGGCGGGGACCCCAGAGCTCCTCTCTTCCACCTACAGTGCAAGTCCCAAACTGCCGGAAAGGAAGGGAACACTCACAGTCCTCTGCTGATTGAGTCCAGAATTTGCAATGTAAGCAGGAGAGAAAGAACTCCCAGGAAAAAATCGAAGGCTTCCTGTCAGTAACCCATTGTCTGGTTTATGGGTGGACTGGACATCACAGGCAGGTCCAGAAGCAATGGCAGGATCAAGTCCAGGTCAGGTATGGAGGCAGTATCAGGGTAGAACCTTTTCTTTTAGAGGTGTGCCCCAGGAACCCATTTCATTTTTCATTTTCATTTTTTGTTTTCGTTATTTAAATCTGTCATCTTCGTTTTCAAAAATATCAACATTTCATTTTTGTTTTTGCTTTCATTTTCAATTTCCATTGGTTTCAATGGAAAGCACATTTTTGGCTGTAACTTTTTTAAAAAAGTATATGTTATTAATTATTAATTAATTATTATTATTATAAGCATTTATATAGCGCCAGAGATGTACCTGGTGCTTTACAAAAAATAAGATGGACACAGTCCCTGCCTGAGAACTTACAATCTAAAGAAAGGGGAAGGGAGACAGGGAAGGGGGAACAGAGGGAGAGACAAGAGATGTGACATTCATGAGGATGTGAGAACTCTGGTACACTTTCTTGGCTTGGTTACAGTATATTGGGAGTTTACAGATAGCAGGTGGGGGATAATCCTGGGTGGGGATGATTAGCAGGAGTTAGGAAAGGCGAAGCGGAAGAGATGGGTTTTGAGGAGGGACTTAAAGGTACGAAGGGAGGGGTCAAGGTGGACAAGGGCAGGGAGGGAGTTCCAGGCATGCGGGGCAGCAAGAGAGAAGAGACAAAGGCAGTTGGGGGAACAGGGGAGGCGTGGGAGGGTGAGGGAGGGGATGGAAGAGGAGCGGAGTGCTCGAACAGGGGCTCGGAGGGAGATCAAGGAAGAGAGGTAGGGGGGAGTGAGGTTGTGAAGGGCTTTGTAAGTGAGGACAAGGAGCTTGTGCAGACTATGCTCAGGAAGAGATAGTCAGTGGAGAGAGGAGAGAAGAGGCTGCACATGGTCAAAGTGACGGACAAGGTCGATAATCCTGGCTGTAGAGATTTGAACAGAGATGAGGGAAAAAAGGTGAGAGTGGGGAATGCCAGCAAGGAGGAGGTTACAGTAGTTGAGGCATGAGATGACTAGGGTGTGGATGAGAGTTTTGGCAGAGGAAACAGACAGAAAAAGAAGGATCTTAGCAATGTTGTGGAGGGAGAAGCGGCAGGATTTGGCGAAGGAGTCAATGTAGGGTTTGAAGGTAAGGTGCGAGTCAAAAATAAAGCCCAAGCTACAGGCTTGGGGGACAGGGAGGATGGACACCCCGTCAATGGCAATTGACAGGGAAGAAGGAGAGGAAGGATTGGGAGGGAAGATAAGGAGTTCATTTTTTGCCATGTTCTGTTTGAGTTGGCGTTGAGACATCCAGGCGGAAATATCAGAGAGACAGTTGGTGAGACGAACTTGAACAGAGGGGGAAAGGGAAGGAGTGGAGAGATAGAGCTGAGTGTCATCAGCGTATAGGTGGTATTGGAAACCATGGGAGGCAATGAGTTTGCCTAGGGATTGGGAGGAGAGGGCCAAGGACAGAGATGTGGGGAACCCCGACCAAGGGGGTAGGGAGGAGGAGGGGGAGGAGTTAGGAAGAGATACATTGAAGGAGTGGTCAGAAAGGTAGGAGCAGAACCAGTCGAGGACAGAGTCCCAGAATCCAAGGGAGTGAAGTGATTCAAGCAGGAGCGAGTGGTCAATAGAGTTGAAGGCAACAGAGAGATCAAGGAGGACAAGAATATACTAAAGGTGGTTGGATTTAGCTATAAGAAGATCATTGGTGATCTTAACAAGAGCAGTTTCAGTGGAGTGAAGGGGCAGAAGCTGGATTGGAGGGGGCCAAGGGAGGAGTTGCGGAGAGGAGGTCAAGGCAACGGGAGTAGACAACGCGTTCAAGGAGTTTGGAGGAGCAAAAGGGAGGTGTGAGACAGGGTGGTAATTAGAGGGTTCAGAGGAATCCAGGGTGGACTTTTTGAGGATGGGGGAGACAGTGGTGTGTTTAAAGGCAGAGGGGAAGGAGCTGGTAGAAAGGGAGAGGTTGATGATGTGCAGGAGGTGAGGGGTGACGGTAGGAGCAATGGAGGTCAGGAGGTGGGAAGGAAGGGTTCCAGGGCACAAGTGGAGGGGTTGGAGGAAGAGAGCAGGGAGGAGATTTCCTCAAGGGAGGCGGGAGGGAAGGAGGACAGGAGAGAGGTGGGAGGAGGAGGGAGAGGGGGGGGAGTAGTATGGGGAGAAGACTTGGAAGTGATTTCCAGGCAGATCTTGTAGATCTTAGAGGTGAAAAAGAGAGCAAGATCCTGAGTGGAGAGAGAAGAGGGAGGAGGAGGACAGGAGGAAGGGTGTCGAAGGTGGAAAAGAGGCGGCGAGGGTTCCAGGAGCAGGACTCAATGTGGGAGGAATAGTACTGCTGTCTGGTGAGGGAGATAGCTGAATTGAGCGATGAGAGGCAGAATTTGAAGTGGAGGAAGTCAGAGTGGTAGTGGGATTTGTGCCAGAGGCATTCAACAGCCCGGGTGCAGGACCAGAGATGGTGAATGGTGGGGTTGAGCCAAGGGCGAGGGTTACGGGAACGAGCTGGGAGGGAGGAGAGGGGGCAAGAGAGTCAAGAGTGGAGGCAAAAGAGGAGTTGAGGGTGGAGATGGCAGAGTTGGGGGAGGAGGAGAAGATTAAGGGGAGACAAGGAGAGAGGGAGGAGGCAAAGTCCTGGGGCACAATGGCCTGCAGATCACAGAAGGGATGGGGAGATGGGGAAGAGGAGCCGGAGCAGTGGGAGAGGTTGAAGGAGGTAAGGAAGTGGTCAGATATGGGATGGGGTTATTGTACCTCAAATATAAGGCATTATGTGTACCAAAGTACAGAAAGATTGGATTAAAGAATCAGATTTTATAAGCAGTTGGATTATGCTATTTTGCAAAAATCTGCATATACATTCCTGGCTGTAACATCTTTGTCTAATGTGCATCTAATGTGCATGCACCATGGAAAGTTTATATCACTCACCATGTTTAATATCTATGCCAACTTTCAGAAGGATTGGATAAAAGGTCCTGGTGGTATATGCAATTAACCTATAAATGTATGTCTGACTATAACATCTTTGTAGTCCAACCAGTGTACATTATATTTGGCAGGGCTGTATCTCACAAATTTAGGATCATCTCTGCCAAATATCAGAAAGATATGATAAAGGGTTCCAATTTTATATGCCTGCACAGAATATGCAGAGAATGAGCCTATGCCAGGGATTCTCTTAAATGTGACTGTGGTATAAGATCAGTTTGTAATGCCAATTGGTGAGCACTCGTAGGGATGGGCGAATGTGGTTTGGATGTTCAGAGTTCGGACCGAACTCTCGAATGACTGAACAGTTCAGTTGTGTTTGGATGAGTTCGGGGGCAGGAAAAATATCTTTTCAGGACAAAAAAAAAAAAGTTTTGGTTTCAGTTAAGTTTTGGTTTCGATTTCGGTTTTGTTTCTGTTTCTGTTTCGATAGTGCTATTTTTGACTGTTCAGCCAAGTTCAGCCAACTCGAACTCGGCTGAGCCGACCCATCAAACCCGAACTTGGGTTTCGAACTGAATGACCGAACATTCGAACATCCGAACCGCATTCTGTTTGCCCATCCCTAGTGGGCAGAAATGTCAACCAAATATCCTCATTCTGTTCTGCAACCATCCCAGCTTCTCTCCCTCACTTGTTACTGGGAAGTTGGAAGCATCTGTTTAGGAAAGAGCCACAGAGATTCTCTGGTGTCCTCTGTCACAGTGCTGCAGGATGTGATTGTGATGATAATTGGCCAGCCTGGATGTGTAAACTATGTCTCCTGATATCTGGGATGCTATCCCCAAAGTCCCAGTTATGTCCCTTCTATGCCCGACTGAGGGCTACCCCCTATGCTCACCTCAAAGCCACCACTGACTGGTCCTGTAAAGTTGGAAGCATGCAGTAATTGACCAGTGAATGTGTCTGTCAGTCTGTTGGGTTGCTCCCTATCTTTCCTCCTACAGCCTCCCCCTGCCATGCCAGGTGCCTGCTTCTGACTGGGACTGCATGTGCTGCTATTTATCTAAATAATGGTCTTCAAGGGGATAACGTCAATTGCTTATAAAATTGGGTCCCTTTATCAAATTGTCCTGTAATTTGACAGATATGACAGGGAAGGTGTGTTATAATTTTCTACCAAATTACTTGTAAACAGGATGAATATAAAAATGTTACAGCTGGAAATGTATTTTCAAGTTAATAGCTTATAACATCAGGACACCGTATTCAATCTTTCTGAAATTTGTCAGGATTAGTACACTAGTAGAGTGACGTATTTTTCCCAGGTTTCATGTAAATTAGGGTAATTTCAGACATTATAAGATCCCAGTGGATTCCCTGTAGTGGCTGCGATTGCGGTAATGTATGAATGATCCTCGCCAGATGTTCACCACGGGAATACCTGGCAGGGATCAAATCTGACCACGGTTATGGACCTCCGGCCAGCCCAAGGTCCAGAACCTTGATTAGATTGACCATGATCCAGGATGGGCCAAAAGTAACTTCTGTTACGCTGGCTCATCCTGGATCGTGGCCCCCAAGGGCGGGCATCCAAGGGAGCATGGGGGTGGGGTGGGACTCTGCGGCTGTGCAGCTGCACATTGCTCTGGGCAGCCCTGCCCCCACTGAGATTCCCCGGCGTGATGGAGCCGGCACGTCTAAAGGACGGCCGGCTTCATCACGGACTGCGATCTGAGTGAGATCCTGGTCCAGGATTCAGAGTGGTGGGCTGAACAGCCCATCATGTCTAAAATTACCCTTAGATGGAAGATAAATTGTTGTAGCCAGGAATGTGTATAGAGTTTTTCTTAAAATCACAACTTTCAATTTCTTCTAGAATCAGACCCCTTTATCCAATATTTTTGATTTTTGGAACACATAGTGCCCTCCATTGGGTGTACTATCTCCACAAGTTTCATTAGAATTGAATGTGAAACACAAAAAATCTAGCTGGAAATACGTTTTTCAGTTTTTTCCCATTATTTGAAAAATAAAATTTCGTTTTCATTTTTATATTCATTATTATTATTTGCAGTTTTCATTGTTACAATAACAAAAGTGAAAATCACAATTTTAGTTTTCTTTATCATAATAACAAAAACAAAATGAATGCTCCTACTTTCTTTATGATCTATACATTGAAGTTCTGATAAGTAGGGCTTTTTAGATTGCCCAATAATTATGACTACAGCAGACTGCCCTGGAATTTACAATTTAATTTTGAAAAAGCTTCTTTAAGGGCTGAGATACAATTTGCCAAGTTTCTATCAGAATCAAATTACTTTTACTGAGTTACAATCCCTCCAAGTCATGGCTGATAATGGAATCTGCAAGTTAACCTTAATTGTGATACCATACATGGGAAATTGTAACTGACATTAATTAACATATAGCATTGATGTATAAAGGAGAAGTGTAGGTAAGACTGCCTTAGGCAACCTTCGTTTTGTTAAGAAATAGCACAAGAGTTCAGGACTTACTCTGCTAATCGATAAACTATAAGAGGTTACCATAGCAACTTCCATATCACCTGGGCTGCACCTATGTAACCTCTGAGATATAAACTATTTTTCATTGCAGCATTTATGCCAGTTTAAGTGGCTTCCAATGCTTTTTTGAACTCTAACCTTTAACTCAAGAAGCATTAATGCAGTATATATAAACATTTTACAAATGTGCAAGCATCTTATAGCATCAGCTTTTAAGAACTTTAGAACCTCTGAGGGCTACAGAATGACCTTCAGTACCCAGCTGAGCCAAAAAGAGTGTAGGTTGTTTAGCTCCTTGAAAAAATAGAGCCTTTAAGCCATCGTATGGATGATTCTTTTTGGATATTTCGCTATATTAAAAGTTACATATAAGACATTAAAAATCAAGCAGGACATATATGTATTTTTAAGAATGCTAATAACCTCACTATTAATTATGAAAAATCCAAGATCTTGGTCTTCTCAGCCCGAACAAAAGCCCAGGGCTGGTCGGTTGGGGGCACTCTGATACAGCAGGTAAAGGCATTCAGGTACCTAGGTATACTCTTTCATGCATCTGGACGCTGGAAGGAGCATGCTAATCGAGCCATGCGATCGGCACAGGCAGTCGTTCAATCGATAAACAGGTTGTTTGCTAGGCAGGGTAGGACGGCAGTTCAACAGGACATCCAGGTCTATAACAGCAAAGTGGGGTCCCATTTATTATATGGGGCAGAGCTGTGGGCGCCTTTCCAGCCCGGCCTGGTGGACAAAGTCCAGTCCAGCTTTTTACAGTGACTTTTGGGAGCCCCAAGAGGAACCCCACTGGCAGCCATCTGGGTGGAGCTAGGACAGAAACCTTGAACCCAGGCTTCCAAAGAAGCCAACTTAAAATTCTGGCTCAAACTACAATCAGATCAAGGCCCTATACTAATAAGAGCTATGCTTGAGGATCCATTTAGGGACCAGTGGTCCTTGAAGGTTGAAGCCCAGCTGGAGGAGATGGGGATCTCAGCAGGCTATCTAATGCATAAGTTGCCGGATTCACGTAGGAGGGAGGTACTAACAAGAATTAGGGATATAGGATGGCAAACTGAATTTGCCAGAGTTAGGTCATCACCACATATCCGCGAATACTTGTCTTACGCTCCTGTTGCCGGACAGGTGGCTCCTTACTTAACAGCTCCAATTTCCGGCAGAGCAAAAGAGCTCTATGCCAGTGCCTGATTTAATGCTTTTCCCTCCCGTGTCCTGGAAGGTAGGATACAGGGCATTCCATATATGGAAAGACTGTGCCCATTTGATAACATCACGACAGAGACAATAGGGCACATAATTCTATATTGTCACTTGTATGATGACCCACGGCAGGAATTTCTTGTCCCTATAATGGATAAGCTCCCAGGCAGGGATGATCCAGCATTACTAGCAGTGTTATTAGATAGCTCCAATCAGGATATTATCCGGAAGGTGGCGATGTTTTTGTTAAAAGCAGTTCAGCTTAGAATTCGTTTTTAAAATTATAATGTACTAGTGTAAGTTGCTGTCAACTTTGTACAATTGAGAGGTCTGGGCGATAATTATTTACATATTGTAAGTGATGTTTCGGGTGTTTTATTTGTATGTTTTGGTTTGCAATGATTGCTTATCACGCAATAAAATGATTTTTGATTTGATTTGATTTGAATGCTAAAAAACCCCACAAGTGAATGCTTGACAACAGAAATATGGGCCACAGCTTTAAAGCCAATGGGAATTTTGCTATGAGAGGAAGCAGGATGAAGTCCTGTTCGGTATGCCTGATTCAGTTAATAGCTGAGTTCAGTGCCATAGCACTGAATGGAATTATCTCTGTGTCTGAGATGTGGCAATGGCAATGCAAGTTCAACTTACAATGCATAAGGAACATTCAGGGAACTGAATGTAGGCCCAAGGCACGACGAAAGAATAGAAATTCCCAATGGCACTTATCAAAGAATAACGTTGCATCCAATGGGAATCTTCATTTGCATCAACTTACTTCCATATGGCAGAATCTCTGGTAGTAATTTCAGCAGTTTTTTTCCTACAGAAGCCCTTGGCCAGCATGATCCTCAAGCTGGTCTATGCCATTATTAGTTCTTAGTGCTGAGAAGTGAATGAGACTTGCCTTAGCACTAAAGGTCAGTGCTGGCTCTTGAGACTTGTTCTTAGAAAGAGCACATACCACAGTGAAAATACTACCATTTGGAATACCTCAGTTACCAGTTAGGACCATGAAGGGCTTGGGACCCTGGAGCCAACATTAGAGTTGAATCAGGGTAGCCTGAACAATTCTCCTTATCTGAGGAATAATCTGGAGGACTGAGCAACTGAAGAACGTTTGGTGTTACATAGATTTTGTGACTGCTTAAAAACAGAAAGTGGTGGCAGCTATAGGGTAAGTATTTACCAGGTCCTGAACCCTGTTGGACCCGTTAGAATTATCACCAAGACTGTTTTTAAACAGCCAGAGCTGGGGGTGGGGGGTCCGTGCCCGCTGAGTGGAACAGCTACAGAGTGCCCACTCGGCTGGAGTGTGTGGGGAGGGATTCTAACAGGCAGTTCCCTGGATGGGTACCATGGCATGCCACAGACCATGGGAAAGAGGAAAGTAGGCAGGGCTGACCTTTGAATGTGACATGTCGCGGATGAGTGCTGGGAAACCTGGGCTCCCCAGCACTCCCAGCTGGCTCTCGTGCCTTGCAAAGGTTGTTTTCCCACCCACGGTGCCTCTGAACGTCAGACCACTCAGCTGATGTGGCTGGCTGCAGCCATTCGTATGGGCTGGGGATGTATGGGCATCCGCTCCCACACACTTTTTTGGCTACTCCCACATGGCGCACTCCATCTTTTTCAGTGCTCCATGAGTGGTCAAGAGTGGGTGCTGCATGGGTCATGGGAGTACGCACCCACCCACACTATCTTCACACAGGCGTTCTGGTGGATGGTTGATAGGTGCACATGGGTGGTTGTGTCTAATTTTAAAAAGAGCCCCCCAAATAAAAAGACAGGTGAATAAAAATGCAAACATAAAGAAGATTGTTATCAGGAAAGTATATAGCCAGACGAGTTGATTTGTTGTTTTCTGGTCAATACTAGTGTGTGTGTGTGTGTTATCTGATAGTGTAGCTTAGACAATTGAGGAGTTATGGTTTTTACTACACACACACACTTGCAGATGAGACGACTTTCTCAACAGCCTGTAATAGGAGTAAACTACACCACCCTGTTTCTAGCACTGCAGCCTATGTAATGGTCTCCCTTTATGAGGTTCCAGCCTTAATGTTGAATGTGAGGATTTTCAAAATGGAGTTGATGCCCAGTTTTTGTAAGGTGCTTTGAAAATTCCAGCCAAGTTTCATCACAACTGTTACAAAGGTTAGATACAGATTTTTGTGCTATAAAGCTTTATCTAAAAAACATCTTGCAACAATTCTTAGGCCACCAATTGTTATCAGTGCTAGAATTTCATCCTCCTCATATTTTTCCCTCAGCTTTTCATCTACTTGTTTGCAGCTGATGATTAAGTGAGTAATAAAGCCAAAAGAGTAAATGCATCCTGTGATCTCAACAATAAGGAACATCTTATCAAAACACGTCTTTTTCTCCATGGGTGTGTTATTACCATTGTTCTTCAGAATACACAATTGATTGGTGCCTGATACATATGTATGTCTACATAATGCACAGATATCAATATAAAATTTATACTGCTAATAATGGAATAATCTGCTTCAATACACTGCGTGATTGTGAGTGGCAAGGAGAACAACATAATTATTCTTTGTATTCCATTCTTAGAGCTAGTTTAATCATTTCCACTGTTCTAACATCCAGTTGTCCATTCACATTTCAAAAGCCTCACCGCCAGCATTTTAAAGGTATTGTACTGTAGTTGTTTTTCAACAGCTGGTGGGCAGAGAGGGAAACAAGGTCTCCCAAACACACGTAAGGCTTTAGAAAAATGGGAAGAAGAAAAAAATAACTTTCAGAATGATTCTTTGCAAGCTGAAACAACACAAAAAGCCAAATTAATCCCTGGTGTAATATCAAAGTAAACTCACCCGAACTACAGCAAAAATAAATTTAGCCTCAGATCTCAACCATGGAAGAAGTAAGTTTTGAATCAAGGATCAAATCCTTTCCTGGTTAAAACAGCAAGTGGGAACCATGATGACAGCTGGTATATTCGGTACTAGGGAGCAGGCTGCAGCTTGAGAAGTGCACCAATTAGCTCTTACTAATGGATTTCGACATAGTGGATGGATGGAGGGAAGTGTCTGGGTTCCCTTTTCTGTAGAGAGCTTCTCTTTGGAATCACAGAATGTGGATGAGCAAGCTATCCAGTAATGCTCCTTTGAACCTTATGGACATTGTTAATGATTCCTATAATAATTATTACTGTAC
Source organism: Sphenodon punctatus (assembly GCA_003113815.1). Lineage (NCBI taxonomy): Eukaryota > Metazoa > Chordata > Lepidosauria > Sphenodontia > Sphenodontidae > Sphenodon > Sphenodon punctatus. The sequence goes on along the minus strand of QEPC01000529.1, from coordinate 4,780,489 downwards.
CTTTCTACTAGGTTCTGTACCCAAAAATAGTGCAATCTAAGCAGGGCATCACAAAAGCACCCACAGTGCAAAGGACACTAACATCCTGTCCTTAAATACAAAGTCCCACCCTCCAGATGAGGATCTCTATTGGGGCCACTGTTTCTCCAGGCAGGCCAGATGGTGCTGCTGATGCTCCAGTGTCAGAGCATTATTGTGGTGAGACTCACCTGGAGAAGCAACATGCTTAGCAGCCAAAATTCTGGAGGTGCACATGCCTCTGTCCCTCCTACTGTTGCCCCACATGGGACAATGTGGGGGTAATGAGCTGCCTCCTGTCAGGCTGGTCCCAGGCAGCCCCATCGCATGGCGAGGTCCATCGGTACAATAGAGCCACAGGCACAGTTTGCCATTCCCACTGCGGATGATAGTGGGTGGGCCAGGGTGGTGATGGGTAGGGTGGGGTTAGGTACCTGTCATGCGGGGGGCATGGTGGAACTTGTGATGGTGGCCTGCCTGATTTCCCCACTGGGGGTGGGGGTGGGGGTGGGGGGTGGAGCATATTGTTTGGACTTCTTTCCCTTCCAGCCCAAAGTGTTGCGGTTGCATTAGTTTGCCCTCCCCAGGGCAGGAGGGGGAATCTGGCTGGCCCTGTCTCTTGTTACTTTACCCTAAGACAAAAACATGTGGCTAAAGAAAGTTGTGGGAGCAGAAGGACTGATTATATTGATAAGCAGTGGAGCGATTCTAGCCCACTTGCATGTGTGTGTATGGTGTAGAGAGAGTGGAAAAAAGCAGCTGTAGTCACTCTTTGCTCTCTGCAGCATCACAGCATTGAATAGCAACTATACAGCAACATGGTTGTAATCTGTTTATCACAGAGAAGCAGTAGCCTCTCTGTAGTTAAGTTTGCGTCTCTGTTCAGGGATGAATTTTTTGGATTCTATTTAAAATTTAGAAAAATAAAATAAAAGTCAAATTAGTCTGAAGTGGTTGTTCAATATTTGAGGTCCAGGGCAGACTTTGGGTATTTTCAGATGTTACAAGATCACAGTCAACCACGGTGAACCACACTCAATCCCGCAGCGGGGCCAAAGCGCCCCGAACGTCTGTTCAGCGGCCGCCAGATGTTCACCACTGTCAATATGTCAATACGGTATGGTCCGTGGGGTCGGATGGCACATACCCCCAGAGGACCAAGGTGTCTAAGGGAGGTGCAGGCTGCCATCCCCCCACTGAGGGAGAGGGAGGAGCTGGGTCCAAGGGGGGGACTGCTGCTGTTAAATGTGAGGTCCGTTGTGAACAAGGCCCCAATTATCCGGGATTTGATCTCGGATGGGGCCGTGGACCTTGCATGTATCACGGAAACAAGGCTGGACGATCTGGCCGGTCCAACTTTGGCGGATCTTGTTCCAGCCGGGTATGCCGTGGAGCATCAGCCCTGCACGGGCGGCCGGTGAGGTGGTGTAGCTATTGTTTTTAGGGAGGATTGGCCTGTTAGGAGGTATCCAGTTTGGGAGATTATGGGTATTGAGGTCCTTCACGTGGTGTTCGATTTGGCTGGGGGCAAGCTAGGGGTGTTGCTGGTGTACTGGGCCCCTTTCTGCCCGGAGGCATCCGTTACCGCTCTAGCAGAGCTGGCCTTGGAGGTGGCGTTGGGCTCCTCCAGGACTTTGGTTCTGGGGGACTTCAACATCCACGCCGATGCCGGCTTTGTTGGGGCGGAGTGAGAATTCATGGCCGCCATGGCAACCATGGACTTGCCCCAAGAGGTTATCTGCCCGACCCACGTGGGGGGACATACCCTCGACCTGATCTTCAGTTCTGGCCTTGAGGCGGGGGGTCCGGTTGTGGGGGAGGTTACAG
>QEPC01000529.1:4755791-4776516 GCA_003113815.1 Sphenodon punctatus | reverse complement strand
GGGTGAGGGCTTTTTAGCTCCCCCACCTGATTTGTGATATATCATTTGTGATATTTATGATATTTTAGCCCTGTTTTAACATTTGGATATTATTATGAAATGTTTTAAATTGTTTTTATTGTATTTTAATTGTTGGAAGCTGCCCCGGACTGCTTTGCAGGAGGGGCGGGGTATAAATTTATTAAATCAAATAAATAAATAAAAATACCCACCCAGGGTCAAAATCAACCACCCTTCCGGAGCTCCAGCCCGGACCATCTCCGAAAGCATGGTAAATGCAATTCCCAATGGGAAAGAATAAAAAGTAACGTCTGAATGGCAACCACCGTCCGAAGCAAACAAAATGATTCCCACCTGGGGACAAAGCACGCAGCATCGCTGCCAGGCAACCAGCAACAACACAGGCCACGGAGGGAGATTTAAAGGGCATACAGCAGCAGGGAATCATGGCAGGATGGAGCGAGGTGGAAGGGAGATGAGAGCGGCGGGTGAGAGAACAAGGGAGGAGGAGGAGGTGGAGGAGGTGCAGGTGGAGGAGCAGGTGGTTTTGCTGCACATGGAGGAGGTGGAGGTACAACAGCAGCAGCAGCAACAGCAGCAGCCTCCAGGATTGGCCACCCCGGGGACAACGACTGGGCTGGGGGAGGAGGCACCCTGGAAATGAGTAAGGGGACTGAAGCGGAGGGAACCCGGCGGCACAGGGGCACCCAGGGGGGGAGGGCCGTCCAGCCAGCAGGAGGGGGGGGCAGGGGCAGGCCACGGGACAGAGGCAGAACAGCAACCAACCACCCCCGCTATGTGCCACAGACACGGAAATGGGCCTGGGAGTCCTAGCCCCCGGAAGAGATGGGTGCAGCCCAGGTGGAGGAGAAGGAGGAGGAGCAGGAGGAGGAGGAACCAGAGGGACCATAGGGGAGATGGCCCTACCACAGAGGGGGGGAATGGGGGCTCAGGGAGACCCAGGAATTCATTCGCATCTGGGGGACCCTGGAGCATCAACTGGAGCTCGCGCTCAATCAGGGCAATGAACACATTTTCAGGGAGATTGTGTGGGAAATGGAGGTGGCGGGGCATCACAGAACCATGGCACAGTGCCGATCAAAGGCCAAGGAACTCAAGAGGGGGTACAAGGCCATTTGGGACAACAACCGGCAGTCCAGGTACGGAGCCCAGACCACCCCCTACTATGATGCCCTGGACCGCATACTGCACATGAAGGGCTCAATAGTAGCCCCACACCTCGTGGGGAGTGCCGTGGTCCAGGGCAGGGAGTGGGCTTATGTACCCCCTCCCCTCGCCGCCCCCAAGAAGGCCCCAGATCCAGGGCCCCTGACCCCCAGGAGGAATGTCCAGGGACCTTGGGGACCAGAAGGCCCCTCCCATCACTGGCCCAGAGAGCTCCCACCCACTGGCAGGACAGGACGACTCCGAGGCTGGCACACTGGTCACCCTCAGCCAGTGGTCAATGGGGGATCCTAGCTACACGGAGGGGCTGGCCTCGGAGGGATTGGAGACAGACATCAAGGGTAAGCGAGCAGGTGGGAAGGGAGACAGACCAGTGGTGAGGGGGGGAGGAGGGAGGCCCAACCAGGGGGCAGGCCCCATCCATCCCAGACATCCCACACCACTGAATGGGGCCCTGGGAGGCCACCCGGGCACACCTACAGCCCTCCTCCACCCCCCCATATCCCCACAGAGCATAGTACAGCCCAGCAGCAGAGACAAGAGGGTGAGGAGGCTGCTAGGGAACAGCCCCGGCAGCATCTGGAGGGCCCAGGTGAAGCACACTGGCAAGGAGGGGGGGCAGGGAGGCCAGGAGGGGGACCCGGGTCATGCAGGATGAGGTGGGGCAGGGTTGCAGTGCTGGGGAAAGCCGGGGGCAGCCGCCAACCCCGGAGGGGCCCACACACTGCCAGCCATGTCCCTGGCCAGGGGGAAGCCAGCCAGGGTGGCTAACCACCACCATCTGTGCACTGTACAGGGCAGCCTGAGGGGCCCCAGCAACCCGGGGCTGTGCCCCCAGCTCACCGGATGAGGGACCACCGGGTATGATGCCAGAGGGAGGACCAGGTGGAGGACATAGTTGCACCACCACAGAACAGGAGTAGCGGATGATAGTGGCTGTGGATTGCTTGGAGGAGGCCACAGAGCAATCCCTGCAGCAAGTGGAGGCAAGGGACCGGAGGGTTCAGGTGGAGGTGTGCCTGGAATGGAGATGGGAGCACCGGGACTACAGCAGGCAGGTAAAGGCTTTTGGGCAGCTGGAACAGGCCATCAAGGGGATGGTGCGGGAACATTCCCCAAAAATGGATAGGTCCCATGACATTGGGACCTCTCTGCTCCTGCATGCTGGCACCATGAGTGCCTATGTGATGGCAGCCTCCCCACCGGGCACCCTGCCTGCCCAGGCCCCGATGCCCGGCCCCTTGCCACCCCCACCACCTCTCCAACCAACCCAGTTGCTGCCACGGCAGCTGGGGCCATGCATCTGCCTCCCGGTCCCTGTAGGCTTCCGGAGGGAGCAACCACCTGGGGGGGACCTCTGGCTCTGGGTCCTCCCTTCCTCCCACCACTGCCTGCCCCTCTGGACACCGAGGCCTCCCAGGACACCATTGGGGATATGAACAGCAGGTGGCAGGGGAGCTCCCAAGGCAGGCGAGGGGGAGGCCCCAGAGACGCGGGGGATGGGGGGGCATGGGGAGGGCAGTCTGAGGGGGGTACGGAACCTGCGTGGTGGGGGATGGTGGTGGTGGTGGTGTAGGGGGCACATGTACGTGGATGAGAGAATAAATGTCAGGGCACCACTACTGCCTCCTTCGGTCTGTTCATGGGCCCGGGGGTGGGGGAGGACTGATGGCCATAGAGGGGTTCGCCCAGGGAGCTGGTGGGGGCCCCAGGGTGGTGGGGTCGTGGTTTAGTGCCTACACGCCTCAGCCTCCCAGCTGATGTGCCTGGCCAGGACAGCACGGATGTGCTTGGCATACCGGTACTCCTTCAGGTTATCTGCATTCACGTACAGAGGCACAGGTTCTGGAGGGTGATGAGGCACGGGGTATTTGAGGGCTGCTCCATCAGTCTCGCACACGTGCAGCACATAGCAGGCACCTATCACCAGGGCCGAGGTCTCCACCGTGTAGTCCAGCTGGCCAGTGAGGCTCCTCCAGCGCTGCTTGAGGGCCCCGAAAGCCCGCTCAACCATGGTCCTGCTTGCACAAAGGCAGGAATTGTACAGCACCTGCACCGGGGACCTGGCGACCGGGTACACCTTCATCAGCCACCGGGTGAGGGGATAGGCCTCCAGGATACAGGGGGGCATTAGCACCCCCTCGATCCGGGTCATCCCCAGGTCCGCAAAGTCCCCGCGACACATTCGGGCATAGAAGGGGGAGATGGTCATGATTCGGGCATCGTGGCTGTGCCCAGAGTTGCCCATGAAGATGTGTATGAACTGCCCCCGGTGGTCCACGACAGCCTGCAGTTTCAGGGAGTGGTAACCGTGTCTGTTAACATATTCCGCGGCCTCTCCAGCGGAGGGACGGAGGATCTCGATGTGGGTGCTGTCCATTGGTGTCCATGCAGTTAGGGAACCCTCCACCCATGAAGCCGGCCATCACAGCCTCCTGGTCCACCAGCTGGATCACTCGGTCCAGGAGAACGCCCTCCACAGCCTCACATACATCCCAGAGGATACATACAACAGTGCTCACCCCGACACTGAAGTGCTGCGAGACGGACTGGCAGGAGTCGGGCGTTGCGAGGACCCAGACCCCGATGGCCACCCGCTGGACCATGGGGATGGGGGTCGTCATGGGGGTGTGCTGTCGCTCCAGCCAAGGCATGAGCAGTAGGGATGGGTGAACAGAACAGAGTTTGGAAATTCAGTTTGGTTCAGTTTGGTTTAAAATTCGAGTTTGGAAATTCGGTTCTGTTCGGTTTGAAATTCGATTTCAGTTTGGAAGTTCAGTTTGGTTGACCAAACAGACCGAGTTTTATTTATTTATTTTATTAATTTGTTACATTTGTACCCCGCCCCTCCTGAACACAGCTCGGAGCGGCTTCCAACCATAAAACAACCATATAAAAGTCTAAAACACATAAAATACCATTGGCAATTGGAGTTCAATCCAATTCCGAACTTCTGAACCAAGTTCGGCCATTCAAAAGCAGGTTTTTTGGTGTGTGTTGCCACTAGGGATGAGTGAACATAACAGAGTTCAGAAATTCGGTTCGGTAGTTCGGTTCGGTTGACCGAACAGACCAAGTTCGGTTCGAACTCTGAATTTCCGAACCGCGTTTGCCTATCCCTAGTGAGCAGCTCCGCAAGCCGCAGTAGGGTGAGCCTGTCCATCTTAAAGTGCGCCCTCCAGGTAGTGTCATCCCACTGAGCCAGTGCCCGGGACCCCCACCCCGTGCCGGCTCTGTGACCCAAACCCGCCGGGCAATGGGCATTGCGAGCTGGGCGGTGCACCCCAGGGTCTCCCTCCACCAGTGGAGGTGCCCGGCCACCTCACGGAGCACAGCGGCCCTGTTACGGCTGCAGATCATGGCCTGCCGGTCCTCCCCGGACACCCGCAGAGCCCTGAGCCAGGCCAGGGAGCGCCTGCAGCCGTGGTGAGTTCTCCAGGCCCTAGCTGTGCTCCACGCCATGCCAACCCGCAGGCGGGCACACAGGTGCACCTCTGCGGTCAGGAGGCACAGCTAATCAGTGTGCGAGTGGTACCACTCGACATAGAGCACTAGGTGCATCTTGCAGGTGCCCAACCGGCCTTGCTCCATGGTTCCGGCTGGCCTGGGTGGGGTGCAGCTGTCCCGTTATAGCCTTGACCACGTGTAGGCCTGCCCACGGATCGTGACCCGGTGACCGGGTGGGGGCACCCGTGTTGGCTCAGGGAGCCCCCCCGGCTGGCCCTGGTGGCTCCTGGTGAGTGGGAGGGCTGGGGCAGTGGGGGCGGTCCATTGGGTGCACCTGCTGTCCCTGCATGGGGCCTTGTGTATGGACCAGCATGCACCCAGGCGTGCTGGCGGCAGCTGCATTCCTGCTGTCATCACCTCCCACCTCTCTGTGTTGGCAACATTGTGTCCTCACCGGCCTGATTAGTGTGTCGGCTATCCTGTCTTTGTGCTCGGTTCCTGCAGCTGTGCTGAGTCCGCACCCCATGCCTCGCTTGTTTGCCATGCCTTGTTGCGACCTGTTGCCTTATCACTTGGCCTTGGGGCTCCCTTGCATCTCCTCCCGCCCCTCCAGGGAATTGGGGTCCCCCTTTCTGTGGTGTCAGTCCCCCTGGCTTGCTGGACCATGGCTAGATGCGCTTCCACCAGGCTCCCGGCTCCCATGGGGCCCCCCATACGTGGACCTTCCGCGAGACCATGGCCCTGTGTGACCTGTGGCATATCCCGGCCATGAAATCACTCCTGAGCTGCCCAGACAGCCTGCTGGGTGCTTATGCAAGCCTGAGCTCTGACCTTTGTTACTTTGGCTATGAGGCGAGCACCCGCGATTGTCAGCTGCATGCTGAGATGTTATTTATTTATTTATTTATTTATTTTATAAATTTTTACCCCGCCCCTCCTGCCATGCAGCTCAGGGCGGCTTCCAAGCATTTTAAAATACAATAAAATCAGTTAAAAACAATCATAAATATTATAAAAATATTAAACAGGGCTAAAATACAATCTGAAACCAAAAATAGGTGGGGGAACTACAATCCCACCCTACTCACCCTCCCTCCCAAAGGCCTGGGCGAACAGCCAGGTCTTACAATTTCGCCGGAATGTTAATAGGCTAGGGGCCAGGCGAGCTTCCTCTGGAAGGGAATTCCACAGCCGCGGCCCCACTACCGAGAATGCCCTCTCCATCGTGGCCCTCTGCTTAACATGGGGGACCTCTAGGAAGGCACCCCCGGCAGACCGCAGGAGCTGCTCTGGGGTGCAGAGGGCGAGGCGGTCCCTAAGGTATGAGGGGCCGAGACCGTGTAGGGCTTTATAAACCATCACCAACACCTTGAACTTGGCTCAGCACGCTATCGGCAGCCAGTGCAGAGCTCGGACCACCGGTGTAATATGCTCCCGGTGGCCCGTCCCCATAAGAAGACGAGCCGCCGCATTCTGCACTAGCTGCAGCCTCCGAACCAAGAACAAGGGAAGCCCCACGTAGAGCGCGTTACAGTAGTCGAGCCTCGAGGTGATGAAGGCATGGATGAGGGAGGCCAGGTCCGGGCCGGAGACAAACGGACGCAGTCTACGTACTAGATATAGCTGGCGGAAGGCAGCCTTAGCGACTGCCTCCACCTGCCGCTCCAGCCGCAGGTCTGCGTCCAATATGACCCCCAGACTCCGGACCTGCTGAGCTACAGGGGGGCAAACCCCCCCAACCAGGGGGGCCACCACCCCCTTCGCCCTCCCCACCACCATCACCTCCGTCTTATCTGGGTTGAGCTTCAGTCTGCTCCGTCGCATCCAATCCGCCACGGCCTCCAAACATTGGGATAGCACCGAGACAGCAGGGTCTGGGTCGGTAGAAAACGAGAGGTACAGCTGAGTATCATCAGCATACTGGTGACATCGCACCCCGAACCCTCTCACGACCTCCCCCAAGGGCTGCATATAGATGTTAAATAATAATGGAGACAAGATCGATCCCTGCGGAACGCCACACGGTAAGGCGCGGGGGCTCGATGTTTCCTCCCCCAACACCACCCGCTGGCTCCTCCCCGAGAGGAATGAACGGAACCATTCAAGAACAGTCCCGTCCAGACCCCCCCGGTCACGCAGTCGTCTCAACAGCAGCCCATGGTCCACGGTGTCAAAAGCGGCCGAGAGATCGAGCAGGATGAGAAATGTCGAACATCCCGCATCCATCTCCCGGCGGAGGTCGTCCACCAAGGCCACCAACGCCGTCTCGGTGCCATAGCCGGGGCGGAACCCAGATTGAAAAGGGTCAAGGAGCCCGATATTATCTAGATGACCCTGGAGCTGGAGCGCCACTGCCCGCTCAATAACCTTCCCTAAAAAGGGAAGGTTAGAGACAGGTCGGTAGCTGGCGAGCGCGTCTACGTCCAACGATGGTTTTTTCAGCAGGGGGCGCACCACAGCCTCTTTTAAGCAAGGCGACAACCTCCCCTGCCGAAGGGACGCATTCACCACCCTCGCCAGCACCGTCCCCAACGTCTCCCCGGAAGCTTTTATTAACCAGGACGGGCACGGATCTAGTTGACAACACGTGGCCCTCACAGACCCCAGGACATCCACCACATCGGCCGGCGTCACTTCCTGAAACTCACCCCATAAAGATGGACCAGACGGACCCTCCGCCCCCCCGCGCTCTTCCCCTACTGCTATCAACCCAGCGTCGAAATCGGCCTGAATCCGAGCAATCTTGTCTGCGAAGTAGATGACAAACTCCTCACAGCGGGCCCGGGACAAGTCCCCATCCAGGCGGAGGGAGGCCGGACTAACCAGCCCCCGCACCACCCGAAACAGCTCCGCTGGACGCGACTTCGCAGACGCTATGAGGACGGCGAGGAATTCCTTCCTCGCCGTCCTCACAGCCTCCACATAGGACCGCAAATGGGCCCTATGGAGAAGACGATCGGAGACAGACCGAGTCCGACGCCAGCGTCGCTCTAGCCTCCTGCCCACACGCTTCATACACCGCAGCCCCTCAGTAAACCAAGGGGTCCTGCGGTGACGAGACCGAGGCAGAAGGCGCCTCGGAGCCACCCTGTCAATGGCCTCCTCCAGCAAGATGTTCCAATGCCGGACCAGCTCATCCACAGAGTGACCGTCCACATCCAGGGTAAGCTCCCTCAGGACCTCCTGGAACCGCTGGGGTTCCATCAGCCTCCGAGGGCGGACCATCCTAACTGGTCCCTTCCCCTTCTGGAGGGGGCGCGCTAAAAGACCGGCCTGAAGGAGGTAATGGTCCGTCCACGACAAGGGCACCGCTGTCACCTCCCCCACAACCGGACCCCCCGCCTCAAGGCCAGAGCCGAAGATCAGGTCGAGGGTATGTCCCCCCACGTGGGTCGGGCAGATCACCTCCTGGGACAAGTTCATAGTTGCCATGGCGGCCATGAACTCCCGCTCCGCCCCAACAAGACCGGCATCGGCGTGGACGTTGAAGTCCCCCAGAACCAAAGTCCTGGGGGAGCCCAACACCACCTCCGAGGCCAGCTCTGCTAGAGCGGCAAGGGATGCCGCCGGGCAGGAAGGGGCCCGGTACACCAGCAGCACCCCTAGCTTGCCCCCAGCCAAATCGAACACCACGTGCAGGACCTCTACACCCATAATCTCCGGAACTGGATACCTCCTAACAGGCCAGTCCTCCCTAAAAACAATAGCTACACCACCTCCCCGGCCGCCCGTGCGGGGCTGATGCTGCACAGCATACCCAGCCGGAACAAGATCCGCCAAAGTTGGACCGGCCAGATCATCCAGCCAGGTTTCTGTGATGCATGCGAGGTCCACGGCCCCATCCAAGATTAAATCATGGATAACTGGGGCCTTGTTGACAACGGACCTCGCATTCAACAGCACCAGCCCCCCACGTGCGGACCCTGGACCCGGCACCTCCCTCTCCCTCAGTGGGGGGGTGATGACATCCACTCTCCTCAGGCACTGTGGACCCCTAGGGGCCCGTGCCTTCCCACCCCGTGGACCATACCGTCCACGCCCCAGCACGACACCAATGGCCATGCCCTCCCCTCCGTCCACCCAATCCTGGCCCTTCGGATCTAGCTGTTCGCCCAACAGCCCTTCCCCACTCCACCCCCCTAAAAACCTCCCCCCCGGCCATCCTGCTCCCACCAGGGGCCAGAACAGGCCATTACCCCCCGTCACCCCTCGGTATCCCCCTCTCACCGGGACACCGAGCCACCCCCCTCCCCACCAACCCTCCCAGTGCTCCTCCCGCTCTCACCAAGGGGAGTCACTGGGTCCACCCCCATTTTACCCCCCCTACCTACAACCCCCACCCTCCCGCCCTAGCCCTGTACAAAACAAGCCCACACAATACAATAACAACCCCCTGCCACCCCCTGCGGCCCCAAAATGCAGCGCCCTTTGCCCGCGACCCTTCGGCCACGAGCCTGCGAGCCTGCAGCTGCGGCCTGCGGCTCGGCCGCTGGTCCCGGGGCTTTAAGCCCCCAGCTACTTCCGGGAAGGGGGGGGAGGGGACAGGTCTGCCCACGTGGCTGACCTCTGCATTCCCCCCCCGTCCCCCCAGACTCACAGTCTGTTGTTTCCCTGCAGGTCCCCAGCGAGCAGCAGTGGCAACAGCGGAGACAGCAGTGAAGCGCCCCAGCCCCCGCAGCAGCAAGGCAGGCAGGTAGGTGGAAGAATCCCCTCAGGCTCTTGCAGCTCGGCCGCTGGTCCCAGGGCTTTAAGCCCCCAGCTACTTCCGGGTGGGGGGGGAGGGGACAGGACTGCCCACGTGGCTGACCTCTGCGTTCCCCCTCTGTCCCCCCAGACTCACAGTCTGTTGTTTCCCTGCAGGTCCCCAGCGAGCAGCAGTGGCGACAGCAGAGACAGCAGCGAAGCGCCCCAGCCCCTGCAGCAGCAAGGCAGGCAGGTAGGTGGAAGAATCCCCGCAGGCTCTTGCGGCTTGGCCGCTGGTCCCGGGGCTTTAAGCCCCCAGCTACTTCCAGGCGGGGGGGAGGGGACAGGTCTGCCCACGTGGCTGACCTCTGCGTTCCCCCCCTGTCCCCCCAGACTCACAGTCTGTTGTTTCCCTGCAGCTGGTTGCCTTTCCCAATGGGCGCATTCCAGAGATGAGGTGCTCGCATGTGGGGTGGTCTGCAGTGGATACCGTGTCCGCCCTCTCCATGTGCAGCCTGGCTGCCTACACGGTCTGTCTGGCGGAGGGAGGCCCTGCCTTGGCCATGTCCTACTTTGAATGCGTTCACGGGGCCCGTGCGTAGCAGCGCTCTCATGGGGCTGTCTATCACCAGCTGTTGGAACTCGGTCACCTTCCGTGGCCCCCTGCTGCTGACTTTTGCTTGTCAGAGCCCACCGTGGTGGAGCTGGTGGCACTGTCAGGTGTGTGGTCCTGTTCCGATGTGCAGTTGGGGCTCTCCATGCAGGATCCGTTTGAAGCGTATTACCTGGTCACCCACCACATGTCCGTGCTGGGGTACTGCCAGGGCATGCTTCATTGGCTTCACTTCATTCACCTGGTGGGTCACCTGGCCCCTGGCCCCCTGCAGCTGGCTGTGAGTCCCCCTGTGACTTCCGGGCCCTGGTTGCTGGCCCCACTGTGAGCTACCATCTCTGTCCTGCTGCCGTGGTTCGCTGCCTGCTCCCTCCTTGATGTCCTGCCCATGCTGCTGTGCTGCCTGCTTCCCAGGGTTCTGCTGCCCCTGCCTGTGGCTCCGGGGTCCCACCAGGGACCCCCCTGTCAGCCTCTGCAACTGTTGTTCCCCTCCATGGCTGCCTTCTCTGGTGTACGGGTCCAGCTCCCCTAAGTGCCCCCCGGCTCCCCTGGGTGCCGCTGACCATCCTCGTCCACCTGCACTCCCTTGTGCACCCCAGCCCACCCCCCCGGGTGCCTGTGTGACCTCAAGGTTCTGAGGCCCCTGGACTGCACCTCCCGGCTACCTCCTGGGGGAGTGTTGTGCCTTTGGACCGGCTGCACGGATCCGGCTCTCCTGCCGCCCCTCCATGGCACCTTTGCCGACGCTTGGGGTCCATGTGTGCCTCCTGTACCGTGCCTGGGCCACTCCCTGTTCTGTGGGGCCTCCCCCTGTGCCTATCCCCTGACCTTTCGGGGTCCCCCCATTCCAGAACTGACTGTTTAGCTGTGGGGTTGCCCGTGTGGGCTGTGCTGTTGTTGTGGGTCTGACTGCCATTCCCCGTGCCCGACCTTGCCCCTGGGGCATTCCTCCCCTCTTCCCTGTCCCACTGCCCCCTCCCCCCTGTGCCCGTTGTACCGTGCGTGTTGTCTGTCCTGCTGTGTGCCCCCTTCCCTTCCTTTCCCGTATGGGTGTGTATGGGCCCGGGCATGTGTTTGTGCTGTGTGTTCCACTGTGCCCTCATTGTCTCTGTGCCTGTTGTGTGTGGTACCTTGGCGGCTCTCCTCCCTCTTCCCCCTCCCTTCCCATTTCCCTTGTGTAGGCATTCCCTTTTGGCGCTTTTGGCTTCATTTGCCCTCCGCTGGCCATGTCTGTGTCCTGCCCCTCCCCTGTGCCTTCTGGGTGTTTTGACCATGACCGGGGATCAGCGTCACATCTGTTGTGCTGCCCCAGGATGTGGTCTGACGGCCCGATTCCCTGCCGTGGTCCAGATCTCATCATGTCTGTTTGGGGCTCACCTTGACCACGGGGGGTGGTTGTTTGGTTCCCCACCGCTGGGAATCCACTGTGGTGAATTGGGACCATGTAACGTCTGAAAACACCCTTTGTGAAGAAAAATTAAACTTAAGTGATCAAGGGAATCCTAAATGATACACCCTATAAGTGACCCATACTTCTTCAATCCCCCCCCTTCAGATAAGATAAACAAGCAAGCAAGCAAGGTACTTCTGGCAGGGCCTGGCATTTTATTTTTATTTATTTATTTATTTTAAATTTATATCCTGCCCCTCTTGCCCTCAGGGCAACTTGGGGCAGCGAACAACATTCAATAAAAATATAAAAAAAAATTTAAAAATGTAAAATTACAATATTTGGGGGAACCCCCACCCCACCCCTCGCCAAAAACCTGATGGAACAGCCAGGTCTTACATACACGCCAAAACAGCAGGAGAGTGGGAGCCAACTGAGCCTCCTCCAGGAGTGAATTCCACAGCACAGGGGCGGCCACCAAAAAAGATCTAACATCGGTGGCCACCCACTTCACCCAAGGAACCTCCAAAAAGGCTCCCACAGACGATCTCAAGGGTCGCACGGGCACATGAGGAGTGAGGCGGTCCCACAGATAAGCAGGGCCCAGGCTGTGAAGGGCTTTAAAGGTTAAAACCAGCACCTTGAACCTGGCCCGGTACTTTATAGGCAGCCAGTGCAGAGCCTGGAGCACTGGTGTCATGTGTTCCCTGTGACCCTCCCCCATAAGGAGACGGGCCGCAGCATTCTGCACCAGCTGCAGCCTCTGGACCAGCTTCTCGGGCAGCCCCGCTTAGAGCACATTGCAGTAATCCAGCCTCGAGGTGATGAAGGCATGGATGACAGTGGCAAGGTCGGAGTCTGAGAGATATGGCCAAAGCCACCGGACAAGATGTAACTGCCGAAACCCACTCCCTGCCATGGCTGCAACCTGAGATTCCTGGCTGAGCTGCGTATCAAGGAGCACACCCAGACTCTGTACCTGTGCGACCATGGGAGAGTGAATCCCCCCAACAAGAGGAGATTCAACCACCCCCAGGTCCCCCAAGCCCTCGCCCACCAACATCACCTCCATCTTGTCAGGATTCAATTGCAGATGACTCAACCTCATCCAAGCCCCCACAGCTGAGAGGCACTGGGAAAATAAGGAGACTGCATGGCCTGAGTCGATGGAAAAGGAGAGGTAGAGTGTCATCAGCATACTGATGACACTGCATGCCCTGAAACCCCCTCATGATCTCCCCTAATGGCTGCATAAAGATATTAAACAAGAGGGGGGACAGAATGGCACCCTGCGGGACTCCACATGTGAGTGTCATAGAACATGATATCATAGAACATGATATCTCTTATAGCAGAGCCAACTTATAGCAGAGCCGGCTTGTCCCCTCCCCCACCCAGAAGTAGCCTGGGCTATAAAGCCCACCGGCCACTGGCTCCCATCTGGACTGTGTCATCTACCTACCTGCCTGCCCGTGCTGCATTCCATCTGGTGTCAGTGAGGAGGGGATTCGCTGCTGCTGTTGTTGCTCCGCTCCGCTGCTTCGCTCTGCTGCACCTGCGGGGGAAGGAAAAGACTTGCGTGAGTGCCGGGGGGTGGGGGGAACGAAGAAGCTGGTCATGAGGGCCGATTTGTCCCCTGCCCCACCCAGACGTAGTCAGGGCTATAAAGCCGAGTGGGCCACAGGCCATGAGCTGAAGGGCTGTGGCCAAAGGGTGCGTCACTTAGGGGCACTTTGGAACCACAGGGGACTCTGGGGAGTTTTTGTGGCAGGGGTCTTTTTTGTGTCCAGGGTTAGGGGGGAAGGGTGGGGGGAGTAGGAGGGGTGGTTAGAGGGGGGTGGTTGGTGAGGGTGTCTCAGTATCAATCCCTGGTGGCAGCAGGGGTGGCATTGGGAGGGTTATTGGTGGTGGTGGGGAGGGCACCCGACCCCTGTGAGAGAGGGAAGCTGGGTGGGGGGATGTCTCCTGCCAGTCCTTGGTGGCAGCAGGATGGCAGGGCAGATTGGGGGGTACATTTGTGGGTGGGTGGGAGGGGTTGAGAGGCTACAGNCAGGGGTCTTTTTTGTGTCCAGGGTTAGGGGGGAAGTCTGGGGGTGGGGGGTGAGAGGCTACATGGTGAGCAGCCAGGTTTGGGGGGCCAGGATTTGATGGACAGGGGTGGTGGTGGGTGGCGCGGCCATAGGAGTGGTTCTTGGGCGTGGATGGTATGGTCCAGGGGGTTGGATGGCTTGCGCCCCTAGGGGATCGGGTGGAGCAGCGTACCAGTCCCCTGCTGGGGTGGAGGGAAGTGTCAGTCCAAGGTCCACTTGTGGGGGGCTGTTGCTGCTAAATGTGAGGTCCATTGTCAACAAGGCCCCAATTGTCCAGGATGTAATCCTGGATGGGGCTGTGGACCTCGCATGTATTACGGAAACCTGGCTGGACGAGATGGCCTGACCAACTTTAGCCGATCTCATTCCAGCTGGGTATGCCGTGCAGCACCAGCCCCGCACGGGTGGGCAGGGAGGAGGTGTAGCGATTATTTTTAGAGAGGACTGGCATGTTAGGAGATATCCAGTTTGGGAGTTTTCAGGTATTGAGGCCCTCCATGTGGTGTTTGATTTGGCTGGGGACAAGCTAGGGGTGCTGCTGGTATACTGGGCCCCTTCCTGTCCCACAGCATCCCTTACCACTCTAGCAGAGCTGGCCTCGGAGATGGTGTTGGTCTCCTCCAGGAAGTTGGTCCTGGGGGACTTCAACATTCACGCCGATGCCGGCCTTGTCGGGGCGGAGAGAGAATTCATGGCCGCCATGGCAACCATGGATTTGTCCCAGGAGGTCAACTGCCCGACCCACATGGGGGCATACCCTCGACCTGATCTTCAGTTCCGGCCTTGAGACGGGGGTCCGGTTGTGGGGGAGGTTACAGCAGTGCCCTTGTCATGGACGGACCATTATCTCCTTCAGGCCAGCCTCTTAGCACACCCCCTCCCGAAGGGGAAGGGACCAGTTAGGATGGTCCACCCTCAGAGGCTGATGGAACCTCAGAGGTTCCAACAGGCCCAGAGGGAGTTAACCTTGGACCTGGACGGTCACTCTGTTGATGAGCTGGTCCAGCGTTGGAACAGCCTGCTGGAGGAGGCCATTGACAGGGTGGCTCAGAGACGCCCTCTGCCTCATCACTGCAGGGCCCTTTGGTTTACTGAGGGGCTGCAGGGGATGAAGCAATTAGACAGGAGGCTGGAGCGACGCTGGCGTCGGACTCGATCCGACTCCGACCGACTTCTCCATAGGGCCCATCTGCAGTCCTATGCTGAGGCTGTGAGGACAGCGAGGAAGGAGTTCCTTGCTGTCCTCATAGGGTCTGCGAAGTCATGCCTGGCGGAGCTGTTTTGGGTGGTGTGGGGACTGGTTAGTCCAGCCTCCCTCAGCCTGGATGGGGACGTATCCCAGGCCCGCTGTGAGGACTTTGTCACTTACTTCGCAGACAAGATCGCTTGGATTCAGAGCGACTTTGACTCTGGATTAGAGGCAGTGGGTAGAGACCGCGAGGTGATGGAGGCTCCGTCTGGTCCATCTTTGTGGGGGGAGTTTCAGGAAGTGACACTGGCCGATGCGGTGGATGTCTTGAGGTCTGTGGGAGCCACCTGTTGTGAACTTGATCCATGCCCATCCTGGTTGGTGAAAGCCTCCAGGGAGACGTTGGGGACTGTGCTGTCGAGGGTGGTTAACATGTCCTTGCAGCAGGGGAGGTTGTTGCCCAGCCTCAAGGAGGCTGTGGTGCATCCCCTGCTGAAGAAACTATTGTTGGACGTGGACGCACTCACCAGCTACCGACCTGTCTCTAACCTTCCCTTTTTAGGGAAGGCTATTGAATGGGTGGTGGCCATCCAGCTCCAGGCGCATCTAGACAGCACTGGTTTCCTGGACCCTTTTCAATCTGGGTTCCACCCCAGCTATGGTACTGAGATGGCGTTGGTGGCCTTGGTCGATGATCTCCTCCGAGAGATGGATGCAGGATGTTCAACAGTTCTTGTCCTGCTATATCTCTTGGCCGCTTTTGATACCATGGACCATGGGCTGTTGTTGAGACTGCTCTGTGACCTGGGGGGGCTGGACGGGACTGTTCTTGAATGTTTCCATTCATTCCTCTTGGGGAGAAGCCAGCAGGGGGTGTTGGGGGCGGAAACGTCTTGCCCTCGCGCTTTGTCCTGCGGCGTTCTGCAGGGTTCCATTCTGTCTATATTATTATTTAATGTTTATATGAAGCCTTTGGGAGAGGTCGTGAGAGAGTTTGAGGTGTGTTGTCACCAATATGCTGATGATACTCAGCTGTACCTCTCTTTTTCAGCTGACCCAGACCCTGCTGTTTCATTGCTATCCCAGTGTTTGGAGGCCGTGGCATAATGGATGTGGCAGAGCAGACTGAAGTTCAACCCCGATAAGATGGAAGTGATGATGGTGAGGAGAGTGAGGGAGGTGTCGTCCCCCCTGATTGGGGGGGTTCACCCTCCTGTAGCTCAACAGGTCCGGAGTCTGGGGGTGGTGCTGGATACGGATCTCCACCTGGAGCGGCAGGTGGCGAAGGCTGCCTTCTGTCAGTTGTATCTGGTGTGGAGGTTGCGTCCGTACGTCTCCGGCCCGGACCTGTCCTCCCTTGTCCATGCCTTCTTCACCTCGAGACTGGACTACTGCAACGTGCTCTACGTGGGGCTACCCTTGTTCCTGGTTCGGAGGCTGCAGCTAGTGCAGAATGCAGCCGCCCGGCTCCTTTCAGGGACGGGTTGCTGGGAACACATAACACCTATCATCCAGGCTCTGCACTGGCTGCCAATAGCGTGCCGACCCAGGTTCAAGGTATTGGTGTTGATTTATAAGGCCCTTTACGGTCTCGGCCCCTCATACCTCAGGGATTGCCTCGCCCTCCGCATCCCAGAGCAGCTCCTTCGGTCTTCCGGGGGTGCCTTCTTGGAAGTCCTCCGTCCATGTTAAGCAGGGGGCCACAATGGAGAGGACATTCTTGGTGGCCGGGCCGCACCTTTGGAATTCCCTCCCGGAGGAAGCTTGCCTGGCCCCAAGTCTTTTAACATTCCATCGAGTTTGTAAAACCTGGATGTTCGCCCAGGTCTTTGGGGAGGGTGGGTTAGTGGGTTTTTATCCTCCTACCCTTCTTTATTATTCTTTGTTATTTGTTGTCCTTTCCCTGTTTTATTTGTAAGATTTCTATAACTGTTTTAAATGTTTTTAAGGTTTATTTATTTTATTTATTTTATTTTATAGATTTATATCCCGCCCCCTCCTGCAATGCAGCTCGGGGTGGCTAACAGCATAAAAAACAATTAAAATCAGTTAAAATATAAATATAAAATGCATCAATAAAACAGGGCTAAAGGACAGTAATAAATAAATAAATGGGCGGGGGATTAAAATCACCCCCCCACCCTCCCTCCCAAAGGCCTGGGCAAACAGCCAGGTCTTACAGTTCCGCCGAAATGTCAAAAGGCTTGGGGCCAGGCGAGCTTCCTCCAGAAGGGAGTTCCACAGCCGCGGCCCTACCACCGAGAATGCTCGCTCCATCGTGGCCCCCCGCTTAACACGGGGGACCTCCAGGAGGGCACCCCCAGCAGACCGCAGGAGCCGTTCCGGGGCGCGAAGGGCGAGGCGGTCCCTAAGGTAAGAGGGGCCAAGGCCGTATAGGGCTTGTTTTACTCTTTTGAAATTTGTTAACCGCCCCGAGCTGTTTGCAGGAGGGGCAGGGTATAAATGCATTAAATAAATAAAAATAAATAAATAAACTCTTATCCACATAGTCATGCTGTTTCTAAGAAAGATGAGGCCAGTTCTTTGTTCTTAGTTATGCTGTCTCCACAATGATGGTACTTCTGCTTTCTTACCTCTACAAAACACTAACCCAGAGACATAAATTTATGTTTTGAAAAGTTGCCCATGATGGAATTTCTTTGTAGAAAATGGACATGGTCTGCCTTACATCTTTCTTTCTGCTAGATTTTTTTTTAAAAAAAGAAGCTTCTAGTTTCTCAGCTAAGGGTGCAAACCTCCATCTATTAAATTCAATGGAAACTGAGCCTCCATCCCCCCGCTCCCTTTTTTAAAAGAAGCCAACAGAGAGGAGACACAATGGTACAGGGCAAACTAAAATCCAGGACCCCTGACACAACAGCTACAAAGATTAACTCCCCAGCCACACTATTGTGGAGCAAAGGCAGACATACAAACAGTTATCTAGCTTATCGGGCATTATGCAGAATACTTTCCCTGGTTACTATATTAAACACAGCAGTTATCCCTTCCTCTTATACCTCGGGTAGTAGACCTTCAAAAACTGACTGATAAGTCAAGGGTTCAAAGTTGGCCTTCGTGACAGACTGACGGCATGGCTTCTTGTATATGCAAGCTTTCTTTTTAAAACAATAATACTAACATAAATATAAAGCATCTTCCTTGTGTGGTAGACTGCTGGTGTCTACACACATATAATATTCCCTTACCTAAAACAAGCTCAAGCCTAGGGGTGGCAACCCGGACCAAATTATGGGTATGGTTTATTACGAGTACAGTCGTCCCCCCCCCGGATTTAATTATGGGTACAGTACGGTACAGATCCACAACTAAATAAAAAAAACCCCACCCTGTTACCCCCACAACTCATCTTTCCCACCCCCATGCCCCAGGGTCCTGGTATATTACTTACCAGCCTCAGGGTGAGCTTGATTGCAGGCCTGGTGGGTTGCAGCTTGATTGAACGTCCTGGGGGTGGGGGCTCCTAATCTATGGAGCTCCTAATTCCCCCGACAAGCTCTCTTGTTGCGGTGTACTGTGGAGGCCCTGCTCCACAGCACGCATGTACAAAATGACTGCTGGGGCCATCCTGCGCATGCATAGCCCTTTTGCAAAATGGCACCGGCAGCATCAGCGCCATTTCACAAAAGGGCTGTGAATGCGCAGAATGGCCCCAGCGGCTATTTCGCACATGTGTGCTGTGGAGCAGGGTCTTCACAGAGCGCCTTGACAAGAGACCCTCTTTGGGGAACTCTTCCATACAGGAGGAACACACGCACACACCCCCGGGACCTTCAAGCTGCAGCTCACCAGACCTGCAATCAAGCTCACTCTGAGGCTAGTAAGTAATATACCAGGACCCTGGGGCATGGGGGTGGGAAAGATGAGTTGTGGGGGTAACAGGGTGGGGTTTTTTTTATTTAGTTGTGGATCTGTACCGTACTGTACCCATAATTAAATCCGGGGGGGGGGACGACTGTACTCCAGGGCCCCGGGGGTGGGGATGGGGTGGGAAACCTGGGTCCATAACAGCAGATCCGTAATTGTTTTGGATCACTGTTACAGATTAGTACGGGTTAATCCGTAACAGTTCATTTCAGTTAGTTACAGGTTAATCATTGGTACTCAAAATTGCCATGCCTACTCGAGCCCTGGAGGATCTCAGTTCCTTTTGAAAGCTCTGTTACCAGAACTACTGCTGTTCTCGCCCTTTTAATCCAGAGAAAAGAGATTTGCATATTGGTCATGTAAAGAGTGGTTTGTTAGCACCTTAAATGAATACTGCCATTTATGGCTCAGTACTTATACTTTGGGGCGGGCCTTAGAATTTATGGGGCCCAGGGTGAAGGTAAATTTTGGAGCTCCTTATGGCCCCACCTCCTCCCCTATGACCGCACCCCCTCAGGGACACCCTCCGTGGGGCCGTAGAGGTGGTCATGTTTGGGGTCCCCCTTAGGAGGGAGTGGGGCCCTGCACCCTGCCCTGGTGAAAATGGGGAGCCGGAAGTAGAGAAAATAGTGGGTCACCCCTGTGGTAAGACTGACCCTGCTTTGGGGGCAGCAGCTACAGTAAGGGTCCAGGGTTCGACTCCTCCCTGTGGGTCCATGCCAGCTGGCTAGTTTATAAGATAAATGGTCATTTGCTGTTTCACACCAACAGAGTTTTCCTTATTTTAAAGCCAGAACAGGTATCTGACCCAAGCAGGGAAGAATAGCGATTTTTATATGTTTTAACACAAACAAAGTAGCTGAAATAGTCAGCTATGGTATTTGTGCTGATATCCGTCTCAGCTGTAGCCTCTTGCCTTAGAAAAGAGCATTACAGCAGCTTACTGTGGTGGTTCCAAACACCATCATGGAGAGTAGCGCTTGCTGGTGCCGTAAAACCCATCTTCCAGCAGGAATGACCAAATCATCTAAAATGGGTCCAAAGTAAAATTATGCAGCCTCTTTATATGCGCAGTGAGCCTGGCCAGTAGTTGCCCCTCTGCTTCCCAGAGAGCCTCCCATGCTGCTGCCTAGAGCCACTGAGGCTCCAGTTGTAGCCTCCCTGCTGCCTTCCCAGTGCCCACAAAGTTACTTGTAGCCCCTGCATCACTGTCCTGAGTCAGGTAATTAAAAACCAAAACAAAAAAGCCAAGCAGCTGTTGGGCACCCTGTGAATAATCCATCATGCCCTACTCATATCTGATGAATCAGGCACCATAGATTCATTGGCTTTACCCAATTGCTCAGGTACTCGTTTCACTGCCGATGCACTGTTGCGTCTTCTGCCAGTACTTGCTGCTGTTCACCAGTCTCTGTATAGCCCTCTTCTCCCTTCCAACAGCTCACCTGTAGCCAGCAGTTAACCCACTGCCTCCCCATGAGCTGTTTCATTTCACGAATCGGCTCTATGTTCAGGCTAGTCCATGTTGGCCATCCCATACGTGCAGCTAATGTTTCTTGTGTTTTCATTCAGCATCTGCATCAGGAGTGGGACCTGGGAGATAGGCCTGGTACAAGGTCTCAAGGGATGTTGTAAACAGTGGGTGAAAACAGACGTGATGGTGGCCCATAGTGGCCCGCTGTGGCCTGAGACTCAGCACACATCTACGTCCCTGCTGGCACAGTACTTCCTCAGGGCAGGTAGGTGGGTGGCCTGGAATGTGTCCCCCTGATGATCCCGGGCACCCATCCCAGTCTAAGGGCTGACCCCACAGACCAACACAGGACACAGCAGGCCAGTATTTCTGCTTGGCCTCACTATCCCCGCTTTGGGGCTGTGGCTGCCTATCATGGTGGGTTGCGGGGCATTGGGAGTGGGGCATGGGTGGGGCAAGGACAGGACCACCCGCCTGCACACTTGTTGCAGCCTCCCTGACCCAGGGCATGCAGGTGGTGGGATGGCTCTCCAGCCATAAGGCAAATTTGGTCAGTGCCCCTCCCCAGCCCAGAGATTATTAATTATTATTATTATTATTAGCAAAAATTTATATAGTGCCAGCAGTGTACCTGGCACTTTACAAAGTAATAAAATAGACATGGTCCCTGCCCCTAGGGCTTACAATCTGAGAGACAGGAGCTGGGGGAGAGACTTAGGAAGGGGAACAGAGGGAGAGACAAGGGGTCTAACATTCATGAAGATGC
>QEPC01000529.1:4643872-4751827 GCA_003113815.1 Sphenodon punctatus | reverse complement strand
CCAGTCTCCCTCCTTCCCTTTGCCTCAAAGCTTCTGGAACGGGTCGTCTACTCCTGCTGCCTGGACCTCCTCTCTGCCAGCTCCTCCCTGGACCCGCTCCAATCCGGCTTCTGCCCCCTCCACTCTACTGAAACTGCCCTAGCCAAGATCACCAATGATCTACTTGTCGCTAAATCTAAGCGCCACTACTCCATTCTTGTCCTCCTTGACCTCTATGCTGCCTTTGACACTGTCGACCACTTGCTTCTATTGGACTAGCTTTACTCTTTGGGCTTCCGTGGCTCTGTCCTTGACTGGTCCACCCAATGAGTTCATAAATGAACCCTGATGTCCCAAAGTTCAGTTTCTCCATCTTATCCACTAAGATACACCAGGTTTGAGATTGTTTGGCTCTTTTAGTATGTGGTGAGTTTGGCATCTGGAATATACATTGTACTAGTTAATATTTTCAACATGTTGCGTTCTTTTCACTTTAAAGGAATACAGTTTAGTGATCCAACATCACTAATATCATAACAGACAGATATTATCATCTTTGCTTATGCTAAAAAGGTAAACTTGGACTCCTTTCATCCCAAGAGTCCTCCTTGTACTCTTCATAAAATGCTTTAAATTATGAATGGTGACTAAATCACCCTAATCCCTATGACATGATAGACTGTAACAGCAGTGGCAGTGTAGCAAGCTGACATGTCAACAGTCTGTAGATTAAGGGTCTTAATCTGATTAAGGGCAGACTAAGGGTGCATTGACATGACAGAAGTACAGTCTATCCAATTAATTAGTCTTGGATTAGGGGCTCTTTTCTTTTTCAAATACTGTTAAAATTGGAATCAAATGTAAAAGAAAGAAAGAAGAAAAGTGAGAAAAGATGTCCTATAAAATAAAGTTGAATTGTGTTGTAGCAAAACACTTAGGTTTGTTAAAGGAAGGGTAAAATCACAAAATGAAACACTTCCAGAAAGAAATCCATATAGGACCATATTCTGATTCTAAGTACAGTCTTAACAATGGAATGGCACGTAAAGAGTGATCTCTGTTACTGCCCTGCTAACTCTTTGCATTTAAAGGGGTTAGTAACTTTCTGCTTGCCTACACAACACCTCATGAAGTGATTCAGATGTGCTGGCTAGTTAGAAGAGTGGAAACAAAACCAAGACAGAGGTCCCAAACTGTTGGTGAAGCCCCAGGTGGAGTTTATTCTTATTCTTATTTATACAGAGATTTCAGTATTCAAAGTGCTTTAAGTCCTTATCTAGTTCATCACGCACACACACACCCTGTGAGGTAGGAAGGTCATTATTATTCCCATTTTACAGATGGGGAACTGAGGCTGAGATATAGTAATTTGGCCAAGGCCTCCTGGTGAATTCATAGGTAAGGTGGGATTTGAACAGTGGTCGCCCAGGTTCAAATTAGGGCTGAAACAAAAATAATTATTTTTCTCATGAGAATCAAGTATCATTACCAAGATCTTGGGACAATTTCGGTAATGGTTCGAGATCTCGGTCGATCATTTTTTTCGATTGACTGTTTACTGCTATTTACCATTTACTGTGATTTACCATGTACCATATACCAATTTACCATGTACTATTTTATTTATTTATTTAATTTAAAGTGACTGGTCTACTGCAACTCGGCTGCAGTATGTTCCCTTCAGTCATACTACTAGTCAGTGGCGATTTTAATACCAGAACGGGTAATCCTATTGCCACTCAGTTGACCCCTGCTTCCAAAGAATCATTGGATGCCACGTTTATTAACTTGCGGACTTCTAAGGATAGGATAATGAGTACTGGGGCAAGTCATATGAGCAAACTGTTAACCAAATCCAATCTGATTATTCTTAATGGCCGGACAAAAGGAGATTTAGAGGGGTATTTTACTTTTCACTCCAGCCAGGGCTCAAGTGTTATTGATTATTTTCTTATAATGGCAAGCTTCCTATTCTGTGTACTGGAGCTACATATTGTACTACAATCTCCTGATTGCTGGGAGCCCCAAAGTCCCAGTTATGTCCCTTCTATGCCCACCTGAGGGCAGCCCCCTATGCCAGCCTTGAAGCCTCCACCGATTGGCCCTGTAAAGCTGGAAGCATACAGTAATTGGACAGTGAATGTGTCAGTATGTTGAGTTGCTCCCCATCCTCCTTCCTCCTACAGCCTCCCTCCCCCTGCCACAGCAGGTACCTGCCTCTGACTGGCACTGCATGTGCTGCTGTTTATCTGAATAATGGTCTTCAAGGGGACAACTTCAACTGCTTATAAAATTGGGTCCCTTTATCAAATTGTCCTGTAACAAATTTTGATGAATTGTCCTGTAACAAACAGAGATGACAGGGAAGGTGTGTGATAAATGTCTGCCAAAGTATTGTAAACAGGATGGAATATTGAAGGTTATTGAACGGGCAGTAGCTCGGCAGCTCCAGGCACATCTGGACAGTATCGGTTTCCTTGACCCTTTTCAATCTGGATTCCGCCCTGGCTATGGTACTGAGATGGCGTTGGTGGCCGTGGTGGATGATCTCCGCCGGGAGATGGACACAGGATATTCGACCTTTTTGATCATGCTAGATCTCTCGGCGACTTTTTATACCATGGACCATGGGCTGCTGTTGAGACAGCTGCGAGACCTGGGGGGGTCTGGGTGGGATGGTCCTTGGATGGTTCCGCTCATTCCCCTTGGGTAGAAGCCAGTGGGTGGTGCTGGGGGCTGAAACATCTAGCCCCCAGGCCTGACCTGCGGCATTCCACAGGGTTCTATTCTATCTCCACTATTATTTAATGTGTATATGCACCCCCTGGGGGAGATCGTGAGAGAGTTCAGGGTGCGATATCACCAATATGCTGATGATACTCAGCTGTACCTCTCATTTTCAACTGACCCAGGTCCTGCTGTCTCGTTACTTTCCCAGTGTTTGGATGCTGTGGCGGATTGGATGTGGCAGAGCAGACTGAAGCTCAATCCTGATAAGATGGAGGTGATGGTGGTGGGAAGGGCGAGGGAGGTGCTGGCCTCTCTGATAAGTTTTTTTTTGTCCGCCTGTTGCTCTTCAGGTTCGGAGTCTGGAAGTGGTTTGGGATTCAGGCCTCCATCTGGATCGGCAGGTGGAGGCGGTAGCTAAAGTCACCTTTCGCCAGCTGTATCTGGTACGGAGGCTTCGGCCATACATCTCCGGGCCCAACCTGGCCACTCTCATCCATGCCTTCATCACCTCGAGGCTAGTCTACTGCAACACGCTCTATGTGGGGCTTCCCTTGTTTCTGGTTCGGAGGCTGCAGTTAGTGCAGAATGTGGCGGCTGGTCTCCTTATGGGGATGGGTTGGCGTGAGCA
The DNA here is from genome assembly GCA_003113815.1 of Sphenodon punctatus. Lineage (NCBI taxonomy): Eukaryota > Metazoa > Chordata > Lepidosauria > Sphenodontia > Sphenodontidae > Sphenodon > Sphenodon punctatus. The sequence continues at coordinate 4,748,490 of QEPC01000529.1, read as the reverse complement.
CATAACACCGGTGCTCCGCACTGTGCACTGGCTGCCTATAGCGTACCGAGCCAGATTCAAGGTGTTAGTATTGATCTATAAAACCCTGCACGGTCTGGACCCCTCATATCTTGTGGACTGCCTCGCCCTCCGCACCTCAGAGCGATCCCTTCGGTCCACCTGGGGTGCCTTTTTGGAGGTCCCCCGTGTAAAATGGGGGGCCACAATGGAGAGAGCGTTCTCGGTGGCCGGGCCGCGTTTATGGAAGTCCCTGGACCTGTTGACCTTTTGATGAGTTCGCAAGACTTGGCTGTTCGCCCAGGCCTTCGGAGGGGAGGGTGGGTTAGGGGTTTTAGTGATGTTTTATAAATTGTTGTGGGTTTGGTGTTTTTTATTGTTGTTGATTTTATTATTATTGTGTTTTTATGATATTGTAAGCTGGCAGCCAATAAATTTAACAAAATTAAAATAAATAAATAAATAAATATAAAAATGTTAGAGCCAGAAATGTATTTTCAAGTTAATAGCTTATAACATCGGGACACTTTATTTAATCTTTCTGAAATATGGTAGGATTGGTACACTAGTGGAGGGACATAATTTTCTCAGGTTTCATGCAAATTGGAATGGAAGATAAAAAAGGTGTAGCCAGGAACGTGTATGGAGCTTTTCTTAAAATCACGATATTCAATTGCTTCTAAAATCGGTCCCCTTTATCCAATCATTTCAAAGTTTGGTACATATAGTGCCCTCCATTGGGGTTACAATCTAAACAAGTTTCATCTGAATTGAATGAGAAACAAGAAAGTTATAGTTAGAAATACTAGAATATGGAATACCAGGATGGTCCATTTGCAGGACCGCAGTGGCAGTGCCACCCCCCACCCCACCCCACCCCTGGCTTGGGAGAGCTGAAGAGTGGGGCGAGTCCCAATCGCAGTACTATTGGCAGAGAGATAAAGTGACAGATTGGCCTGCGGGAACGTAGCTGATTGATTCGCCCATTTCCATCTGGAGCAACCTCTCTCTATTGCATAAATACTAGGTGGGGTAGCCTGAACCGGATAGTGGATGGGGGCCCAGAGTGCAGCAGAGATTGTGGACCTTAAAGTGCCTGGAGGACTGATTTGCGCTTACTTTGCCTGCACCTGACAAGCTACTGGAGTGGTTGCAGCTGGATGCCTGGGGGTGTCAGCTGGTTGAATGGGCTAGTCTTTAAACGACGCGTGCCTGGGACCCTTGTGCGCGTGGCCTTAGGTGTGGGCCGGGCACAGGGTACATGTTTTGTTAGGTTTTTGTGATCCTTGTGCCTTAAATAGATTTGAAAATATGGCGCTCCCCTTGAAAACCAAGCGTTCTCGTGCCCCTGTGGCTCGGGTATCCCCTCCTTCAAAGCAGCGGAAAATTGATACCTTTTAAACGCTAGGGATACCTACCTCTAATAGCTTTGCACCATTGAATGATTTGGATTGTTTGGTGCATTTACCACAGGTACTACAGCAAGGCAGTGCCCTTTTGGATAATGGAAAGGGGAAGAGGGGAGGTTTGGGGACCTACCCTTGTGGGGAGATTAATGCACCCTTAAGGAAGTCATTAGGAGGACTTTCGGATTTTAAGAACCTGGACAAGTCTGCAGGAATATTCAATGATGATTCTTTAGAAGCACTGGTCGATTCGTCATCTGAATTTTTGGCGAGCCACGTAATGATAACAGCTCAAACAGTTCAGTATTTGTTTGTGCAAATTAACTCTTTGACTTGGCAGATAAGAGAACTGACCAAATCTGTGACTAGGGCTAGGCTCCTGCCACAGAGTGGTCTGCCTTCTCAACCTGAGTAAACCTTTGGCAGAATGGTTATAGCCCCCAGTGATGGACTTCATCAATCAAAATTAGTGAATCAGGATGACTGTTTTATCTCTGAATTTATAGGTTCAGATGGTCACAAGACATCTACTGTACATCAGAAAGCTCATAACAAGATTATGTTAACTATTATCCCCACCCCTCGAGGCAATTTACCCTTCTGGAACAACCCACTAGAGGTTGTTGAACACCTAAGGTTGCTAACTAGATCCCCGATTACTAGCAAGGATATAATGGGAGTCGATGTAGTTGTATTAAATAAATTTAGAAGATCGGTGATTGTGACCTTTACCCAGCATAAGTTTTCTGCTATTATTAAACAGCGGGATAAATATCTCGCGCGAATAGGGGTTTATCCCTCCTTTTTGTACTATAGCAAGGTACAAAGACCTAGGGGGAACAAACAAAGTAAGGATAATTTACAGCCAGCTGGGGCCTCAGAGTATAATCCCTTGTGATGCTCTCAGGGACTCTCGGGCTCCACAACTGTGAACAGTCGCCCAAGTTGTTCGCAGGAGAGGCGGGGTATAAATATATTAAATCAATAAAATAAATAAACTGTCAATTGAGGATGAGATGGAAGTTCAATTGATGGGGCAAGATGATAGGGGACAGGGGACCGGGACTCTGGAGAACCCTATATCAGTTAACTCAAGATTCTTTCTAAATAAGCTCTCTGCTTTGTATAAACAGATTACTGAATCACATAAGAATGGTGGCTCTAGTGGCAGTCAGTTTGCAATACAGAGAGCCGAGGGGATGGAGGAGGCTAGGGAACTTTCACAGCTGTCTGCGATTGCTAGAGTAGTTGATACTGAGGATACTGCTCTCTCTGGCTTGGTAACAACAGCTATGAGCCAAGTTCATACCACCTCAACTCCTATGGCAGGATATAGAGGCAGTCAGGCAGGGATGTTTTTTTCAGGGACCCCAGTAATGTCTTCTTGCCACACAAGCATGCCAGACTTAGAGAGTCTGATAGTGCGGTTGGAACAACTTTCTATTTGTTTGCTTTCTTCGGCCACACTCATCCCTCAGGAGCCAAATGAGCAAGTAAAATCTTTATCTCCTATTCTTTGAACCCCCCTCTCCCCCACTTATGCCTCCTTCCCAAGAGTGAATTAAGTCAAGTGAACTGTGTTCTTCTTTTCCCGTCCTGCCCTCTCCCTTAGCTAATATTGATTGACTCAGAGAAGAGATGCCAGGAAACATGTTGAAAATTGCTTCGTGGAATATTGCAGGGTGGGCGGGGAAATGTAGAGATCCTGAGTTTTGTTCCTTTATAAAGCAGTATGATGTTATCTGTTTTCAAGAAACCTGGGAGGTCACGTCAGAAATTCAACTGGAAGGGTTTTCCTCTTGGGCTTGTCCTGCTCAACGGGGATTATATGGGGGCCACCCTAAGGGTGGTTTGTTGATATTAGTGAACCAATCTGATGATATACAGGTGGAAGGCTTGGAGCTTTCGTACTCCAACTATTTAGTTCTGCGCCTGGCTCTCCCAGACATAGGACTATACATTCTTTTAATAAATGGTTATAATCCCCCGGCAAAACAGGTACCAGATTTTTGGCCCAATTTGAGAGAGGTGATTTCGACATACTAAACTAAATTTCTGAATGATGGTTTGCTGCTCACATGGGATTTCAACGCCAGGATTGGCACTTCTGTTGTGGAGATATGGCAGAATTTAGGAATCCTCTCTCTATGACCGTAATCTTGATAGAGTATCTTTGGATAAAAAAGTCAATTGGGCAGGGTTGGAGCTTTACAGACTGGCGTTGGTTTTTCCCCTGAAGATTCTAAATAGGACTACTGCGGGGGACACCAGAGGGAATTTGACCTATGTCGCTCTAGGTGCAGGGAGTGTCTTGGATTTTGTTCTACTTTCTCTAAATTTAGTCAAATATGTTCTACTTTTTCAGTTTTTGAGCGATCACTTCCCCCTGCACTGTATAATGGGTATGGGTAACCACTCTGCTCAGGTTTTGTCTATCCCTTACCCTTCCCATTTCCAAAAAGAGGAATCGCAGGGACACCCAGTGCGTTGGTTGCAAAGAGTGGAATGATGTGTTCTTTCCCTCTTTAGTCAGCCGGAATTTTGCCAATTATTTACACAAATGGCAGCATCTCAAGAACCAAAGCAGGTGTTCTTTTGGTCGGCTAAGTGTGTGGATTTTATGAGACCAATATTTACCTCTGGCCCAGGGTTGTGAAATTCCCACCTTCTGAAACATAGTGGATGGTGGGATAGTGAATGCAGGTTGTGGAGAGTCATGTTAAGAAGGGCGGCTCGTAAGCTGCATACAAAGGAGGGTATAGATTATATTGTCAACTATAGGAGTATGAGGAAAGAGTATAAACTCCTTTTATGGAGGAAACAGGAAGAATTCTATTGACAACAATGGTGCTCCCTTTTAGATATAATGAACAAAAAAGACGCCAGACATTTTTGGCGTCTTGTTAACAACTTTAGTACAAAGGGGGAAGTGGTTAAGGAAATTGAGATCCCCTCATCAATCTGGACAGAGCACTTTTCTGATCTTTTTAGGGCCTATGTTGTTGTGGAGGAGGCAGGATGTCATTCTGATTTAGATCTTCCGCTTTGGGATCCAGTTTTGCCCTCGGAAGTTTCTGAGGCCATTTTGAAGTTGTGGAGGGGGAAAGCGGCAGGGGTTGATAGAATTCCAGGGGAGGTATTCAAAATCATTCCGGCTGGATGGGTGGCAACTCTAGCCCACCTATTTACCTTAATTAATACCACGGCTATGATCCCGGAGGATTGAAAGATAAGCATTGTGATCCCTATCTATAAAAAAGGGGATAGACGGAACCTGGCAAATTATAGGCCAATCAGCTTGCTCTGTATAATTTCTAAACTGTATGCCAGGCTGCTACTTGAGTGTTTACAGTCCTGGATAGAATGTGAAGGCATTTTGGCCAAAGAGCAGGCTGGGTTTAGAAAATCTCAATCAACGGTCAAACAGGCCTTTGTGCTGAGCCATATAATAAACAAATATCGTAGGCGTAATCGTAGGATTTTCGCAGCATTTATAGATCTAACTCAGCATTTGATCTAATTAGCAGGCAAAAACTCTGGACAGAGCTTGAGCGATTATGAATAGATAAGCACCTCTTGGTGCTAATTAAATCACTATACTCAGATACCACATTGAGGGTAAGAACTCACTCATGTGGGACTCTCTCTGACTTGATTCCAACATTTTGGGGAGTAAGGCAGGGTTGCCTTTTGCCTCCCCTATTATTTAACATTTATGTTAATTCCTTGATAGTGGAGCATTGTGATGTGGGAAATTATCACCCACCTCGCATAGGTAACAAAGCAGTTTTTATGCTTCTTTATGGAGACGACATGGTCTTGCTCTCCCTTAGCAAACTTAGCCTGGATAGGTCTTTAAGGGATTTTGGCAGGAAGTGTAGAGGAAAAAATCTTGTCAGAAATTATGATGACAAAAGTTATGGTCTTTGCAAAAAGATTTATTAGACATTCTTGGTGTATGCAGGAGCATAAACTGGAACAAGTTCACGTTTATAAATACCTAGGCATTGTTTTCTCCTGTAATGGATCATGGTTACCACATGTCTGTGCTGCTAAATTAAAAGCAAGTGCAGATTCGCAGGCTATTTTACGTTTTTTCTTCCATTATGGCCAGAGTAGTGTTAGGGCTGCTCAGAGAATTATGGAAACAAAGTTGCTTGCCAGATTACTGTATGGGGTACAGCATTGGGGTTTGGATCCTTATGTAATCAGTTCCTTGGAACCAGTGATAAATAGGTTCTGGAAAAGGCTCCTATCTCTATACCGCCATCTGTAAGCTCGGCAGCTATTAATTTGGAAACAGGCAGGCTTTCTCTGGGAGCACTTATTCGGATTCATGTTCTAACATTCTGGGCAAGGCTATGAGAAGCTATGGAACTTTCTATCTTATTCCACGCTGTTACTGAAAAGCAAGGGGATAATGAATGTGGCAAGAACTTGTGGTGGCATAAGATAAATACGTGGTTATTGAGTTTGGATTTCTCTGTCTCTTTCCTGTCCAGCATGCCGAGCACAGCTGTGATCAAGCTGCTTAAGCAGCGTATTCGAGACATTGATAGGCAGGAGCACAGGGCCAGGGTCTCTGGTTCATTGATTTCCCCTGTGTATAAATACATCTTACCAGCAAGAGATGGGGCTTCATATATATTCCATATTGTTGATCCCTCCCTCAGGAAAGCCTTTATCAATTTAAGGCTACAAAAAATGAATACATCAGTGCTACAGGGTTGATATTGGGGGATTCCTTATATTGAACGGCTTTGTCCGTGTGGTCAGGAGGTTGAAGACCTTAGGCATTATGTTTTGAAATGCCCTATCTATGCCCACCTATGTAGGCAACTGCTCTAAGAGACAGAGTGGGATCAATCTAGACCTCCATTGCAGCAGCTAATTTTTTTTCTCGGGGACTCCAACCCGGTAAGAACAAAGTTTGTTGCTATTTTTGCCTTGAGAGCAAACAAACTGCACACTAAGTATGATTTTCAGATTCCCTTTGCATAGGGTTTTCTATACCTTGCTCCTTATAAGCTATTCTTGAATTTATTGTTTTGTATAAATTCCCTAATCATTCTGTCTGTACTATGAGAAGCATGGTTATAGGATATTTGTTAGTTTTGGTTAAACAATCAGAGATGTATAGGATTTTGGTTAGTTTTGACTGAACAATTAGATATGGTGGTGTATATAGGAATGTTTGTGTTTGTATTTTGTATATTGTTATGGCCATGTGGCTTGCAATATATATATATATATATACACACATTTTCAGTTTTCAGTTTTTATCATTTGTTGTTTTTGTTTCTACAATAATGACAATGAAAATCAAAATTTTCATTTTTGTTATCATAATAACAAAAACAAAATGTACACCCCCCCGTAAATTTCCCAGAGCATTCAAGAATCTGGATGGTTCCTGTAGGAGCATCGCTCCTAACGGGATCTACCTCAGGGCCAGGGAACGACACAGACACACCAGATAGTGTTACAGGGTTCATCTTTTACCCCATTTATTCACCCTATGTACACAAGGGGTTTGCTGACCCCTCAATTAGAGTCCCTGTTGGGCAATCTGGTTCTGTCCTGTCACCGGGCTCACAGGTCCTACTATGTTTGTACTCTACTCTGAGCATGCCAGGCTCTGTAGTTTTAATTAAGGTCCTTGCCCTTCCTTGGACTTACAGAGGGGACCAACCTGTTCCCCCAGGTCCCACACTCAGTTCTGGACTTTCTGGCCCCACAAAGTCCTTAGTTCATGCCTCTACCCGGGATCCAAGTCCAGACACCTTGCACCCTGGCTCTTAAGCCTCTACAAAGTTCACAGCCCTTAAGGGCCAAGTTGGGGTCTCCCACAGTCCCAAGCCCTTCAGTCCAAACCAGAGCCTCTGGTGACTATGCCGCTTACTCATGGTCCCACCGGCTAGTATCACGGCATTCCCTCTGCTCCTTGCTCCAACTCTGCTGCTCCAACTCTTTCCTGTGAGGACACCACCATACTTCTGCTTCTTGTCTGCTCCTCAGAGCATATTCCTGGCAGCCCTTTGAAATCCACCACTCTCTCTCTCTCTCTCTCTCTGTCACAGCCTATCCTGGTGGGCTAAGGGTGCTCACACCTCTCCAGGCTCTGCCCCTTATAACACCCCTGGCAAGACTCCAACTCCACCCCCTAGCTCTGCTAACACGGGCCAGAGTTGCTAACACTAGGTGGGTGCTTGCTGCGGCCCCACCTAGTCATTTACAGAGCTGGTGTTGCCAACATGTTAATTTCACAAGCGGGGAATGCACCGCTGCCTACAGCTCCTCAGTGACCCAGCTGCTTCGCCGAAACAGTGGGGAAACTTTTCAGCCATGGTATGAAACAGGGCTGGTATGAGCCACCCTGTTACAGTTCCATAAGTCTCAGAGGGTGGACCAATATAATAGACCCCGCACCCTGCCAGGGGAAAAGTGCACCAGCACACATGCCTTCAGGAGGTAATAGTCTGACCACAACAAGGGTGAAATATCTACACCCCCAATCATAGGACCCCCTGACTCAAGGCCAGTACAAAACACCAAGTCCAGAGTGTGCCCCCTCTCATGTGTTGGGCCATATACAACCTGGAACAGGTCCATAGTTGCCATGGAGGCCATGAACTCCTACTCCACCCCATAAATCAGTGTGGATGTTGAAGTCCCCCAAAACAATAACTCTGGGGGATCTCAAGACAACCTCCCACACCAGTTCAGCTAGAGCAGGTAGGCAAGATACTGCACAGTAGGGTGCACGGTATACCAGCAGCATCCCCAGTTTGTCCCCAGCCAAATCAAACACAAGGTGGAGGGCCTCAACACCAGACATGGGCTGCATTGGAAACCACACAGGGGGATCCAGACATAAACCTTTTCCCTCCCTCACACCCTCTCTCCTCCACCCTGGCCATGCCTGCCTCCCTCATGGGGGGACCAAGGCACTGCCTTCCTGTCCCTGAAACCCCCCTCACAGGGAGGGTAGGTCACCCCCTCCCATCCCTGGTCCTCCCACCCACATCCTCCCCACCATCTACCCCCAAACCCATACCCCCCTCTCATAGGGGGGGCAAGGGAAACCTACCCCACATACCTGCCCATACCCCCCCCTCTCACCAGGGTGTAGTGGCACCAACTCCCAACCCTCCCCAGTTAATCCCCATCTTTCCCCACAAAAATCATATCCCTCACACCCAACCATTTCTTCCATCCCTAACTCCACAGACTCCTAAAAGCATTTTTAAAACAATTGTAATACAAAACAGTGCAACAGTCCTCAGGATCACAATGGACCAGGGAATGGGACCCTGGGCGCGAACGGCCCGTGAATGGCCTGTGTACTGTGCACTGTGTACTGTGTACTGTGCTTGTTCTGGTAATGTGCATGCACAAAATGGCCACTGAGGGTGTTCTGTGCATATGCAGTCCTCTTCCAAGAAGGCACCGGCATCATCACTGCCATTTTGTAAAAGGGCAGCCATTTTGCACATGTGCATTACCGTGATGAATGCATTACACAGTAAGCAGTACACGGTAAATTGGTATACGGTACACGGTATATCATGGTAAATTGTAACCACGGTAAGCAGTAGCTGGTAAATGGTGATCATAGTAACTGGCAGATGGTAAATTGAGAAAATTCTTGACTGACAAAGTGCTGAGAATCAGAGGTTTTCTCAATTTTCAGCTCTCACTAAAAATTAGTCAAGAACCATGATTATCAGCAAGAATTGAGAAAAAAAAATGGAGACAGAGTTTCAGCCCTAGTCCAAATTCAACGCAAGTCTAAGCTACACTATGGGTGAAAACAGACATGATGCTAACTCCACTTTAACACCGCTTTAACATTTCTTATGCATGCATTGGTGCCTTATGCAGGGTTGCATACGGTACCAATACAGCCCTGCAACATGCATAAGAAATGTTAAAATGCTGTAAAAGTGGAGTTAGCATCATGTCTGTTTTCACCCCAATTGATATTTCATATGCTTTCATATGCTTTGTTACTATCTGGGATCATGGAATTATATTTAATTCTCAATGTGGGGCCACATAAGCAAAAAGCTTGAGAACCACTGCACTAAGCATTTGTCTGTTTCATGGGAGTAAGCAGGACCACTGGCCATATTACTCTTGCATGTCTACAGATTCCACACCGGCTTTTCTATTTCCCCCCAGCCAAAGCACACCATCTTTTTTTTTTTTAAATGCTAGACTTGTTACAGATGTGCTGTGCAACTGGCACGAATCATTTTACCGAGTACTGGAGTGTTCAGAAAAGGACTATTTCAATATGAAAAGAAATCACCATTGCTCACTCAGATCTGACAGGAGGATTTTGCCTTTAAAGAGACTGAGACGAGAGGGAATTGTTTGAGCCTCAGCCTATGAATCATCTTGCATTGTTCAAATGTGAAGCTGTAGTCTAAATATAAGCCATCGGCTGTCTTGATCTCCATTGCCTTCAGAAAGTATCTGTCCAGAGTTAAAATTAACCCTACTTTCCATCCATGCTCCCCTGACGTACACATGTAAAACACAGCCTGTCCTTTTTTAAATTGAAGGCAACACTACTCAAAAAGCATTAGGTTATTTTAAAGTCTGTTCTCCAGACAGTTATAGTCTGTTTTGCCACTCTGGTCTTTCCAAAGGAATAGAAACTGGCTGGAGCTTGCAGGCCACACATTTTCTTGGCTCAGAGAATTCTTAAGCTATGTGGAGTCATTTAAAACAGCTCGTAGGCTGGTCCCTGTTGGCATGGCATAAGAGGTATGCCAGCAGCAGGAAACATGTAGCCAGAACACTGGCATATAAGGGACATTGCCAGCTGGTGCAGTCCTATAGGCTGCATTAAACCATGGCAATGCCAGGGCCAAAGTAGAATTGGCCTGAGAATCACAGAGCCACATTCTTCTGTGCACCCCAATTGCCTCTTTCTGGTGCCCAGGCCATGAGTGAGAGACTGGTGCTTAGAGAATGAGGGCCCATGTTTTCCATGCTGCCTAAATGTAATCACTGGTGACACTTCAAATCTGTGGCCATTCCAGTTAGTCGGTAAAGCTTAAAACATATACTGATAGAGCCACCTCAAGAGAATGTCTTACTGTGCTATCTCCTGAAGCAAGAAGTTCCAACTCATTGGAAGTCAACTAATTAAATGCTCGAGCAATTCCTGCATGCCTGGAAAGGAGTGCATGGCCACGTAGGCAAGTACAAAATGAGCAAAGCGGGTACTGATCCAGCCTCTGCTTTTTTATATCTGATAGCCAGTTTAGTCACTCTTTACTGCCCAGTTGAGATGTTTGCTATTAGAAATGAGCACTGATGAATCATCCCCAGGTCAGGTGACACTGTTGGAATGAATCAGACATATCGGCATTTCCTGCTCCAGTAAACCTAATCCTAAAAGCGAGGAAGATACCGCTGAAGCAATGCCGGTCTAGAACAAGGCTTTTAGGCTGCCTGCTGACTTGAAATCAGTGAATGATTTGACATGGAAGGATACATGTTGGCAGCTTCACTTGATCTGCATTTTAAAGGGTAAAAATGGGAACAATACTTTTGCATGGGGGTAGACATGGCTGAAAGCAGCTGTACATGTCCTGAAAAGAAAGGTTCTTTTCCTCCAGCAGAATGTTGTCAGGACAAGGAGGTGTAGAAATAGAAACAGATTAATTTCAAAACAGATTTTTTTCTGTTCGTGCAAAGGAGACAATATTATGACTGTACTACTGATGCAGCCACATCTGTATCACCACCACTGAGTTAATTCATTATCAGGAGCAGCAGACATACAACACAGAGTTCAGGCTTTCACAACAAACCCCAGGAAATAGGATCTGAGATTACTAATGCTCAGATGTAACTTCAGCAGTTGAAGGATTTCCCAGAATGAGTAAGTAAGCTCTGCTGAAATCTTTCCGAGTTCTACCCTTTGGTTAAAATTCTCCAACACTGCAACCTAACATTATTTATAATTTATTTATTTTTCCCTGCCCTTCCCAAATGGCTCTGGACAGCTCCACGTTTCGCCACTTGATGGACTTTTAAATGTGTTGAGCTCCCAACAGCGCTCATTGATATTAAGGCATATTATGCACTTTGGGAAATCAGCTTCATCTACTAATAAATGCTAGGATAAAAAACAAACGAACTTCAGTTTGAGAGCGGAGTTAAGGCTCTTACAAATTCACTCATGCTCCAAAAAGCATGGAACTTTAAGTTAAGGCTCCCACCTTACCTTGCAGGCCACATAAATAGTAAAGACGCTGTAGAGTTTTGCATATTGTGCTTGCTTACAACTTAGGCTCCATGCATCCACACTTTGCCTTGGTCTTTCAGCCCCAATCTTCAGTCTCTGCAGGTTGGGGGCAACACTGAAGCTGGGGACAGCAAGCTTCTTCACTCCAACAATATCAACTCCACTGTAAATACAATTTCTCCTTTATTTATAGCTTCCCTCTCAGGCAGCAGCTCAAGTGTATCTGCTTAGTATACAAGTGATTAAGGGCAAGCAAATATTTGTTGTAGTATATCATGTGTTGGAGTACTATAGCATATTTGAAAGGGCTTTGGCTGTGTGCAGGCTGTGGCTCCTGATTGAGGATTGGTGGTAATCTGCTTTCCCCTCAGGTACAGCCCTCATAAGGGGATAAAACTATCCATCAGTACCATCAACCTTGTGCACTCCTCCCCCCAGCACTTGGATATCCCATTGTCCCCATCCCAATTGGAAGAATGTAGAAAAAAATACATACATACATGTAACCCCTCACCTCTGGACTGTCCCCCAAACCTTGTCCCTGAATACACATCATCCATATCTCAGCCTTCCCCCCCCCCATATATACCCCACTAACACCTAGGTACCCGTCTCCACACAAACACTACTTCCTCTCTGGCTGCTCCCCCTCCTTGACTGTGTATCCACAGACAAGGATGGGGGATCACCCATCTCTCAGGATTATCCCTCTATATACACCCCTTCCAGCACTTGTCCGCCCATTATTTATTTTTATTTATTTATTTAAAACTTATATCCCACCCCTCCTGCCCAAACAATTTTTAAACAAATAAAAAAAACTCACCTGTCCCCAAACCGTACCCCCACCCCACCAAAAGCAGGTCTTACGCAAACTTTGAAATGACAGGAGGGTGGGGGCCAACCGAGCCTCCTCCAGGAGTAAGGATACCAATACATACACTTCCCCCCATGCCTGCCCACCCAGCCTCATCCATGCATACACATCACCCATTTTTCATCCTTTTCTCCCATAAACAATCCCCCAGCACCTGGATTCCCCCTCCCCATACAAGAACTTCCCCCACTGCCCAGCTGCACCCAATCTTGTTTCCCTGTACACATTCCACATCCATCAACATTGTCCCTTCCATATACAGCCCCCCAGTATTCAGCTGTTCCGTTCTCCACATTCTTTCCAAATGAAAGCATATAGGAAAAGGAGAGTGTCAGGGGGACACCCTACTTTCCTCAGCTTTAGTGTTGCCCCCAACCTGCAGAGGAAGAGGATTAGGGCTGAAAGATCAAGGTAAAGTGTGACTGCATGGGCAAGCATAATATGTGAGACTGTACAATGTCTTTACTGCTTACATGGTGCACAATTTGAGGTGGGAGCCTTAACTTGCCATTTCCATGCTTTTGGGAATGTGAGTGAATTGTAAGAGCCTTAACTTCTCTCTTAAACTGAAGGTTTTTGGGTCCTAGAAGTTTCCTGTTTTTTTGAAAGGGGAATACACTACCCCCCCTACAACTCAGGAGTACTGTCTCCTTACTCCCTGCTCTAACCCACTAGCCCCTACTACCCTCTCATTGAACCCAGGAGTCCAGGGCACCGGCCACCCTGCTTTAACACACCATCTCCTTCCACCTCCTAGAGAAACAGAAGTCCTGGTTCCATGTCCTCCTGCTCTAACCCACTAGGCACTACTCCCCTTCCACTGAACCAAGGAATCTGGGCTCCTGGATCCCCTGCTCTAACCCACTAATCCCACTCCTCACCCAGAACCCCTTCTCTAACCCACTAGACCTCACTCCCCTCCCAGAGAACTGAGTTCTGCCCCCACACTCTAACCCCCTACCCCCCTCCTATTGAACCCAGGAGTCCACACTCCCAGCCCCTGTGCTGTAACCCACTAGTCCATACTCCTCTCCCATTGAAACCAGGAGTTCTGGCTTCCAGTCACCCTTCTCCATTCCCCCTACTCTAACCCACCAATCCTTATGTCCCTCCCATTGAACCCAGGAGTCCTGCCTCCCATCTCTTCTTATCCTTGCTTTGCAAAGGGGCTTAAAGAGCTGAAGACACTCTGCAATCCTAATTAGTGATTTTTGTCCTCTTATTACTTGGCTCAGGATTTCATGCAAATCAATTCTTCATGGCACAGCTTGAAACTGCTCTCTCCCCCTCCCACCTCCAGAATTGACTCTTATCTTTAACAATATGCTTCTGAACCTCACCAGAGCCCAGTTATCTTTTTATCTTGATTCACGTCCATCCTCACATAACTGGTCTTCCCACCCAATGGATCTGCACCAGTGTTCTACAGATGTGTGACTTTGGCCACTTTTAGACCTCCCCCCCACATGCATATTCTGTCTGTGGGAGGGTATGTGCAGCCAGGATATGCCTGGGGATCGGCTGGTCTGAAATCTCTCCATGCAGCTTTGCCAGCAGAAATCCAGCTCTGCATCCCTGTGTGTGTCTGCCAGCATGGGGGGGCTTTCAGACTGGCCGATCCCCATGCATATCCTGGCTGCACATTCCCTCCCCCAGCCACAATATGCTGGGAGGGGGGGAGGGAGAGAGAGGTCTGAAAGCAGTCTTTATCTTGAGAACCTCACTCTCTCCATTGGATAACATAAGAAATTGAAAACATTGTAGCTTAAAAAACTATATGACATTTTCAAAATTCCAACTCAGGGATGGACTAGATGCAAACTTGAATTAGGACATGTCTATACCTCCTGAGAAATAACTATAAACACACTTTTATGCATCAAGAGAAACCAGTCGCAAAAAACAGAAAAAAACAGTTCTGATTCTAATGTTCAAACTCCTATAACTCAGCCGTTTCTCAACTAATCTGTCTGAACTTTAGAGAGGTAGCTTCTACCCCTCTCCTAAGCAATCCTCCCTATAAAATATCACAGTGATAGGATAAATCCTCTTGATTTTATAATACGTAGAATTTTGTGATTTTAACAGAGCGCAAACAACCTTAACTATAGAGTCACTTCGGCCACACTATGATACACTACAAATATCAGCTAATTTCCAGTGAAAGTCAATGAATTCATTGGGTGGAGTTGGGCAAGTCACTATCTCTTAGCCTGGGAGTAATAATGGGAATAATAATGATCTACCTCACAGGGTTGTTGTGGAGGTAAACTAGAGAAGGATGGTAACGTATTTTGAAAAGAAAGTGCTATGTAAATGATAAATGATAATAGTAACAGTCAGTCATGACATTTGGGTAGCTAGTTGCCTTTGTAGCTTTTGTACTTATTCTGTTTTTCCTTTAGCTGAAGCAATGGGAGCTCTCATTTCTAGCACTAAGGATCTGAAGTTTAGAATCCACCACAAGGGGTAGGTAACAACTACACACATCAGACGCAGCCATTCACTTGGTCTGAATGAGATCAGAGGGGCACCATTACAATGCCAATAAGCCTCTAACCCTCAATCAGAGAGGACCCCAGTTATTTTTTAAAACCAGGGCCCACATCCGCAGCCAAATATAATGATCTCCTCTGTGAAAGAGGGGACAGGAAAAGATTTAAAATGCCATAAACTTCCCTTGGTCTGCTTTATTGCTCATATGTCTCTCTCCCTAAAGTGGTCCCTATGCTCTGCCTGAAATATTCATCACCCTAATGATTTCTTCAGGCACTGCTCTTGTACATAAAAATTAGTTCTTCATAGCAGGTAACAGAAACATTTCCAGAGGAACAGTTAAGAAAAAACACATAGGCCAAAATACCTTTGTAAATACAACTTTTTTCTCCTTCGTCTGTACCTGTGGAGAAGTTCAGCCTTTTCTTTTAGGCACAGCTCTTGATTTTGTTACCTATACCTTTATGACAAAAGGCATATCTCTCTAATAAGTATTTTTTTTGCTGGGCTTCTCAGATATTTCAGTTATATACATTGCCTTCCTTCCGTGTTGTTGCATTCTACCAGTATAACACTCAGCAGTAGAGCAGAGACACATCACCACTTGCACTATCAAAATATTTTCTTTGTAGCCCTAATGGCAGTTAGAAAATTTTACAAACTGACACCATGTCCCTGTAAGGTTTGCTTGTGACTAGTAGCAAATTTCCAGGAAGTAATTCCTCGCTCTTTGGTTCAATATAACATCTAATTCAATATTTAGTAAACATTCAGCCTTGTCAAAAGAGAAGTCACAACATTTCTTGCCATTCACTGCACAGACAGCTGAGGTTTGACACCATTCAGTCATCTGAAACACAAGACTCAGAAACAAGAGTGGTCTTATAGTTAAGGTTCTAGACTGTGCTAGGAGGTAAGCAGCTGAATCAGCAGTATTCTATTTCTTCCAGTGGCAAAGGTTAGTTATTGAGTGGTCTAGTGTTTAGTAGTTTAACCCTCCTCTGAACAAAGAATGTACTATACTAATCTGGCTTTGGGGCGAAATATACCCCAAGTAAGTCATACAAATAAAAAACCTGGGGCTTTGTACTAAGGATGACAGCAGTTGTAAAGAAAAAATTAACACTTTATTCAATATTTCCCTTTTCCAATAAAGGAATAAAGTAGCAAAGAAGGCACTGGGATCAATAATACCCCATAATGTTAACTACACAGCAGTTACAGGAACAGTAACTGGGGTGTAATTCATCCCACCATTTTAAAAAACATAAAACAACACAACAACAACAAAAAATCAGAATCAGATGTTTCTTCCAAGAATATAGTGGCAAGGTCCTTGGAGGCCTTTCTTGCCATGTTTCTTTCCTGTTTTGCTTGTTAGAAGTAGCAGGAAAATGCTAGGAGCAACCCAGTTCATAAGTATATGTATTCTTTGCTGCTTTGTCACATGGTACCTTATATAGAATCTCATAGTGTTTTTAGAACTAAGTTAAGTGCTGGAAAAAACAATGATCACATGCCCCTTCCAATATGTTACCTTTATCTTCATTTTTTTTTTTTTTTGCTCAAGGCTGCTTCCAAAGGTCTGTTGATGGCTTATGGCTCAAATCATGCCTCAACAATACACAGCTAGAGATGTGAATCTTTCTGCAAACAGTGAAAAGTTTATCTAATGGTCCCTCCCAAAAGCCCAGGCCTTTGGGAGGGAGGGGGGGTGAGTTTTAATCCCCCACTTATATATTTATTTATGCACACTGCCCTGTTTTATTGATGTATTTTATATTGTATTTTAAATGTTTTAAACTATTTTTATTGTTGTTAACCGCCCCGAGCTGCTTCGCAGGATGGGGCGGTATAAAAATCTACGAAATAAATAATAAATATAAATATTAATTTATAGGAGCCAGTACTTCTGACCATCTGCTGAGATTTGTTGTACTAGCTTGCCTGCAAAGATTTACAAATGCATGGGGTTTAGATGACCCCCATGCCTGATTGATAAGTATGGTTCAACATGAACTCTTCAAATAGCTATGATGAAAAAGAACAGTTTTGCTGGTTCACAAGGTGTAGTGAAAAGATTGTGAGAAGACTTTTTTGCACCAGTGGAGCCAGATTAGTGGGCATTTATAC
This sequence comes from Sphenodon punctatus, assembly GCA_003113815.1. NCBI lineage: Eukaryota > Metazoa > Chordata > Lepidosauria > Sphenodontia > Sphenodontidae > Sphenodon > Sphenodon punctatus. The sequence goes on along the minus strand of QEPC01000529.1, from coordinate 4,731,314 downwards.
ATCTTATTTTGGCCTGTATATGTTATAGAATCCATCTTGATTGACATGTGTGTAAAAACATATAAACTGAGAACTGGCAACTCAATTCATGCAATGGATGTATCTTATGTAAACTTCTTTGGCAACCTTCTTGTATTGTATAATTTGTTGTTTAAGAATGTCAAGGCCAAGTAACTAAATTTTATGGGAAGCCCTTATCAGTAGTGAGCTTAATTGGGGAGCTAGAAATGACCCAGGCCAGCTGCAGCTCATAAATCTAGAACATGCGCAGTCGGTTGCATAGTGGATTACATAATTGGTCACACATGCACATGATTGGTAGACTGAGTGTGTACACCAGAATACTATAAAGTACAGTGACTGAGGTCCCATCGGGACAGATGCAAGTGCAGACAAACTTCACTGCTGGCCACTTGGCAGACATGCTAGAGTGGTTGCAGCAGAACCAGGGTCCCACCTGAGGATCCTCCCACAGTTGTGATTGGAGTTTCCGGCTTGCACAAAGGGATGTGAGAGAGCTTGCTTTTACTGTTTGTATTTACTTTTACTTTTATGCTTTGTATATAATAAATCAGCTTTCTTGACCTCATTTGTCTGAGTTATCACTGAATTGATCCAAAGAACAAACAATTCCAATACACAAGGTCCAGACTGCTAAAATAATGTTAAACATTTTGGTTTCTAAAAGGTTTTTTTAAAAAATTTTATGTTGGGGTGTTACTGACTCCCAACACCACTTGTAGTGAAATGTTTGTACACACAAAAATGTCTATTATGAAAAGACACAAAATGTTATATTTTCACTCTATATGGTCATTTGCCACAACAAATGGAAAGGGCAGGTTGCAAGTCTAAGCATTTATAGACATAAAAATCAAGCAAGAATTTAAACAGCATTTTGGGGGTCTCTAGGACCCCTAGTACCCTATGTGTGTGGTACTTTAGAGTTCCCACATAATCCAATTGGGGTAAGTTGGACCCTACCTACCAAGGTTGATGATTTCATGGAGTATGGAGCTGTAGAAGATTGAAAGAAAATTTTAACCCATACTTATCTGGCACTGGAGGGTCAGTAAGACACACAGCCCATTGGAGGAGGGTTAACCAGTTAACTGTGTTACCAATTTACTGCATTACTGCATAATATCACAAGGTGACACTTATGGCACTGTTATATACCACATCACCATCGCTATTTGTCCATAATACCTTTCCTGTTTACTTCTTTCTGCTCCCAGACTAAGTTTCAGACTAGCAATGGTAATGTGTGGTTATGTGGTAATGGGGTAATACAGCAAATCAGTTAACCATTGTGGTATTATTTGTTTATACTATTTGTCAGTTAGCTGTCGATGTAATCGGCTAATGGCTAGATAACCACCAAATTATCTGGAATGGTGTATATTAACCATGGATAGGAAATGTATTGTTTGTTTCAGCTCTAGACTGCACCTCAGGAGGTAGTCACTAGACTGTACACCTGGAACCATATTTTCAGCTTTTGCTTCTGCAACAGACTCCTTGTGTGATTTTGGAGGGAGTTGTCTTCCTGTGTCTTGCTTCCCCATCTCTAAAATGATGAAACTCCCTCCCCTTAGAGGAGGTCTGCCTAAGCCCGAGCCAGCTCATGTTTCAGAAGAGATGCAAGACCTTCTTCTTTGGCCAGGGGTTTGGTGGGCCAGGATAGGGTTGTGTGGCGAGGTTAGGGAGAGGGTCATAGGGTAAGGGGATTTAGGGTTTTTAAACAGTTTTTATATGCTTATTTATATATGTTTCTATGTTTTCCTATTTTTTATATGCTTGTAAGTTGCCCTGAGCCTTGTGGAAGGGCAGGATAAAAAACAGAACAAATAAATAAACAAAATGTAATGGCAATACTTCCTTTCTCCCATCCTCTATCTATATTGGCTGCAATCTAGAATTAAAATAGTACCCGAAAAAAGGGTAAACCCATTGAATCTACTCTTTATGAACCAAAATGGCAGTTTGGGGTAATAACCAATATCTGTTTGCACTCTGTTGGGTACCTGATTTGTTCTGTTCTGTTTGGTTACTTTGGTACTTTGGTCATTCAGGCTATAGTCACACTCTCGTGCATGCACAATTGCCAAAAATGATGCAACCAAAATACTGAAATGACCAAAATAACCGAACCAGAAATGGACATATATATCCATTTCAGTTGTGAATACTGTTCAGGTACTTGAAGGGCTCCCTGAAACAGTGAATCATACCTGTGAAAAACAAACCCACTACCCATTTCAGCTCTACTGCTATCCTCACACCACTTACTCCAGAGTAGTCTCACTGAGCTCAATGAGATTACTTCACTGTAAATGGTGTGAAGAACGCAGCCATTGCCTAATTTAGCTGACAACTATTTAGGGCAGAAAACATCACTGCTTCCAATTTTGTATGTTGCTGGGTATAAGGGAACCCAGAAGTTGGCTGGGACCTTTAAACACTATTGAAATACATGTAAATAATGATAGCAGTCAGTCACACTAAGAATACTCTGAGGTTTAGCACAGCCAAGAGCATAATCACTCTCAAAGGAGTATTACATCACGATGAGACCAGACAGACTGTGGACTAGTCAGTGGAAAATAGTAATGATTTTTAGCACATAGATTCCTGCCTCTAATGACCTATGAAAATAATTTCAGACACTATGCCAAATAATTGTTAGCTCATGAAATCTTTGGTCGCTAGTGGCCACCTAGATTTAAAACACTTCTTCCATTACCTTGAGGTTTAATCATGAAAATAAAGGCACTTCAGGAGTGAGAGAATTCAAGACACCTGCAGCCACAATCAGAAGTATATCAACAGCATAGTAAAAAATTAATTTTGATTCCCAGCTAACATTTCCCAATGGTTTTGGTAGTAACATTAGTGATCACTCCAAGAGCATCATCTTCCAAAAACCAAAGAAAAAACAAAGGAAGAGCACATACGCATCCCCAGGTCCATTTTGATACAGTTTCATTAAGTCTTCACTTAGGCAAACTGCTTCCATCCTTTCTCTCATGAGTAAGCAAACAGGGGATATGTTCAAGAAGAGTAATGATCTCAGTTTTTGCCCCACTGTGAATAACTAAAGCAGCATAATCTAGAGAATATATTTGGGAATATATCAGATGAAGTGATATTGGCTGCAAAGAAGAGCTAATTTTCATAAATATTTTTTTCAGGTCCATATTTCTGCCTCTACATCCATGTAAAAAGTGTTTAAACTGAATAAAAGTGTACTAAATTAATCCATACTTTAAGCATATCATAGATAAAAAAATACATAAATGTACAAAGACTTTAAAAGTACTATTATTTATTAATTGCTGTTGATCCTTTATCTAAATAACAGTTAGGACCTTTTTACACAGAAACTTTAACACCCATAAAATGGGTGTTACATTTTATTATACACGTTGCAGGGCACCACTGCAGCCAGTCACCACTGCAGACCCTGTGCACACATGATGCCTCCACCCAGTTCCTCTGGGTGGAGATGGATGTTGGCCGGTGGGTGGGGAGCATTTCCCTGGGTGGAGATGGGTGGGGGCATCTGTGTAAATACCACTTTTGGTGGGTGTTGGTGAGTGTTTGCTCCTGGCCAACACCCATCTCCACCCACACCCACCCAGGGAGCAATGGACGCCACTGCCAATGCCACTACTTCCAACATGGCATTTATATGCTCCTGCATTTCACTTTCTTTGCCAAGCCTCATTTTGTATAGTTTCCTCAGTAGAAACAGTTTGCTATTCAGACTAGTTCTCTCATGCAAGTTTTGCAATGCAATCCACATGCCTCTTGCTGTGGTCTCACTTCTTATATGGATTAGCTAGTCATAGTCTACCAATAAACTTATTGTAGCCTTTGCTAACCTGTCCTTTTTATCCCATTCCTTGTCATTTGCTTCTGGTCTGTTTGTGGTAATCACCTCCCATAGAGCATCTTTAGCCAGCAGCATTTCCACTTTAAACTTCCACAACTGGTAGTTTACATTGTTCAGCTTTCCTACTGAAAGTCTGAGCTCTGAGCTGCTTGCCATACTTGCTTCCCTCCCTTTCCCCTTCTGGGATTTAGGCCTTCTTACTCATAGTCAGTAGGCATCTCTGTCTGGGAGTTTTCTTTCACAGTCTGCACTCCTTCTGGGCTGCTTCTCATCTTCAAAATTGCCTTGAAAATGTCCTGGGCCCATAACCTATTGTAGAGTTAGCTTTCTGTTCAATAACACACAGCAGAGGTTTCTTCAAACCAGAAATTTATTAAGAACTCAGAAGACATGCTTCCATAGTGTTCAGACTGCATGGGAACAAGATTGAGTACAGAGAAAGAAGAGAGGAGACAAGGAGAGAATAAAAACCTGTTTCATCCCCTGACCATCCTCCTATTGGACAATCCCCATATTAAGCTTGCAGGGCTTGCAATGGGCTTTTACTTGTGACTGTTGCACATAAATGTCAAAACCAGCACATTGAATTATGGCTGGAAAGCTATAAGTATCAAGTGCAGACCGTAAAGCAGAGGTTTGATGTGCTCATGGTAGCCTGTCCCTGAACGACGTTAAGCCACTTTGTTCTGCAGTAGCTGCTGCTTCTGAACAGTCACTAATGGCTGCCCTACGTAGTGAGCATTGCAGTAATCTAGCCTTGAGGTAATGAAAATGTATTTATTCAAGCATGGATGATGGTGGCCATATCAGAATCAGAAAGAAAAGGCCATAGCCTCCTCACCTGATGAAGCTGGTAAAAGTGCTGGTTTCTTCTGCCACAAACTGATGTTCCAGGTGCAGCAAGACATCCAGAAGCACTACAAGCCTGCAAACCTGAGTAAACAGAGGGGGCCTGACCCCATCAATGACAAGAAGTCCCAATTCCCCCCAAGTCACAAGTCTACTCCCTCAGACTCCTTGCCCCCAGAGACCCCCATATGCTCCCTCACCCCCTCCCTCAGCTGCCTCCCGTGAGCCCCCTTCATGTTACCCCAGTCCCCTCCTGCTCTCTCAGCCACCTCCCCTCCCCAGTGTAGTATCCCTGGGGGAGCTGTGGGCCCTGAGATGGGGCTATTCACGATTCTGGGGAGCCCCTCTATTCTGTTCTCCAGTCAGCATACGCAAGACTTGGTGGAAGGAGCAGGAAACATGTTTATTGATACTGCCTAGTACAGGATCCTAGTAAGAGGGAACTCCTGCATAACACAAAATGGTGACCGCACTCTGCAGCTCCCAAACACCAACTGAACAGGAAACCCCACCCACCTAGTTCTGGAGGGAAGAAGGAGCTGGCTATTGCCAGCTCTCTTAAAGCTGTACACACATATGCCATGCAGAGCCCCCTTCCTGCTACCCCAGCCCCCTCCCTCCAGAGCCCCCTCCTGTTCCCCCAGCCCCCTCCTACTCCCTTGTCCTGCTCTCTTGGCCCCCTCTCCTCACAGGTCCCCCCTAGTCCCGCCACCTCATCCAGCTTCTCTTCCCTCCTGCTCCCTCAGCAAGCGCAAGCACTTTTTAAATGCCAGGGACATCTTGACACCTCATCTAACATGAAATATTGGACCAAAGCACATACTTAGCATACTCAATATCTGTCCTATGCAGCCATCTGTGACTATAAGTGTATGCTCACAGAGAAAACCCTGTCANAACTTCAGGGCTGCAAGCCAGAGGAATTTGCCCCAGGGAACTCCATTGAAGTCAATGGAACTCTCAATACAGAATGTTAGCTCCGCCTTAACTAATGGAGCCACTAGCATGGCTCCATAATTACTGGCTGTGTTATAACAGAGCCTGACTTAGATGAGCATAACATTTACATGAACATTTTGAGAAAGAAATTGAACTTATTTCAGATATTAGATGTAAAATAAGGTGGTGTTAATAAGCCAAGCCATTCTTGAAAACAATCGGCCAGATCCTCAGCTGGTGGGAATCCTGGTGGCTCTGTAAAAGAATGCTAGGAGTCAAAATCTGATTATTATTATTTTTTACTTGGCTTCAGTGTATTTTATATCTCTAACAAATGTAAAATATTCACACGGTGACTTGATATATTGTCTTAATGCATCTGTCTGCAAGTTGGAGTTAGCGTATTGCATGGGAATGTTTCAGGTGACACAAGTGTTGCTAAGGTAACTACTAATTTCTACCCCAGAGTAAACAGTAACATAAAGCTTGACAGCTTATTTCACTTTATGAGTTAGATTCTAGAGCAGGGAATGCCTTTTATTTCCTCCTGCGGATATTGACCCTAGTCTGGGTTGCACATCCCCTTGGCAGCTTAAATCAGAGGCCGCCTTCATTGTACGCCAATAAAACTCAGAAGGTAGCAGCCAATAACTCTGATCCCTTGGGTGTGTGAGCTGCACATATCCTTTGCTTTTTGTTCTATGTCAAGTTTATGAGTCAAATTCCTTGACTCACACAGGGAAGCAGAGAAACTGTTCCTCAGCAAAATCCTGTGGCAGGCTTCTAAGTAAAGATACATGGCTGCCATCACCTTATTTTCCTGCTTCATCTAAATTCCTGAAGGAAGTGAACCCGAGATTAAAACTGCTATCTTTCTTCTTCCATATTCTGGCATTCAAATCAGTGGTATTCATTGGTAGGGATAATGAGCACCCATTACTCTTGCACTGAAGAAGTGCAGCACTATTTAAACATTTACTGTACGCTTTCATGAAGGCACATATTTCTGTCAATGTTTACAATGGCATAATATTTTTAAAGTCCACTTCTGTGTATTTTTCGCTTTACTGTCAATCTCTGTCACATTGTTGGATTTTTTTCTTGTTAATCGCTATTTTTCTGCATTAGTGATTCTATACTTTACCTGTGACAGATGGGGCGAAATGGCTGAGTGGTCAAGACACTTAACTATATCCCTGAAGGAAATGGGCTCAAGTTTCACTTATTCTCACACCAGACAGCTGCCTTTAGCCTACCCAGATGTGAATGGGATGGGGAAAATCAAAGGCAGTCAGACAAGTTGCTGCCTAGAATAACAGGTTTGCCTTAATTATATTGGCTGGATGAGCCACACGGCCCAAGAACATACTGTGGTTATTATTCTTTTCTCTTTTTATTGATCTTAGGAGCAGGCACTGAAGTCCAGAATGGGATATACAGGAGAAACTTTTCTCCTGGTGGAAATGGGTATCTCCATTGACTTTGCTGGGGCTGTGCTTAGAAATTAGCTCAAGGAAAATCCAAGTTAACAGTTGGGTCACCAGATGTATTTTAAAAAATACCTTTTGATTACACTCTCCTCTTAGTGGTACTGTAAAAAGGCCAAATGATCACTAGTGCAATACTGTCAATTTAAAAGAATGCCTTTTTTGTATGGTTAAAATATATGTCTTCCAAAAGATTAAATCTACTGTTGCACAAAGAGAACAGAGATTACCAAAGGAACCCAATACAGGAATGGTCAGGAAAGATTTCACAACTGTCATCTGGAAGCAAATCATGTTTTTGCAATTTTCTGTCTGTGCAATATTAATTGACCAAAGTTCTAAATATCTTAGGTACAACAGATTGAGTCAAAATAATTCTTTAAACACTGAAGTGAAGGTAAAGAATGGGTTGTTTCCAAGTTAAGGAACATCACAGGAGCTTCAAAGCGGGATTGAATCTGGGTTCCTTACAACAGTGTGTACATATCAATGTATTTGATCCTGAGCTGTTTACTCCATTTAGCAAAAAACAAATACTGCTGGGCTGTTTATAAAAATATCTTCCCCTTCTGTAGAAGAAACAGCACAGAATCTCAATGGTTATACAATCGATGGAATTGAGATTCACCTTTTTAATGTGAGAGCAGCTAAGATATGTTCATTTGGAGGACCTCCATGAATGCCAGAAAACACTAGCTCAATAGTCTTAGGAAAGTTAGTTCCTGAGAAAGCCCCTTGGCCAACCTTAAAGGTGGCCACCAGGGGCTATTGTTGCGCTCCCATCGGAATGGGGAAAGGAGGTAATGGCTGCACACTCCCCCCTCCCCCCCCCCCCCGCAGCTAGCTGGCTGCAGGGGGGAAACTTTTGCTGGGTAGAGAGCCGGGCCATGGCGGGAATGCCCAGCAACGGGGCTTTAGCCAATGGGTGGGTTCAGGCTTGGGGACCCCTCCTCTTTTTGTTGGGCAGGGCCTCCCTGGCTGGTGCACCTCCTCCGACTGATTTGGAGCTTGGATTGATCAAGCAAGCTGTGTTTCTGTCCTCTTTAGACTCCTGCCATTGCAGTTACCTTGATGGGGAAGGCTAAACCTAAGAAGTGTTTGAGGAGGACCGAGATGGCGGAGGGGGTTTCAGGGTTGTTCATGCCTCCCACGGTAGGGTAAGTGATGCCGGCATGGCAGGCGGGAGAGCGGAATGCGGGCACTTCCAGGGCCTGGCCTTTCTTGGCCGGGGGAGCAGCCATGACCATTTTAGGGGCCATGCAAGACAGGCTCTCAGGCTGTGAGACCCTGATGCAGCACATGGTGGCAGTGCATGCCAGCAGCGGGCGGCATGCAGCGGCGGTGGCTGCCGGTATAGGTCCAGGGACTCTTCTCATGGTGCTGGGTGGATCGACTCCGCTGAATGTGGCGGGTGGCCCACAAACGGTTGCATGGGGCTTCACCCAGAATGGAGCCAATATAGGTCCGGTGGGGGGGCCCGGTGTGACACAGGGGCTGCCCTCTGGTGGGAACTGGATGGGGACAATTCCTGCGGTGGTGAGTGGATTGGCTCCACTGACTGGGGCGAGTGGCCCACAAACTGTTGCATGGGGCTCCACCCAGAGTGGTGCATCTGTGACACTGGGAGGTGGAGTAGGGAATTTCGCGCCCCCGCCTCATGGGAGGAGAGCTCTGGTTGGGTGAGTCAATCACGATACCTGGGCAGATGGGAATGGAGCCACTGCTACATCGCTCTGGGGCAGGTCAAGTGATGAGTGGGCCCGCACACAAGATAAGGGTGCATGGGCAGGCAGCAGCCCAGGGGCAAGAGTCTCATGATACATGGATTCCCACGCCCGACGCGGCACCGGTGCACCAGAGATGAGGAGGGCGTGTTATCATTCCCCCTCCCAGATACGCTGGGGGGGCTGTCTCCCTACCAGCGTAGGCCCGGGATACCACCAGGACCAGTTGGGCCCCCCCACAGGGTGGGTTCCCCCTCCTTTAATGGGACATGCTGCCCCCCAGCCTACCTCCCACAACCCCCACAGCTGGGGGACAGTGGCATGGAGGAGGCCCCTCCTTCTCCCAACAGGAACAGCCAGCATGCAGGGCCAGCCTTAGAAATTGCAGAGCCCAGGGCGAACACAAAATGTGGGGCCCCCTCAGCTCCATGTACTTTCCACAGCCTGCCCACACTTCCCCATGGCTCCTCCCACTTTTCTGTGCCCTCTCCCATTTTCCAAGTCCCCGCCCACTTCCCTTTGACAATTAGAGAATTGTCATATAAGTTATTTTTAACTTGTCAGTACAATGTCAGAACATTTACATCTGGTTTAGATGAAAGGGAGCCCAGGACACAGTTATGGTTAAAAGGCAAAGACTCTTATTTAAAACTCAGTAGGGCATGGACACAATGGATAGGGAAAGATTATCCATGGCCTGAACCCTCCTTCTCTGGAGCATATTCCTATTACACTCCCAACACAGGAGTTCAAACATAGATCCAGCTGATCAAACATAGATCAAACAACCCTCACACAGCCACAGCACCCCCCATGAAAGCAGGGATGAGGAACAGAACCTCAGACCCAGGCCGTTTTTAGACGATTACGCCTTGCGCTCACGCGGGGTTTCAAAAACGCCGTGAGGAGAGATTACACGTGACGCTGCCGGCAATCGTGTGCCTAATACGCAACACGCATTCTTTTCAAGCCATGAACTGACCGGGAGCTTGATCGAGGTAGGTCATTCGCGGCTTGAAAAGAATGTGCGGCGGCGTATCAGGTGTGCGATTGCTGGCGGTGTCACGTGTAATCTATCCTCGCAGGGTTTTTGAAACCCTGCACGAGCGCACAGTGCAATCATCTAAAAGCAGCTCCAGAGCGGCCAAACACAGCTCTCAGCAAGACTTTTGCCAGTGTGACCCCTTTCCAGTTATTGGATTTAAGGATCTCAAGCACCAAAGCACTGAAAATCCAGTTAAACATATCAAACAAGAAACAACTCCCTCACGATCACAGCACCCTCCAGCCCCTTCCTAAACCATCCCCCAGTTGGCCCCACTCTACTCCCAAAGCCCCACAGAGGGGTGCAGCAGCAGCACCACAAATGAGCTCATACCAGGAAAGAGGAGGAAGAGGTATTGGCTGGGTGGCCCTTACCTCAGCTGCTGCTGGGCCTGGGTCTTCTGGGAGGACTGGATGTCAGTCCAAGGCTGGCAGGCTTAGATTGCTAGGCAGGAGGGGACAGCAGGAACATTCTGCTGGGACTCATCTTGGGTTGGGGGGTGGCTCCTTTTCCCCCTCCAGGAGCCATGGGGGAGTGGGGGCAGCCATCGAGGGGTGAGAGGGGACAGCCATGGGAGGGGGAGCGGGGTAGATGGAGCAACTCCCTCTCACGCGTGCACACACTCACCCACACATACACCCTTCTCTTACACACAACTCTCACTCACACATTTATTCTCTCAAACACTCATTCATTCGCTCTCTCACACATGCTCTCACCTCTCGCACACACACCCATTCAAACTCCCACACACCCTTTCACCTCTCTCTCTTTCACACACATCCATTCAAGCTTTCACATCCACATCCACACCCATTCAAGCTCACACACACCCTTTCACCTCTCTCTCACTCACACACGCTTTCACCTCTCTCTTTCAAACACACACCCATTCAAACTCACACACACCCTTTCACCTTTCTCTCTCTTCACTTACATACCCATTCATATTACTCACATCATGCTCTCACTTCTCTCTCTTTCACACACACACACACACACACACACGCACACGCACACGCACACGCACACACACACACAAACCCATTCGAAAGTCACACACATCAATTTAAACAAACTCTCACAGATACACACTCATTTAAACAAACACACAAACACACACACACACACTCTGACTGTCTTGACCATACTGGCCTGGTTTACCTGCCCACCACAAGCTTCACACTGCCTCCCCTGGCCCGGGTCCCGTCCCGAGCCCGACTCCAGCCACACCACCTCTGGGTGAAAACAGACATGATGCTAACCACCCTTTAACCCCTCCAGGAGCCATGGGGGGATGGGGGAGTGGTTATTTATGCATGTTTCAGGGCTGTATAGGGCACCAATACAGCCCTGCAACATGCATAAATAACCACCAAGGGTGGTTAAAGGGTGGTTAGCATCATGTCTGTTTTCACTCTCTGACTGCCACAGAGTTAAGATGAGCCCCTTCATTAAACTTGCCCCTCTGGCCATCCACTCACTTGGCTCCCTGTCAGGGGCGTAAGTATTGAGGGGGGGAGGGGCCACCACCCCCATGCAAAGTTCAGGGGGTGGGGTGGCATTAAGCTCATCTCCCACTAAATTTACAATTAATTTGGGCTGCCCTCTCTCTTTTCTTTGGCTCAGGAGGGAAGGCGCACAGCTTGGCTTCTCCTGCATTTGGGGGGGGGCACTCTCAGCTTCAGTTACCCCCAGAAAGAGAGCCCACCCTCAGGATTTGGTGAGTCAGGGCTTGTCTTGCCCTCCCCACCCTCCATTCTCTCAGTGCCTGCCATCACCTCATTGTCCTCCTGTCTGAGTCCTCACTCCGCCACCATTCCCGCCTCCTCCAAATCCTGTGCTGCAGCGCTGCCACCAGCCGCTGCTGTTTCAGCTGAGGGGGATGATCTGAGGTGGGAGTGTAATTTGATCTGGATGGACTGACTGACCTGCTCCATCTGTCCGGGCCTGGCTCCTCGACCGACTGACTTGACTCTGCTCTGCCACTGATGCAACCGCCCGCATCCCTCATGGCCCCATCAGATGGAAAGTGTGCAGTTCCTGCACCAGGAAGTTGCATAAAACAACTTCCTGTGAGGGGAGGGGGGACGTGAGGGAGAGAGCAGGTGGAACCATGCCAGGCAAGGATTGGATAAATGACTGGGGCAAATCATGTGGGGCCCTGCCAGAGGCCGGGAGGACTCTGGAGCAGTGTGGTGGGTGGGTCAAGTGGTGGTGGCGGTGGGGCCCTGTGCAACAAACATGCATGCTGCCCCCACTCCCCAACACAGCAGCTAGTAGTGCGCCCACCCAAATTAATTTAAATTTATTTTTTTTTTTTTAAAAAAAGCAACAACTGTCCAATCGTGGGGCAATGGTGGGCCCCCCAAGGCGTGGGGCCCTGGGTGGCTGCTAGGGCTGATCCAGGAGCAACTGTTACCACGCCATGATTCCACGCCGCCATTTCGGAATTGCTCATGCCACACCGCAGCTTTTCTGTGGACATTCCGCTAATTCTGCCGGCATTCTGCGAATTGTGGAAAAATTGCAGAAACTGTCAGAAAAACGCTGTTTTGCTATTTTGTGGTGCTGGCGGAATGGCGGAAATAGCAAAAATGACATGTTCCCGCTATTTTGCAAAGCCTGTGGAAGTAGCGGAATGAAATTAGCGGAACTGCGGAAGTAGCGGAATGAAACTAGTGGAATGAAAGCCTCTGCCACGCCGTACAGCTAATTGCGGAAACGCTGTTTCTGGCGGAAATAGCTACTGTTGCGACATTCTGCTACAGCCCTACTGGCCACCCCTAACCGTCCTGCAGTAAGGCCGGTCATGCCAGCATGACCAAGGCAAGCAAGATGGGGAGGAAGATCTGATAGCCCCGGGGGTTCAAGAAGCGCTGCAGAGGATCATGGCCTTGGAGAGAGGATTGCAGACCATGGTGCAGGGATACCAGCCCCCTCCGGTATCGGATCTGGGACACCAGCTGCAAGGAGGTATGTGGGATCTACTGGGAGGTGAAAGAATGGTGGGATACCAGCAGGACCCCCAATACCACGACCCCGCATGGCAAACACAGGTTTTAGGTTCATCCAACCCCTGGATGTTGACTGGCACCGTACCTACAGGTTTCGTCCCCCAGGCAACTCGGGGTGATTAACAAGGGGCAGTGACAGGTGAGTCTCCATGACTTTGGTGGAACGGGTCATGGGTCCCCAAGCCGGGCCCTTTTGGCCCTCCTCTGGTGGCAGTAGGAGGGCCTTAGCCATATGGAGCACAGGCCCTACAGGTCTGGGCACAGTCTCTGAACGTGGACGTGTCACCACTGGGGGTGGCTAGACCACCCATGCCCCTTGGGGGGGAGGGGATACGCAGATGTCTCTGCCCCAATAGGTGCCCAGTGCCTACCTCCTTCAACACACCAGGGAGAATATATATTGACATCTTCACCCTATTGTTCACTGATCCCGTGCCTGACCCGAACGATAAGGAAAGGGGGAAGGACAAGGAGTGCTTTAAGCGTCCAAAAGTGGACCATAACTGGGCCAACTGAATGCTAGTGTGGCCCATCTATCAGGGAGTTATGGTACAGGCCTATCTGGACCAGGCATACACTCTAATGAAGTACGTGGATATAGTCCACTGTGCATATGACACTGGCCCCTCAGGGGCATGGTTGAGGTATGACGAGGCTTTTAGGCACAGGGCTTCATACACTCCCAATTAAGATGGGACACGCATGCCCCAGACTTGTGGCTTGATAGTATGAACGACAGTGCTAGCACCCCCCGGACGGATAGTGGACATGTCTTGACACGAAGGGTGTGTGTGCCATCGAATGACCCATTTCAGAGTGAGGGCCAGAAGGCCCAGAGCCCGGGAGCTGCAAGTGCTGGGAGTTCACCCATATGGGCAAGTGTGGTTGTGTCAGGTGTAGGTACAGACATGCCTGTGCCATATGTCTTGGAAACCACACAACAACGGCGTGCACTAGGGGATAACAGTCAGGACCTAGGGGTAGGAACAACTCGCCCCCCCATGGGAAGGCTGGACAGGGTGGCCCTTCGGGCGGGACCAATGCAAAGAGACCCAACTCCGGTTAAGGTAGGGGAGCTAGAAAGTGCACTGAAGGATCATCCAAACAGAGAAGAAGTGTTGTATATAGTTGAAGGTTTTAGAAATGGTTTTAGGATCCTCATCCAGGGTGTTAAACCCAGAAAAGTACCCCTCAATATAAAATCAGTAGTGGGAATGGAACATGTGGTTCCGACGAAGGTGAACAAGGAGGTTAGAGACGAAAGGGTACTAGGTCCATTCGATGCCCCTCCTAAGGCAGACTTTGTGGTTTCTCCATTGGGAATGGTCCCAAAGAAAATGCCCGGGGAATTTTGGTTAATACATCACCTATCCTACCCTCATGGGCGGTCAGTCAATGACGCTATTCCTGGGGAGCTCACGTCAGTCCAGTATGTTCCTTTTGACGCTGTGGTTTAAGCAGTAAAGAGAGCCGGCAAGTATGCACTCTTAGCTAAGTGCGATATTAAATCCGCCTTTCGCCTGCTGCCCATCCACCTGGATAGTTTTCACCTTTTGGGCTTCCACTTTCAGGGCCAATTTTATTTTGATCGGGTGATGTCCATGGGTTGCTCTATTTCTTGTTCCGCCTTCGAGCATTTTAGTTCCTTGGTGGAATGGGTGGTCTGGCAGTGGGCAAAGGGAGGACAAATATCTGGATGATTTCCTCTTTATTGGCCGGGTCAGGACCCAAGACTGTATTAGACTGATGGAGATCTTCCAGAGGGTGGCTGATGACTTAGATATTCCACTGGCCCCAGAAAAAACTGAGGGGTCAGATACCACACTCACCTATTTGGGCATTGAAATGGATACCGTCACTGGGGTATCCCACCTCCCTAGGGATAAGATCATTACCCTGACGTCCAAGGTAGCTTCCTGTTTGGCGGCAGTGAAGGTCATCGTCAGGGAGTTGCAATCTTTGATAGGGAGTTTGAACTTCACTTGCAGGGTGTTTGCCCCAGGGCAGGCATTCTTGCCTCACCTGTATGAGAAGCTATGGGGCGATCCCCTGCCTCACTATCATATCCGGGTTACACGGGAGATGAAGGAAGACCTCCAGACTTGGGCAGCATTTTTAGAAGATTATCATGGGACTAGTTTCTGGTGGGAAGATCTCTTGTTGGAGGCTGAGTTGCAGGTCCACTTGGACGCAGCTGGGGGCATGGAATTCGGAGTGTATTTTTGGCAACAGTGGTGTGCCACCCCATGGCCAGAGAAATGGAGGGAGCAGGGGATAACTTATCTCACGTTCCTAGAATTGCTTCCAATAATAGTGGCTGTGTGCCTCTGGGCTGATGACTTCGCTGACCATTCCATTGTCTTCTGGTGTGACAACATGGCAGTGGTACATATGGTCAACTCAATGTTATCCAAGTCCCCCAGAGTGATGAAGTTGGTCAGGGCATTTGTATTAACTTGTTTGTGCCATATCATCTTATTTTTTGCCAAACACATTTCTGACGTGAATAACAGCGCAGCCGATGCCCTTTCTCACTTCCAGATGGAGCGCTTCTGCTCCCTGGTCCCTGGAGCCAGACGGACACCGGATCCCCTCCCACCGGCTATGTGGAACCTTGGATCCTAGAATTATACAGTGTTACTCAAGGATCCCTAGCTGTGCGAACCCATGCTGCTTATGAATGGGCTTTCAAGGAATTCCAAGAATTTAGAGCCTGGCAAAGGTGGGCATTGGCATTCCCAATCCACAAAGCACAAATGCTCCAATTTGCAATGTCCCTCAGGCAGGCCGGTGCAGCAGTTGGCACCATTGCTAGCAAATTATCAGCATTAAGCTTCATGAACCACCTGGCTGGACACATTCCACCAGATAGGGGATTTTTTGCCCGCAGAATGTTGGAGAGTTGGTCGTGGGAAAGTCCCAGGGATAGAGATTCTAGGATTCCCATCACTCCCCCCCTCCTTGTTAGACTCTGTGGAGCCCTCCCGAGGTTATGTTTTGACCTATTTGAGGCAACACTTTTCGCTACAGCATTTGAGATAGCCTTTTTGGGGGCATTTTGCATGAGTGAAGCAGTGGTCGAATCAATGTGGGATAGCTCGAACCAAGCCATAGCAATAGAGGATGTCAGAGTAGAACATCTCTGGTATTTTCCCAGACTAGGCAGAAACACAGGTGGCCCATTGGCGACAACCTTAACCAGCAAGCTGAGATCTATAGATACCTGGGACTTCATTTTGCCTCAAACGGGCGATGGAAGGTACATGCAGAGAGAGTGGAGGTGGCAGCTAGGAGCCAAATGTTGGCCATTATGAGATTCTTTACTGGGACAGGAAGGAAGAACTTGGATATTGTGATCCAGGTTTTTGAGGCTAAGGTCAAACCTTCTTTCCTGTATGGTGTCGAGCTATGGGTCCCTCTACTGGGTAAAAATTTAGATCAGCTGCAGACTCAATTTCTCAGTATGTTTATCAAGCTGCCTAAGGGGACTCCTGCTGCTGCCATGAGGCTTGAGGCAGGCCTATGTGGCTGGTCAGCTGTGGCCTGGGAGCGGGTAGTACTGTGCTGGTTGAAAGCAAGCAGGGCCCCACTGGATAGTTTGATTCAACAATTTTTTTCAGATATTTATGCTAGTCCATGGCTTATAGCTATTACCAACTACCTGAACTGTAGTGGGCTCTCAATGACATACCTGGGGACAAAATTTTTTGCTTCTGCCAAGTGAGATTTAGTCACTCGATTCAGAGATATGGGTAGGCAGGAGGATCTGGCGAGGGTGATGGAGTCCTGTCGCCTGCGGGGCTATAATGTATGGGCCCCTCAGTCAGATATAAGGGCTCGTTATCTGGGTATGACAGCTACATTCAGAGAAAAACACCTATTTCTCTGTGCCAGAGTGAACGCACTCCCCACCAATGTTTTGGTGGGGCGTTATGCTGGGACTCCATATGTGGATCGCCTGTGCCCATATGATGCCATGACAGTGGAAACTATTCACCATGTTCTTTTTGAATGTCATTTGTATGATTCTATTAGATTTAAATATATGCAAGCTCTGATTTCAAAATTCCCAGGAGTAACAGATGTATTTCTTGTCCAAATGGCTCTTGCTGATGTCTCCTTAGAAGTGACGCAGTCTATAATGAAATTTTTGGTACTTGCCATAGAAATGCGGAACAGATTCTTGTGCTCCAAGCCATTGTTAGTTCTGGACAGAATTACATAGTCTTAGAAATGTACTTTACAGAAACTTTTTTCTCTAGGACTGTCTATCCAGCTGTAATGATGTTTGGTGGTTGTGATAAGTGTAATACCGATATGGCTAAAACTGTCAAGGCCAGTTTATGGCAGCCACTTCGGTATTTTGTAGTGTCATATGATGGTGGTAATTGACTAATTTTATTTTGTATTAGGATTCTATGTATGTTGTTTGTATTAGGATTCTATGTATGTTGGTTTGGCAAAGACCAAAGGTCACGCCATAATAAATTGAATTGAATTGAACTGAATTGAGTAGAACATCAGGCCTTTATCTGAGGTTGAGGCACTTTAAGACTGATCAATGCAGGAGGGGTCAAATAGTAACTTTGGCCAGGGCGGGGGCTCCCGACCTGTGCCAGGTTCAGGACATAGGTGAGTACCTCAACATTCGCCCACCAGTGGGTGGGACCTTATTCTGACACGCAAATGGCTCCCCATTGACTAGACATCAATTCACTGCTGTCCTTTGGCAGGATCTGGGGAGCTTGGGTCTCCCTGCCCTTGAGTATGGATTGCATTCATTCAGGATTGGAGTGGCCTCTTTTGCGGCTTCAGCTGGTGTCCCAGAGGAGGCCATCAGGGCTGTCGGGCGGTGGCGATCGCGAACCTACAAAATGTATGTGCGGAGTCTCCCCCAGTAACCTTGTGTTTTGTCTATTCTCCCAGGTCTGGCACGATTACTCTGTAGATGTATAATCTGGATTGCCGGCCACAGCCTTGTGCGATGGGTAAGGAAAGCAGCTGGACAGTTGTCTTGGGGATCACAATTGGGTCTCTCATCCAGAGCCATGATACGGTTGATGGGCCGCAGTGGGATGAAATGGCACCAGCTGCTTCCTGTCCTTAGGGGCGAGGCAAGGGGGTTCTCACCAAATGTAGTGGTAATCCACCTGGGCGAGAACAATTTGCCACAAAAAAACTGGGGTTTGGCTAATTGTGGAAATGAAATCTGCCCTCCTAGAAGTGGAATTCTTCCCCCCCGGAATATCCATGGTATGGACTGAATTAGTGGGTCGGCTGAGATGGAAAGGTGCCATCAGTCAGAGGAAAGTAGATAGGACTAGGCTCAAGATTAATAAGGCAAGTGGGTGAGAGAGAGGGACGGTCACACGGTAGCCCATTGTGGGATCACGTCCAGGATGCCAGAGTATTATCGCCCTGATGGAGTCCATCTATCCCCGATGGGGAATGACAGTTATTTGGCCACGTTGAAGGCCTGTTTGGTTGAGTTGTTGGAAGTATGAGTTGGGTGTGGGTGGGGGTCAGGCCCTTCCGTTGTATCAAAGGCGGCCTCTTAGTGGCAGGGGTCCAGTGCTGTATCGAATTTTGGATAAGAAATAAATAGTGTGAGGAGTCATCTTCATAAGAGATGGGGAGGCAATACCAGGTGCATAGGCAGGGTACAGCCAGCACCAGGGTTAGCCTCCCTGGGAGGGGTGCCCAGAAAAGGCGGACAGGGACATGCATGGTCCCCAAGCTGGTGGCACCCAATTCCTTACTTCCATCCAAAAGGACACTGTCGCCTCAGACGGCGGTGGTTAGCCTATGCCTGAGGAGAGACGTTTTGAGGTAAGCAATTAGGGATGGCATTGGAGGGCACATCCAAGCCACTCGCATCTGTTGTTACTGGTTAGGTTAATCAATTGTGGTTAGTGGCACTGGACCTGAATTGCCATAGGGCAATTACCCCCACTAGCTTGATTCATAATTCCAATTTGAATTAAGGGTGCGGCCATTTAAATCCATCATTGTTGTCCTTGTCTCATTCCGGATGCGTGGACAAAAAAGTAATACTCTGTGGTATGGTTTGTTTTGTCCATACTCTGCAGCAGTGTTTCAAGGACTTATTAACCTATTTCATGTGGCCATAACCAAGAGTATTTTTTGAAAAGTGCCTCTCTACCCATTACCCTCCCATCACCCACTCATCATGCATGTTGCAGGTCTGCATTGACGCCCTATGCAGCCCTGCAACTTGCATAATGGATGGGTGATGGGTGGTGACTGAGGTGCTTGTCTAAAAACACCCCAAGTTCACACAGGCATACAGAAGAGCTATTATGGAGGCCAAGTGGTTGCGCTTGTCCTTGTTCATAGACACCGCAAGGAGAAAACTAACACAACTGTTTTGGGTTGTGCACAGTCTGGAGACTCCACATTGCTTCAACCCATCTACAGTTTAGTAAATGGAGCACTGCAATCTATGGAATTACTACAACAACAACAACAACAAAAATATTGACTAACTCTGGGCAGGACTGTCTGCACCTTTTGATGTGGAAAGTCGCTAGATCCCAAGGGAATGTGTCCCCTGGTTGACTTTGACATGGTTACGGACCAGGAGGTCCATGCACTGTTGGAATCATTGAGGCCTACCACCTGTGGCTCCGACCTGTACCTGTCTAGGTTATTGAAGGTGTGTGCTGGGGTGGTAGTATCTTTATTAACAGGTATTGATAACGTCTCCTTTTTTGGAGAGGAGTGTGCCTGCCAGCTTAGGTCTATGGAGGTTTGCTCACTTCTCAAGAAACCATCTCAACACTGGAGTGATTGCCCAGTCTTTAACATCCCCTTTTTAGTGAAGGTGACTTATAAGACTGTGGTAGTAGAGCTGGAGCAACATTTGGAGTTCAGTGACATTTTGAAGACATTCCAGTCTGTGTTCCAGTCTTCTTCTGGGGTAGCAACTGTGCTTGTCATGGTGTTGAATATCTGCCAACAGAGCCGGCCTTATCACAAGGTGACCTGGGGTTAATACCCTGGGCCTGCTATTTTATCTAATTCTGGGGGCCTCACAGTGCCCCCTGTTTTCACTAAAGTAGGTTGTGGGCCCCTCATGCCTCCCCCCTACCCCCCGTTGGGTCCCAAACATAACTACTTCTGGAACTGCACAGAGCATGCCCCTAAGGACACAGGGAAAGGGGTGTAGCCACAAGGGCCCCCACATTTTGTCTTCACCTTGGGCCCCATAAATTCTAAGGTTAGCCCTGTGGTGATCTCGTGTTGAGGACATCCGGACTTTATGGTAGCATCCAATACAATTGACCATGGGGTGCTGCTTCAGCAACTGAGGGATGCTGCTGGTGTGATAGGACCAGAATGTTGGTGGTTTTTAGTCATGCATACAAGAGCAGAGTCAATCAGAGATGGATGGTTATACACCTCTGAAGATTTTATCCTATCACTCATATTGCTCAGCATATGTATGCAAATCTTTGAGGATATTATGACTAAGCACAGGGTTGAATAATATCAGTATGCTGATGATATGCAACTATATATGTCTTGCCCCGTGAGCCCTGTCATATCAGCTTCTGCCCTGAAGGAATTCCTGAATGATATAGCCAGCTGGATGCATCAGAAGAACTACCTCATGCTCAATCTGAGGGAAACTGAGTGCTGAGGATAACCAATGGGGACACTGTAATACCAGGGTACAAAATAAATTGAAATGACAGGGAAGACTGAGCTGGTGGGGGGGGTGTGGCTCTATATGTTAAAGACAGCATTGAGTCAAGCAGGATTAAAATGTCACAGGAAGGGAACTATACTCTGGAATTTCTATGGGTAGAAATTCCATGTGCAACAGGGACGTGTATAGCAGTGGGGCTATTCTATCACCCCCCTGGCCAGGATTGTGAGACTGACTGTGAAATGCTAGTAGAGATTAGACAGGCTACTGAAGTCAGTAACGCAATAATAATGGGTGATTTCACTTATCCTTATATTGACTGGGTGAATGTCTCCTCCGGCTGTGATACGGAGGTAAAGTTTCTAGATGCTATAATTTGTTTATTTATTTAGGGCATTTATTACCCTGTCCCTCCTGCCAAGGCAACTTGGGGCAGCTTACAATATAAAACACAACACATATAATATCCAGCACAAAGCAATATCATAAAGGAGAAAACAAAAATGGTGCAAAAAGAAGGAAGCACAGCCTCCCCACACTAGGGGAAAATATCAAAATACAATAAAATATATAAACCCCACCCTAACCCCCCCAACAGAAAAACAATAAAGCCCACCCTCACCCATCCCCCTTGCCAAAAGCCTGGCAGAACAGCCAAGTCTCATGTTGATGTTGGAAGGAGGGCCTGCTTCTTGGAGCAGCTGGTCCTGGAACCAACGAGAGGAGGAACTACTTTGGATCTAGTCCTAGAATATCAAATTCAACATAATTACTGGAGGGAGAATGATAAATAAAACTACCACCTTAATGTTTAACTTTAAAAAGGGAGACTATGCTAAAATGAGGAAACTAGTTGGAATGAAACTAAAAGGAGCAGTGATGAGAATTAAATGTCTGCAAGAGGCATGGACAATACATTGACATCCTCAGCTCAGTGTCTGGTGGCCGTCTCAAAAGCAAACAGAATGTTAGGAATTATTCATAAAGGGATAGAGAATAATACTGAAAGTGTCATAATGCCACTATATAAATCCATTGTGCGACCACACTTTGAATACTGTGTGCAGTTCCGGTCAATCCATCTAAAAAAAGATATAGTAGAAATAGAAAAGGTATAGAGAAAAGCAACAAAAAATGATAAGGGGTATGGAACGGCTCACTTATGAAGAGGGGCTGAATAGGTTGGGACTCTTCAGCTTAGAAAAAGACAACTGAGGGGATATGATAGAATTTTATAAAATCATGAGTGGTGTGAAACATGTTAATAGGGAATGGTTATTTACCCTCTCAAGTAGTACTAGAACTAGGGTATACTCCGTGAAACGAACAGGTAGCAGTTTTAAAACAAATAAAGGAAAGTATTTTTTCACTCAACGCACAATTAAGTTGTAGAATTCGTTGCCAGAAGATATGGTCAAGGCCAGAAGTATAGCTGGGTTTAAGAAAGGTTTGGACATGTTTCTGGAGGATAGGTCCATTAGTAGGCCTGAAGCAACAAATCCCCACGACAATTGTTTCCGAAGGAAACCACTCTTCCGCAGTGAGTGGCACAGTTTGGCAACCCTGTTCATTTCGCTACTTGTGTTTGCAGCTTTCGGATATTGCCAGAGTTACTTTCTGCCATTTTCATTGTCACTAAATTGGCATGAAAGTAGCAGAAAACTGCCTAAGCAGCACAAGCAGTTGGCCACTCGCTGTGGAAAAGCAGTTTCCACCAGAAACAGCTGTTGTGAGGATTTGTCTCCAATGTCTTATTGCTTTTATTAAAATAGGCAAACAGATTTCTTTGTGTATGCAGCAGTCAAAGAACAGGTCAACACAAAGGCACAGGTCTAAAAAGGCAAACAAATTTCTTTGTTTGTGCGGCAGTCACCCCCAAGCAGGTGCCACACAAGTACAACTCCCAATTCCAGTGGCCAACCCCAGCCGCACCACCAGCACTCCCGAGTCCAGAAGGAAACACCCCAGGTCCCCCCATGCAGATCAGTGTCAGGGGGCCTTCAGCCAGTAGCCCCAGCTCCCAGATCCAGCAGACAGTGTTGGCCCTGTTTTGCACTACTTGTTGATTGAATGCTTTGCACCTCTTTTATGCAAAGCGAGTGTCCAAACTGGCCCCCAAACTGGCCCAACAAAAGTGATTTGTGACCACTTTGGCTGCTTTGAACCCCTTGTTGCCTGCCCCCCAGCTCCTGGTTGTTGAATATGGCTCTGGATGGCTCCCCTTCTTCTCCCTACACCATTTACCAGGATTCTCAGATCTGACAGCAGATAGGAAAATCCCTGAAGTTATCCCGGGGGTTCCCCCATCATGCGTGAGCCTGTTGTGTCATGGGAGTTACCCCAAAGGTTCCCATATCATGCACACTGCAGTAGCTGCCCCCCCCCAGCATGCAGCTGCCCACTTTGTATGTGCACACATGACTTCATCACTATTCTTCTAATCCCGCATTCCACAGTGGAAAGGTTGGGAAATAACCAAGTAGTGGAAGACCACAGGTGCCTCTACTGCTAGGGAAGTGTAAAAGGGTAGCTAGAGCCAACCATGTCCCAAGCCAGGAAGACTGGGGAATCCCCAGTGTGGCAGAAAAGCCACTAGTTGGAGCGTTGTAAAAGAGGCTCCCTAATTGGTGACAGCTGCGGCAGTGTGGTGGTACTTTTAAGTCTGCCCTGCCATGATGTCAGTGGAAGAAAGAGAGGCTGGCCAGGGAATCTGAGAGCACTCAGTTAGTCAGCCAGAACTTGGACCCAGCTGGGAGCAGAGTGGCTTGCACCTGACCACTTGGAGGGAGCCAGGAGAGTGGGATGCAGTGGAGCCCTGGGAAAACAGAAGCCAGCTCTGCAAAGCCCAGAAGGGTGGGTGGAGTAGGCTGAGCAGGGAGCTGCCGGTGGAGGGCTGGAACAGCTGACTGAACAGCTGACTGTGAGTACCTGCGGAGCCACTTCGTTTCAACTGTGAAAGCCCACAAAGAGCTCAGAAGCCAGAAGTCCAGAGATTAGAAGCCTCTGAGGGCTAAGTTGTTGTCAAGCCCACAAAGACAAAGGACTGTGTTGTGGTTAGGACCTACTGGGCACCCTGAGGGGCCTCAATGGGGACCATTGCCAAGGGTCTGAAACCCAGATTAAGGCAAGGAATAAATAAAGGACTGATTGTAAATAAAACATAAAGGAACACATATGGCAGACTCGCAAGTTAATAGGTGGCAAGCACACAGATTAACATGCTTGCAAAACCTCTTGGTTCAAGGAAAACTGGAGGAACCTGGTCCTGGGGTAGTGTATGCGCTTACAGGAGGCAATGATGAAATATTGAAATATTGATGGAAAGTCACATATACTTCCAATATTTCAGAATGAAATGGTGAAATGGAAATAGCAGCTGCTGCCTCAGCGCTATCCATTACCAACAATTAGACAAGTAGGTTTGGGGAATGTAACCTCTTACTGTCGGGAGCTGGGAGTGAACAACAGGGAATGGATTGCCCCATTGTGACCTGTTGGGTACTTCTTCCAAACAACTGAGATCAGCCACTATGGGAGACAGGTTCTGGGCTAGATGGACCATTGGTCTGACCCAGTATAGCACTTCTTATGTTCTTACGAGGGCGTTTGCACACGAGGTGCTTGCATATGAGGTGGGAACTGCCGTGAGCTGAAATCACAGCAGGGGGATCACGTGAAACTCTGCTTGCGTGTGTGTGTGTGTGTGTGCTAATGTCATTAGCCCATTTCTGCCATGATTTCGCTCATGGGTGACCAGGCTCAAAATCCAGCCCTGACACCTGTGAGTGAAATCATGGCAGAAATGGGCTAGTGAGGTTAAAAAACCCCTACACATGAGCAGAGCTTCACATGATCCACCTGCCATGATTTTGGCTAATGGAAGTTTCCCCCCTCCTGTCTCGTGTGCAAGCAGCCTGAGGTGATGGGGAGTCAATACAAAGATACCCTCACCTCCCTCGGGGCCCTGTATGCTTCAGGGGCTTGGGTGGAGGTGGTGGACCAGGTAAAGAAGTTGGATGTCATTTTCAACCATGCTCTGCCCATAAAAAATCATGTATTGGACATGTTTCAAAGATGCCTTTTCCAGCTGCACAATTTACATAAACTACACTCATACTTATGTTAGACTGACCTTGTCACAGCAACCCATGTGCTAGTGAGTGGGAGGCTTGATTTCTGTAATTCTATCTTCTATGGACTTTCAGCAGCACTTCCTAGTCGCTTGCAGTTTGTTCACAAAGACCCTTTTCAAATGGGCCAGAAGGAGTGGAGTTGCGTGGGGAGATGGGTGTGTGCTGTGGCAGGTGTGCGGTGCGTGGGCGGCCGGATGCACGGATGCACACCCATCTCCACCGATCTCCATGCACGGAGGCATCTTTGTTTTGTCCAATGTCTCCATGCGTGGGGGTTTGGTGGAGATGGGTGGAGCACGGGAGCACGGGAGCATGCACACGTCCCCACTCACCCACAATGGTGGTTGCATGGTCACACTCCCCCCCCGCCCACCAAGTCGCACACGTAGGCAATGGGGTGCACCTTGTGTAAAATTGGCCAAAGTAGAGGTGTGGATGCATACTCAGCTGTGAGCATATTACACCCACCTTGCATTCTTTGCATTGGCAGCCTGTAGAGCAGTGGATTGAATTTAAGATTGCACTGCTGGTTTCTAAGGTCCTGAATGGCATAGGCTGTTTCTATATTTGAGACACGTTCCTGGAACCTCACCCTACAAGCTATCTGGGCTCAAATGCCACTCCCTGTTTAGGGATCCTGCCATCAGAGGACAATTAGGCCTTTGCTGTGGTGGACCTCGCAGTGTCCTTCTCTCCAGATGTTTGTCTTCATTCCTCCCCACCTTCAAAAAGCACCTGAAAACTTTTTTGGTCTTCAGGTGATTTTAGAGAATCTACTACTGGTTCCGCTTCATGTATTTTTCTTCCCCTCTCACCTTCCGCATTTAAATTGTTTTAAATTGATTTTATATGGATTTGAAATTATGTTATTTATTGTATTTTTAATGTTGTAAAGTGCTCTGAGTGACATCTGGTGGAGGGGTGTATATAAGTAAAATGTATTATTTATCATTAATTATCAATTCAATTATTCTTTTATTTCTGAGGAAGTGTCATGTACTCCCCAAGGAAGAATGTGCTCCCCTTTTAGCTAGCTGAAGCACACCCTCTCTGTGATTTACTTTTCATTTGATAGTCTATAAAGTTCCAAGATGAGAAATCTCTGACTGATTCATCACAGAACAGTTTTGATGTGCATCATGGCAGCAGAGGCTTCTCCATATAACCCTGACCTATAGCAGGAGGAGAGTAGCTTGATTGCTATGCCCATTCAATCTTTTGGTGTCTAAACCAGTAGCAGTGATGATTTTATGACAAAGACTCCTGTCCCTTGCAAACTTGAGTGAGACCATCAATCCATTTGTACAAGTTATGGAAAACCTGCCAGCTGATAACTTTTAGTCACCAGGGGCTGGTTTTGAACTAGCAAATAGTGGGGTAGAATTCTCCGTATTTGTTTCCTAATCCCTTGAGTCCTCCCCTGTGCTCCCTTTTTGAAAGGTTAGATTCTTTATCGTCCTACTAAAATGTTAGATAATTAACATTCTCCCCTTCAGTGGCCATCTAACATCTGTAGACTTTGCACAATCAATCAAGCTTCTCTGCAGGCATGATTTACTTTTGCAAAGAAACTTGGGGAATAAATCCTCCTTCCTTAGTAATAACTTTGTTGTTATGACATTGAAAACATCCCTCTCTGAGAAACTCAGTTCAGAGAAACAGTTTCTATCTATGTAAAATGAGAATCCTAAAGACTCTACATGATGGAAACAAAAGTCATTGGTTTAAAGCTTATGGAGTTTGCAGATTTATCCAATTCATGGTCTCATTGGTTCAGTCTAGTTTTCCTTAATTGTGCACATACAGCTCTAAAAATATTTCCAAAAAATCAAGGCTAATTGAAATCTGTATATAATACAAGTATACAGAAAGTTAATGTCATACAGCAGTTCATACTAATGGAAAAATGTATATAATTTTTGTAATTAAGGTATACAGTAATTGAGGAAAAAGGCCGTGGGTCAAGTTCAAATTTACTAAGGTAGAAAGAAAGGAAGGGGAGTTCTCCTTACTGGTTTAAGGTTGGTCTAGTACCTTGTTAGTTTTTAGTATTTAGTAAAATTTCTGTAGTCTATTTTTTTATACTATATAAAAAATGCTTGCTGATAACTAATTATACATAGTCTGATATCGATTTCAAACAGCTGAAGCCCACAGATTCTTCACTTTGGCCCTTATTAAACGGGCCACGGTGGGTGAGGGGATGGGTGTGCGTTCACGGTGGGTGGAGGTGGTGTGTGCCCCTTCCCACGACTGCACACCCATCTCCACTCACGGAGCAACTGGCATTGGATTCTGTTGTTCCGTGTGTGGGTGATGGGTGGAGGTGGGAGGAGTGCAGGAGCCATTTCTACGGGTGGGTGCCATTTCTATGGGTGCCCACCCATCCCCCTGCACCTGCTGTGGTGTTCACATGGGTGCCCCCCACCACCACACATGTGTGAAAAGGCCCAGAGATGAATGGGACAATTCACAGCTTGCAGAGTTATTGTGCTAGTCTGGCTGCAGATTTCAGCACACTTTCTGCATTGTTTAAAAGCTTTTACTTTTCTCAAAGACAAAGTTTTCCCAGTTGAAGATTAGGAGTCTCTTTTTCTCCTGTGAGTCACAGAATGGGACTGGCCAGAGCTCTGTTGTCAATTGTTCTAGAACATATATATCTGAGATGTTAAATATACATATTAGAAGCAATGCCCAGACACCTATCAATTAGGTTTAGCTCCAAGCATGACTGAGGAATTAAACTATTCTTTTCCATCAGCAGTGCACCATTTTGCAACCCACGACAGGAGAAGAATATATCCCTGTTATACGTGAAGAGAAAAATCAACACGGATAAGGAACTCAAACAGAAAATATTTCAGCAATGGCGTTTGCCACGCTAATAAAAGTATTATCATCAACAGAAAATAAGATTTAAGTCTGTAACTGAGCAGCTTGAATTGGCTACAAAATTTGCAGAGCTACGTTTGTAAAATTCTAATGACTTTTGTTTTTGGATCTCTTCATCAGTGTGGTTTATTTACCACAAGCGTGAAGCCAGAGTGCAGCTTTGCATTTCAAGTCTGTCTAAAATCAAGAAGTGGATTGGGTTTCCTTGTGAAGCCCAGAACTGAATTTTTCCCATCTCTTGTGCAGATGCACAAGTGTGGGGAGAGTCATCATAGCCTCTTCTTTCCCATGCAAGGCCAGACCCAACTCAGCCTACTGTCCTCCCTGGTTGGGAGATGATCCTGATTGCCTGGCAGATCTTTTCCCGCTCTAACTATTGGTCCCTGTAATTGTATGCCACAATCCTCTATTTTCTTCTTCAACTCTGTTCTGATTTACATAATTGCTGATAAAGATGATCATATTTTTGGCTAATGCCTTTCTGAGGAAATCATTGTGGTTGTAACTGATGATAGCTGTGTAATTATCTTTGTGGAAGGGTGAGGGAGTGGGACTGCTGTAGCCAGAACTTCCCAGCATTATGAACACTAGCATTGTATTTTTATGCTATAGAGTTCAGCTTGTTTCTTATAGCTGCTGTTCTCCTGTTCATAACATTGCCAGCTGACCTCAGCTTGCCTGCAGATTAGTAAATAAAGCCATCCCTGATCCACTAGAACATTTATGTTGCTGTTCCTGATGTGCAATTTCCCTGTGTAAATCATTTTCATCGGTGAGTCTATTTTTAGAGGTTTAGATGCAAATGAAATCCATTACTCCCAAACCTCAGAGTTTCCTCTTTAAGTGAAGAGCTATCTTCTGCCACTGAATGTAACCGAGGGATTTTTTGTTAAATATCTTGTCTAACCAGGTCAATCCTATTAGGGGTTGAAGAATAAAATCCCTATACTATACTTTCACCCAGGATTTATTTGCCAGAAGAGTTAACTTGAAAGAGAATGTACAATGAGCCAATGTTGGCGGAGGATTGCCCTCAAGCAACATCAGATTTGCAGATATGTAAATTTTAGAGGACACGTATGAGGAATACACATTGCAGAGCTGCATTGGCTCCAGTGCAGTCCTGAAATCTGTATTCCTCATAAGTGTCCTCTAAAATGTGCATGTCTGGCCACCTTACTTTTGGTTTGAGTTCCAAACCCATACTAATTTGATTTTCACAAATAACTGAGATATATACTTTATTATTATTATTATTAACAAACATTTATATAGCACCAGCAGTGTACCTGGCACTTTACAAAGTAATAAAATAGACACAGTTCCTGCCCCTAGGGCTTACAATCTGAGAGACAGGAGCTGGGGGAGAGACTTAGGAAGGGGAACAGAGGGAGAGACANCCCCTAGGGCTTACAATCTGAGAGACAGGAGCTGGGGGAGAGACTTAGGAAGGGGAACAGAGGGAGAGACAAGGGGTCGAACATTCATGAAGATACGAGGTCTCAAGTGCACGTACTTGGTTTGGTTACGATGAGAATGACAGCAGGCAGGTCCATACTTCAGTCATGGGTTCCAAAATAGGATCCTGAGGACAGAAAAATGAAGGGCTAATTTCCTAAGCTGAATGCCTCACTCTTGCCTGTGGATAAAACCTACTGGGGGGGGGGGGGCGAAGTTGTTGGGTGTGGCCTTTAGCATGCACATTTAAAAGAAACTGGGGAAGGGGAAAAGGCGAGATGAATTCATGTGCAAGGGGGACTGTTTGTTGTATACCATGTGCCTGAAGCTGCCTAGCAAAATTCCTATTGAAATCCCAGTCCCCAATACTGTCTCAGTACTAGTCGACAGTGTCTTGATTGACATTTTGTTTCTAGATTTTCTGATAATTTTCATACTGGGATTGTTTTTATTACTTTTCTGTGTACTGCTTTCCTGTCAATTTCAAATCCCAAGAGGTAATACCAACACAACAATGCATTTCTTCTATCTTTCCTACACTCCATTTTTTCTCATACTTCCTTGTCACTCATTGGCTGGTACGCAGATTCCTTTACAAATCTGCAATCCAGTTATAGACTGGTCAAAACAAAGGGATCAGCACACAATAACAATTCTGAATAGGGGCACTGGAATAGAGGCACTGGGCTCGGTCCCAAACCCCATGCTGGAGAGCCCTTTCCTCGTGTAAGGTTATCAGCACATGGAGGGGGGGGGCTAGGGTTTCTCCCCAGTCGGCAGCTCGACAAGAGTCGGGGGATTTAAATCTGGGAGACAGCGGAGGCGCAGCCAATCTTCAGCTAGGCACACTGCCCCAGCTGCCGCCAGGGACCATCTGCCTGCGCAGAGCTAGTGGCTGGGAGCTGTTTTGCCTGGCTCGCCCCTGGGACTTTGGAACTATTGCTGGAGAGCCCTTTCCCTGTGCAAGGTTGTCAGCGCCCAGGGGTGGGTGGGGCATGGGTTTCTCCCCAGCCTTCAGCTCGTCAAGAGGCAGGGGATTTAAATCCGGGAGACAGCAGAGGCGCAGCCACAGGCACGGCCACAGGCATATGCCAAAGGTCGCGCCTAAGGGTGCAACCCTTAAGGGGACCCTTTACGGGGTTTAAGGGAGATGCTGTGGGGGAAAGGGGGGACAGAATGGGGTATACATGGGGAACAATGGGGGGAGGTAATGCAGGGAGCATGTGTCCTGGTTGAGAGACAGGACATTACTCCCAGTAAGGGAAACTACATGGTGGCAGCTTATGGAGGAGGGGGGAAGCCCAAGTGGTGAGAGCACTGGGAGGGCATGGGAGGGATATGCATGGGGGGGGAGGGGAGGGGGATGGGCGTTGCCCCCCGGTGAGACGGGGGGGCATTGCCTGAAGGACTGTGGAAGGGGATTCCCTGTGAGAGAGGGAGACCCAGGGAGTATGGGGGGTGGGTGGTTGGGGAGGGAATATGGAGGGATATTTGGGGAGAAGGGAGGGAGGGAGTTCTCTGAGGGTTCTTGGGGAGCAGCCAGTAGGTGAGGGCCAGGACGGTGTGGACGGGAAGGGAGGAGTGGCTATAGGGGTGGTTCTGGGATGGGGACAGTATGGTCCAAGGGGGTGGGTGGTTCAGGCCCCCAGGGGACCTAGGTGCCTTGTGGAGGTCATGAAAGCCTCCTCCACACTGGGTGTAAAGGAGGAGCAGGGTCTAAGGTCTGCTAGTGGGGGGTTGATGCTGCTAAATGCAAGGCCCATAGTAAATAAGGTCCCAGTAATCCGGGACATGGTCCTGGATGGGGCTGTGGACATTGCATGTATTACGGAAACCTGGCTGGATGAGGAGGCAGGGCCAACTTTGGGTGATCTCGTTCCAGTTGGGTATGCCGTGCAGCACCAGCCCCGCACTGGGGGCCGGGGTGGTGGTGTAGCTATTATTTTTAGAGAGACGTGGCCGGTTAGGAGGTATCCAGTCCAGGCGATTCTGGGGATTGAGGCCCTCCATGTGGTGTTCGATTTGGCTGGGGGCAATCTCAGGGTGCTGTTCATGTACCGGGTTCCTTCTTGCCCAGTAGCATCCCTTGCCGCTCTAGTAGAGCTGGTCTCGGCGGTGGTGTTGAACTCCTCCAGGACTTTGGTCCTGCGGGACTTCAATACCCATGCCGATACCGACCATGTGGGAGCGGAGCGAGAGTTCAACACCCTAAATTGCAGCTTTCTTGCTTTTCAGATGGGTTAAAAACAAAGCAAAACAAATACATAAACAAACAAACAATCAAGTGAACCAAGATAGCCTTGCAATCTGATTTTAAAAGTGTTTTGCCAGAGCTTCACTGGATGAAATTTTGTGTTACACAAAAGGCTAAACTAGATGATTATAATATTTCTTAATGATGTTAAATTCCAACAGTCATCCTTTACCACACCCAGATTGCCACTGCTAGCAGCCTCAGCAGGAAAAGCTATGTTCATGCAATTGACTTGTAGGGTTTCATCAATGATCCTGCTCTTTCCTCTCTACTGCCTTCTATTTGATATGTAACTCCTGGCTTATGATGTAGAAGGCACACAGTGTGTCTGGATGGCAAAAAGGTGCGTGATTTTCAATCTGGCATCTCTTCTCACACCTAAAGCACAGTTCTGTCAGCCTGTATTTCAGTAGGGGTTATCAATCACATTAAGTTAACTTGATTATGGTAACATGATTGAAAGACATACCTTTTTCATGTCAGCCAAGAAAGGGCCTAGGGCCACAATTTCATTACTTATTCTGGAATGGTTCACTGAATCTATGAGATGTCTGAAGTAAGTTGGTTGAGGACTGCAGCTGGGTCATGCGATCCTCTGGCAGTACAGTGTGTGCTAGCAGCTAAATGGTCATGATTCTCACTTACTTAAATGGCTATCCTGCTGGAAGATCTTGCCCTAATTCTTGTTAATGAAGCCCCAGGCAATTCTGAAAACGGGCTGTGTGTGTTTACTTTTGAGGTCATATTACATGACCTCCTATCTGTGGTTTCTTGTTCTTCAATACATGCACTCTAATTATGGGAAGTCACCCCTGAGAAGTTTATATCTGTACTCTGGTATAGCCCCTTACCCCTCTTGGATGCACCTGCATAAAGAGATTTGTGCCTGCCAAAGAATTTGCAAACATGGCTCTTTGTTTGTAAACCTTTTCATTACAGAGAGTACAAAAAACAGCAGCAAAGTTGTCAAAGGAGAAGCAAAGTAATTGTAATTCCGTTAAGGCTTTAATTCAAGCAAACTACTTCAAATGTTAATAGATTTCCAATGCAATACTAGCTAATCTTCCACCATCAATTTATATAGCAGGAGAATCACACACAATGACAGGTTTAATGTGGGTTTTGCAGCCATACTGCCTTGAGCTGTGATCTCGTCAGATCTCATTAGCTAAGTAAAAATGAGCTTGGTCGGTATTTGGATGGGAGACCTCTAGGGACATTCAAATGCTTTTAGGAAGATGTAGAGGAGAAGCACACTTTTGCCGGTTAAGGTAGTAAACTAGGATTCTGGGTTCAGTTCCTGGGTTTTCCATCAGGGCTGCCTGGAGGATCCTAAAGTCTTGGCTCAGGATGCTATAAGGGGGCCTTTTATTTCACCACCCACTATTTTCAGACTTACATCCAGGGACCCATGTTGACTGCGTTGCTGCAATTTGCAGTGATTTTTGTAGAATCAGTCAATCCTCGCAGTGCCATGCTGAAATTGCAGTGAAACTGCAGTGAGGGCTGTCTGCAG
This sequence comes from Sphenodon punctatus, assembly GCA_003113815.1. Classification (NCBI taxonomy): domain Eukaryota; kingdom Metazoa; phylum Chordata; class Lepidosauria; order Sphenodontia; family Sphenodontidae; genus Sphenodon; species Sphenodon punctatus. The sequence continues at coordinate 4,698,430 of QEPC01000529.1, read as the reverse complement.
GATCTTTAAATCCTGGCTCAGGCATAAACTTGTTGCCTGACCCTAAACTAAAACTGTTGCTGCATCGGCTGTCTGTCCGGGAGGTGTGCCCATGACCCAAGGATAAATAGGCTCCTGGGAGATGAATTGTGGGTGGGTGGGGTCTGAAGGCCCTATGTTTGGGTGAGGGAGGTCTGGGGTTTTAATATGAGGTGGGAATTTTGGGGTGCTGAAATTCCAGAGGATTTGAGTCGTGTTTGATTAGTAAAGTTGTGATTCTATGTCAAACCTGTTGCAAATTTGCTTCCCAGCATGCATAGTTATGCAAATCAAGTTAATTATGCAAATATTAATGCTCATGGTGAATTTGCAGAGTTTGGCTTCACTGGTTGCAGAATTTAAGATTTTTTGGTGCAGTGAACTCTGCACATCACTTCACTGCGGTGGGGGGGGGGCTCTTTTGTGTGGGACCTTGAACAAGGTGTTCCTTTTGCCACCCTCTCTGGTGATCCTTTTTGCTACAGACTTAGCTGTGATCTTGATAATATTGCTTATTTTGAATAAGATATACCATACATGTAAATATTTGGTAGGGTTGCAATTCGAGTTCTAACAAACCTGTATTTTGACAAAAATGACCCTTTTGGGGGAACCCAAAATCTAGAGGATTCCACCCCCCAAATTTCAGGTTTCCTAAGGGGCACAGTGCACACCCCCTCCCCCAGTCCTGTCGCTGGCACACGAACCGCCCTGCTGGCTCCATGGCACTTGAGAGGGCTTAGTTTGCATTCTCTGGACCTCTGCCTCTCCATACAAACCCTTCCCTGCCTCTCTGCTCCCACATCATATCCCCTTATTCCCCCAATAAAGTCCCTTTTTAATTGTCCCATGAAATTCTCCTTCCTCCCTTTAGAAACCCCTCCACCCCTACCTGCTTCTGCTACAAACACTTCAGGTTCTCCCTGCTTTCCCATCAACTTTGCCAATTTGCCCCCACAAACCCCTCAGTCACTTTTTGTTCCAAGCTCTCAACCCTTAACTGTTTCACATGGGTTCGCCTTCAAGCCTTGTGTTCACTTAGGAGAGCCATTACAAAACTCGTCAGTCTTTTCCTTGCTCACTCATAGTCAGGCCTGCACAATAATTCACTTGTCATGCATTAAAAGGCTACTGGCCAGGCTGGGACTCAATATGGGGATGGTACCCAACAGATGGGAAAATCCACTCACCAGCTCAAAAAGTATACTCGACAGAGGCAAACAAGTGAGTGGATTTTTTAAAGTCTTGCTTGATATCCTCTTGTTCCCTTTATACTCCAAAGCTGCTTCCTTGCTCCCCCCAGTAGAGCTCCCTGTTTCCCCCTACACCAGGGATGGAAACCTTTTCCCTCCCACTGGCCACTTTCAAAGTTAGTATAACTTTGGGGTGTGCATGTCGTTTTCATTATTACAGTAATGATAACGAAAATTGTTGTTTTTGTTATTGCAATAATGAAAATGACAACCGAGAATAATGATAATGAAAATGACAACCGATAATGATAACGATACCAATAATGATAATGATAAACAATAAATGATAACAAAAATGAAAATGACAATGTTGTTATCATTGTCAGTATTATTAGTGCTGTGGCAGTTGGCTTTTGGAGGGAAAATGTGGAGAGGGGAGGAGGGAGCAGACATCTCGGAGCCCTAAACAGGGTTGAACCCTTGAACTGTGCCTGTGTTGGGAGGGGCGAGCAGCTCGGCAGTATCTGATGGATGTATTGCTGGCCAATGAGCAGCACAAGCAGGCCCCAGCAGTCTCATGGCACTCTGTGATTGCTCATTGCCTGCTGCCTCCAACAATCAATCAGGGGGGCTGTGAAGGATTTTTCTTTCCATTCTGGGAGAGCTCTGCTTGTCAGGTTCTGTTTACAGAACTATGGTGCTTGCACACAAGAAATCCTCCCTAGCCCTCATTGTAGTTCCACCAATACCGTTCCTTCCTCATACCCTACATTTTACCTTCTCCCTTTCCCTGCCCTTCCCCCCCCCTGTACATTATATATAGATAGGTAGTATAGATTAGATATATATTATAGACATATAGATTAGTTTAGAATAGTTTTATAGATAATAGATAGTTTTCCTTTTCCCTTCCCCTGTCTCCATTAGATTTAGATAGATATTAATTATGCACAGGACTCAATAACGATACCGATACCAAAAATAAAATCTTTGTTTGATATGGTAACAACGATACTGATAATGGCATTGTCATTAATAATGATAACGATAATGACATTTTTGTATAATGAAAACGAAAATGACATGGGCGCCTGGTGCACACCCCTAGTACTTAGCGATGCTCTTGGGAAGAAGAGGGCCCAGGTCATGGATCTGTACCGTAGATCTGACACCTATCCTTGCATGCATGTCCTCATCTTTGATCCCTTACCATGAGCACAGTCTCTCAGTTCTTGGGGGAGGGAATGGATCCAGGGGCCAAAAAGAAGCCAAATAAAAAATTACCCACAGCCCATGTTTGGCCCCTGACCTTGAGGTTCCCCACCCCTGCCCTACCCTCTCTCATTACCAGCTCCTTCTGCACATGTTCAGTCTCTCTCCACTCCCTCTACACTTTATTAAACTCCTCTTTACTCCCCCATGAGATCTCCCACTTCACCCTACAAACCCCTCTCATTCCTCCCCTTCTCCCTCAGCTTTGATGCTGTCCTCAGCACTCTCTCGCTCATCTCTCCATTCCAAGATTCCCTTAAGTCACTAGATAAGTTGGTCAGACAAGTAATATGTGATGAGATGGGCCAGGAGAAGTGTAGACATTTTTCTCCCTCTCACTAGCATTGCTGTATAACAGACAAGCTGTTTTAAAATGAGATGCTGCCACACATGGACACCCATTAACTGCGAATCCACCTGCTCATTTGAAGGTGGAGCATGCAGAGGCATGCTCCCATGACCCACGCACCGACCACTCATGGGGCACTGCCACAAAAGCTGGAGTGTGCCATGCGGGGAAAGCCAAAACAGTGCATGGGGACGGGTTCCCCTTCATCCCCTGCCTGTATGAGCCGGGACTCCCACCTATGCCAGCAGACAGGTCTGCAGACAGCTGTGTCCTCGGTCCCATCCACAGCCCTGAAGGAAACTCCCTGGGGAGTTCTTAAAGGACATGTGCACGAAATACAGCATCGTGTTTGCTCAAAGCACTATAAAACCCCGTGTGATTCACGAGAGAAGAGGCAATGTCATGGAGGACAGCAGCGAGGACAGCAGCTTCCTGCCTGTCCCGCTGAGTAATATGCACTTCCGTTGTAGTCCGGGACTGCCAGCAGCTTGAGTGGCTGGCTGCACTGTTGCCTGAGCAGGAAGGGGTTACTGACTTCATGTTTCCATGGTGTCTGAGGCTGTGAGTCATGGTAGAGGGCAGGCAGTTAGGCAGGGATTAGGGTTGGGGTGCAGCCGGGGGAGGGGCAAGAGGAAACAGCTTCCCATTGTTTGCATGGATGGTATGTAGTGGAGGGAGTGCATGGGGTCTGCCTGAGTGGGCATAATGGACACCCACAGATTCGTCTTTTAGAATCCCTCCCCACTCACTCCACGTGTGTGAGTGCCCCACAGCTGTACCTCTCAGCGGACACAGCCCCCACTCAAATTTGGGTCATTTAAAAAAACCCACATACACTAACAATACACTGCTAATCCCTCCGCGGACATAATTTTTGGACATTTTTAAATGGGTACGGCTGGTGTGTGTGTGGCCTGTTTGTGCTGAGTAGGATGACTGCAGACTGCCCATGCACATCAGGTGAGTGGGGGGGAGGGGGGATTCTAATGGGCCAGGGATGGGTGTGTGCCCCTAGCCACGTACATTTTTGTATGCCCCCTCACAGAGCATCCCGAATTTCCCCCTGATGTTGCGTGAGTGGGTGCGAGTGGGTGCTGCATGGGCGCACACACACCCATGCCATCTTCAGTAGAGTGTGTGAATGCGTGTGGGATGGGTGGACCTGCAGTGGTTCGTCTTGTCTAAAAATGGTCGTTGTTGAATTTGTAGCACAAAGCTGGCCAGTTACCATGCGGACAGTTTATGACACAGCGCAGAGTGCAAATTCAGAGTTGTCATTAATAGGAAACTGCTGATTTGCCAATGAAAAGCTCTTTATTAAAAAACTTATTTACAGTATCATTTAATATGTAAAGTGCATTCTGGTCATTATCTGCAGTAAATTTCTATGCAAGAGAAAAAAACAACATGAAACACACAAAGCTTGGAGACACAAAAAGACAAAACTTACCACCTGTGCACATCCCTAGGGGGAGGGGGAGAGTGGCCAAAAATTGTGAAAAGGGCTCTGCCTGAAGAAAATGTCTTAATACTTTGGTCCTCTCAAATATTTCCTCCCCATTGCTGTCTAACCACCCTGCAAACCCCAGCTCCCATATTTCTCTTACACTGTAGGTGGATAGAAGTACTGTTCCACAGCAGACATCTGTTTGACAGGGACAGGAACACCTCACCTGCAGTGCAAGACTTTGGGGGTTTTCAGACAAGCACATTACCCACCTAGTACTCACTGAGTACCTCCCCACCCAGTATTCACTGGTTAATCATTGGTTTCCAGTGGGGTTTTCACACAAGCATTGCAGGTACTGGGTGGGGAGGAGCTTGTCTGGAAACACCCTTTTAAAAAGTCAGGTAGGGAAGGTGCTGCTTCTCTCACCCATTATCATCAGCTTATATGCAAGAGCATGAATGCTGAACACTAGGCTGAACACCTTTTCCCATGAAATAATTTCACTCCCAAATATTTGCATATACAGTAAATGATATATCTTGAAATCATTAAGAGAAACTATGGCTCTTAACACTTAACTAGAGTTTACTTTACTTAAATATTTCACTGTATAAGCCACCTTATCTGGCTGGCTCCGGACAGAACTTCTCAATTCCTACCTTATTCACCTTCACAATAACCCTATGGCTAGGTCATTATTGTTCCCATTTTATAGAGGGGGGCGACGCTGAGGCTGAAAGATAGTGACTTGCCTGTGACCACCAAATGAACTCGCAGTTAAGGCAGGATTTCAGCTCAGATCTCTCACATCCACATCTAACGCCTTACCCACTACATTATACACAGGCTTTTTATTAATGTCAGTATTCTGATCAGATTCCAATTTCTGTAATTCTTTTCACTTAACCCACAACTTCTCAGTGTACCTGTAAACTGTCAAAACAGAATTCACTATTTTCTTCCAAAAAAGGCCCTGTAGTGTTACTCATGCTGCTGCTCACTATCCTATGAGTAGCTACATTCTTATCATGGCAGAAAGCCCAATAACCCCTATTTATGTATAGTTTGCAATTCTGCTAAGTGCCTTGATACCTGCAAAAGATTTTATCCAAGTCAATCGATAATGATAACAGGGAAATCCTGGTGTGAGAAGGATTTTCAAAACAAATTAGGCTAACCTACTCTAAGAGCATCATCTGAAGAGTCAGACAATAGACCATATACAAATTAATATCTTGTTCAGGTGAAGAAGTAAAAATTCCTCCAATATAGCCGAGAGTGTGCTTATTGATTTCTTGAGAGATAGGACACTGCAGCCTCCAGCAATCCTATGATTAAACCACAAGCTTCAGCTCTAGTATCAATGTTTCTATCAGTTAAAATAAGAGAGGATATCTTCAGATCCCCAGAGCTGCTTCTTTGAGTAAACTAGCAAAAATGTAGATATTTCCCTGAAGGGTTTTTATCCAGTGCTAAATTATCCACCTGAAGTTGATCATTTCAGTGCCTCTTTAATGGGGGAAGTAGTTACGACCTATTAGGCTTTCTTCCTTGATCAACCTGGAAGTAAATGTAAATTAAAACTCAGATCAAATAAATGGCAATACTCTCCACTGAAATATCTAGAAGAACAACATGCTTGGCTTTACAGGACCTGATCCAATGCTCATTGAAAGGCTTTAGGACTGATTTCTCCTACAGAATTCAGTAGGATTTATATCAACATTTCCCTGTGTCACGTGAACTAGTGACTTTAGTTCTTTTATTATTCCTGAGGATAATATCTATAAGGTAGGAAGTATCACAACTCATTTCAAGTGGCCACATACAGACCTATAACCAACTAACTAATTAACTAACAACCCATATAATTTTAAGTGGCTACAAACATCCATGTGTTGATCAAAACTTTAGTTTTTGTATTTCACTCAGATTCAGCTCTAACCTTGTCATACCTGCCTGAAGAAAAGTTCTGTAAAGCTCGAAAGTAGGGCTGAAATGATATTTTTCAAAAATGGGCATTCCCATCAAAATCTTGGTTTCTGATACCATCTCAGTTGAATCAAGAACCTCTCGGTACCTGACAATATCTCCATCAACATTTCGTTTCTCGATTTTCTGATTTTCTGCTTACTCGGATCCCGTTTATCACTTTGCTGTTTAGTGCTTTGCTGTAAATTGATGATGCTTAGTCAAAATTGATTATGTTTGCTAGTCATCAGTTTCAAATCCCGAGAGGTAATACTAATGCACATTTCTTCTAACTTCTCTGTACTACATTTCCCCTTGCATTTCCTTGTCACTCATTGTCGACGCACCCCCCCAAAGAAGACGAGGACACTTCAATTGGATTTAAACGGCCGCACTCTTTATTGATAATCAAGAAAAGGGGGGAAGGGGTAGCCCTCCCCTTTCCCCCTTAAACTGGGGTCCTATATCTCCTGTTCCTAACTTTTACCCAGACCACAGGAGGTTCCCCCCACCAACCCCGGCACTTGCCGGTCTACGAGTCCCCTTTCTTTCCTCCTCTTCGGGTTAAGCCCGAGGGGAATCCTCCTGTGCCCTAACTTCCCTTAACTTTATTAACTTACTCCCTACTCCAACCACCGGGTTTCCCCCCGGGCCGGAGCGGGTTGCTCGTAACTACCCTTTGCCCGTCAGGGCGGGGTTTAAACAACAACAAGGGTGAGGACACCATAACCTACTGTTTGGTACATAGTCCGCCCAGCGGGTCCGGCCGTTCACCTCCCACCCTTGGGCTTCCCATACAGTGGGCCGCACTGAGCGGCTGTGCATGGCCTATGCCCATCTCTTAAGGAGATGTTTTCTATTCAAACCCTATGCTACCAACTACAACTTTTAACCATTGGCCTGAAGTCAGCCTACCGCAAGAGTGCGACAATTCAGTCTACCACCCGTGAAACCGTATCCTCACCCTCAACTCGAATCAGCAAATCACTCCAGGAAAGGCGAAAAACCCTTTGCCTTTTTTGCCAATTAGGTTCAGGGAAAATTCCTTTCCGATCCAATGCGCGACCAGTATGAACTTGGAGTGGTGCCTTGTTATGGGTGGGTGGGTGGGTGCACGTCCTCGCTCCCTGCTCGCACCCAGCCGGATGAGGCACGATGCAGGGAACTTAAAATGGCGCCCGGGACTCCCGCCTCTCGCAAGAGTCCCGGCCGCTTAGTTTTCTGGTTGCTATAGCAACCGCGGCTTTTTCTCTCTCTACTGGCAGCCGCTCTGTCCCCCTCGCCTCCTTTGTTTCCAAGAGGGAGGGGTGCCGACAAACCCCCACCGCGGTGAACACAGAGGGGAATTGGCTGGTACACGGATATCTGTAAAATCTGTAATCCAGTTGCAGATTGGTCAAAACAAAGAGAACATACAACAACAATTCTGATTGGAGGCACAGGAATGGAGGCACGGTTTTTTTAAACTGTGTTTGCTTGGGCAGGCAGGGGAGGCTGAGGGGTGGGGTATTTGTAAAGCGATTTGCTCAGAAATGCAGAAACAACAAACCCAGAAGTAAAATGGCAATGTGGTGAGCGGTAAACAAACAGAAAATGGTAAATGCTAAGTCAGTAAATTGAGACAGTATCTCACTTTACTGTGAGAATCAAGAAATCATATTAGTATCAGAAAATCAGCTGGAAATTGATCCCAATTCCTGACATGGTGAAATTATTCATGAGTAAAAGTTTTCCTGCTTGTTATAGCCCTACCTGAAAGCTTTTTCATGCTCACCCATAGAAGCTAGCCTAATAAAAGATATAATGATATGTAGCACATATCTATCTATTACTCTACACAAAATCACAAATCTCAGTGGCATAATCTGGCATCCTCTTCAGCCTGGTCCTCTTTCTAGTCCCACCCATCCCGGCCACATCATAGGGACATGGGGCAGGAGGGGCATACTTGCTGGTTATGCTAAGTGTGTTTTTGGATGGCTTGTGGATCTGCCTGCTGGCAGGGAAGGGATCATGTGCTCTGGGGCACCAGTGCCACCCACCACCACAGAGCTTGCATAGGGGCATGGGGCAGGAGGAGTACATTTACTGGTTATGATATGGTGTGTTTGGGCGGAGTTTGTGGATCTGCCTGCCGACAGGGATGGGACAATATGGTCTGGGACACCAGTGCCCCCACCCACCACCAAGCATGTGTAGGGGCATGGGGAAGGGGGGCAAAGTTACTGGTTATGAAATGTTGTGGTAATATGATACATTAGGATATGGTGTGGTCCCGCTGGGATATGTTGTAGTCCCGGCACCAAGTCCTGTGATTTTGAGTTCTGAGATGTTCCAAGTTCCGATTTCTTAGTCCTCAGCAACAGTTCTGAGTAGTGGCCAAAAACTGAGTGTCAGCACTGGGAACCTTGGAAACATTTGTGAGTTGTTGTTTTTTTTAAAAAATTGGTGCATCCCTAGTTTAAACTCTCCTCCATTTGGATACCTCCAAACAGTCTGTCAGACTCTGCTGGCATGCTCTGTTCACTGTTTAGCACATGATTCTGAATCCTCTCACTGTTACCTTGTGCTCCCCCAGTCTGTTTCTTATATCTACCTCTTCTCCATTGTCAGAGACTTCGATTGTGAACATTAGTTCTGTTTGTACAGCGTCCACCACAATAAGTCACAATATAAATGCTTCCACAACTCAAATAATACTTTCTCACTAAAAAGACAGCACAGGATACACAGGAGCTCAGGTTTATATGGCAAAACTCAGGGATTGGGGTCAGGGCCGTCCCAAGACATTTTGCCTCTCTAGGCGAAGATAAAATTTACCCCCCCCCACCCAAGTGGAGGGGTGTGAAGTATGTGCGCGCTCCCAGAACCCAAAGTGGGTGGGGCTTTGGGGATGGGCGGGGTTTAAGGGATGGTGCTGAAATATACTAATTCACACAACTGCTGTTCTAAAATTTAGTTTTATTAAAAAGTAATAACACATTACATGCAAGCGCATGCATAACATATCTAAAAATGTGTTTAAAAGATGATTATTACTCCCCACCAGGTCAATGACTGTGTCACACTCTCTCTTGTGGGTGATCACAGTGGTGCTTTCCGTGCCTCCTTGGATGCAAAGACATGAACTGCTTCCTTAAGATCCACAGTTTGGACTAACTCATGCTCTATTGATATTGTTGCAAGACCCACTAGCCTCTCCTGTGTCATTGTGGAGCGTAGTTTCAATTTGGAGAAACTGCGCTATCCACTAGCAACTGTTACAGGGAGCGTGAGAAGAATACGCGAAGCAACAAAGGAATTTTGAAAGAGCGTGGTCATCTGGTTTGTGAAGAGATACTGCAGAATAAAACCCTGCCACTTGGAAACTGAGAGAACCCGCCTACTAGCATCTCATCCAGTAAGTGGATGGGACTCCAGTAGGACAACTCGCTCTCTCTCCATTAGTGGTAGTGCCATAGCAGGATAAAAAATCCTGTTCACATATTTAAAACATACCAAACCTTGGAGCCACATCAAATACTTGATCGCACAAGCACATTCATATTTAATAAAAATAGCGTGTGAGGAGCCACTCAAAGAAGAACAGAAGATTGCTACCTTGTAAATAAGGTTCTTTGAGATGGCGCCAAACATTCTCACAAATACCCACCCTTCCAGCCTCGCATAGAATTTTTTCCTTCTATTTCTAGAAAGGGTTGGAAGGAACTGTCATTCTGAGGGGGAGCGCACTTTTTATACTACAGGAGCTTGAGACCATCGCGTGGTCTATTATTTGAACAGGGTGAGCATGCACAACCCAGTTTTGAGACTGTTAGATGCCATCTCAAAGAACTTTCTTTACAAGGCAACAACCTTCTGATTGGCACATGGGAGAAGCTGTTTGTAAACAAACAGCCTTATCTCCCAGTCCAATCGCTGCTACTGCATCTTGAGCTGGCAGCGGAGAGGAGGATGGGGCATGTGTTAGCCGGAAGGGCCCAGGGCAGGGGGGGGGAACCAAGCTAGAACAGGTGTCCGCCAGGGCTTTGCTACCAATGGGGGAGGGAAGGGTTTTTTTTTGTTTTTTTTAAAAGTTCTCTGCCACCTGCTGCTCCCCCCAATGTGCCGGAGGCTGCCTAGGTCTGCCTAGTGGCAGGGATGGCCCTGATTGGGGTGTGTGGGAGAAATCTGGCCAAAATGTATCCCACATGGGATCTTTTGAGATAATATATTTAGGTTCCATATCACTGAAAACTGAAGAATAGAATTGATGTAAAGGTGATTGGGGAAGGGGAACAAAAATGGACAAGTCTCCCTTCAATTTGTAGACTGGGAAGAGGACCCCACAAAATTTGGGTGTCTGGACCAAACTTTAAATTGTTGCTCCACATCCCCCCAGTACCTGCATCTATAGTGACTTCCTGGGAAGCCAAGTTATTTAGCTCGTGAAAGGGATTCAGGTGCGCACAAACTGATGTATTATGTGCTTCCATCAGTTATATAAAATTATTTTTTTAAAAGGAAGTTTAATACATTTGTGTTAGTCCCTGTCAAACAGCTAATAAGGTATATAAAAAAAGTCATTAGCTTCACCTCAGAAAGATATATTAACAAGTGAACTATAAAATCCTGAGCTCTTTGAGTGTCACCTGGGGTACTAGGAGACATCTTCCAACTCTACTTCAAAAAACTTAAATTGAATATCCTGATATACTTGAATAAGCAGGTAATGAGCACTGCTTTATGCAGTTGGCTCCTAGATTTGGTCACTGGAGGAGAGGGTAACTACTAAGAAGCTTATATGACTGAAGACAAAAAGGGGATTAATGAGCTAATAAATTCAAAGTGAGGCTTGGAAGTTGTCCTAGATTTTAGTATTGTGGTTACACTTCTTTTTCAACAAAGGTTAGGAAGAATGTTATATTTATATGCAGCTAGAGTGCCCCATCAGCTGTTGCCTGAGGCTCCCACAGAAAAAGCACCAGCTGCTTTAAGTCCTCTCTGGAGGGTGACATTGGGGGTAGGGTGTGCATCTGTAATGTTTTCTATTAGTTATAAAAACAAATGGAGCCCCATTTGTTTTTGTGACCAGTGTTGCAAAAACAGATGAAGAAACAAACAATTGTTGTTTTCTTTTATCTGTTTTTTTGTTTACTTTAATAAGAATTTTAAAAATGTAAAAATCTCCTTGCATGCACAAAATGACCACCGGGGCCATTCTCCTTTCCAAAATGAAGTAGGCAGGTGTGCAAAGCAGACCAACTTTGTTTCTGGGATCTCTAGCACTATGGTGGTTTGGGACAAGAATCAGAAAGTTTCTGGGTTTTATGTTGCCTGCTCTGTCCCAGCCTTGCATTACCAGGGCTGCAAGGTGACTGACCTGACTGGTATAGTCAATGCCATTGTGGAGATCTTTCCCCCATTGATCTAGTTCAGTCAATTACTCAGTGGCCTTTCTTCCCATTAAACATCAGGCGGAGGTGACCCTTTTGCGATTTAGGACCTCTCAGCCTGAGGGTTACAACTGGCTCTCCATGTCTGAACTCTGTGCCACGTTACACTCAGCTAGCAACTTAGCTGCCGGGCCGGATGGCATACATTACGAGATACTGAGGCAGCTGTCCTCTCCTGCTTTTCGCCTTTTGTTTGCTTAACTATGGGACTGGGTGGGGGAAAACAAAAAAAGAAATCTTAAAGTTCAGGGCTCTCGTGTCCATACAATAACCCCTCTCTTAAGTCTGACAAACCCTGGCCTTGCCTGTTCTTATGGCGAAGCTCTATCCCAGCACTTTCCTCAACTGCTTGGCCTCTACATCCCAATGCCAAGGGAGTTTTACTGCCTCCGTTTGCCAGTTCTGGGAGAGCCATTTCTTCTCCTCTGTGGATTCTCTCTGACATATGAGCCTAATGGAGAAGCTGATCTGAAATTTTGTTGTTTTAAAAGAGGAAACAAAGAAATTACGACATCAGGCTCTGGCAAGGTCCAGACCCTGGCAAGGTTTGAAGCCTTGGCTTGCTGATTCCCCTCCCCAAGAGAAACAATTAGAAATTATAACTTCACATTGATGTGCCCAAACAGAGTGTGTTGTGTTTTTTAAAAAGAATTTCAATACTGTAAGGAGAAGAGTAATCAAGGAGAGGACAGTAGAGGGTCCCTTGTCTTGACCCTGCCATCACAAACAAGCTTGGCACTTTCAAGCTGGAGAATAAAACTCATTGTCCCCATTGATGGCTTAAAAATTGCTCTCCCTCACTCCTCCTTTCCTAATGTGGGGCTTAAAAACAGTTTTCTGGGAATGTGGGACAGATATCAAAAGAGGTGCGAAATAAGGGCCATCCCAGGACATCCAGGGCACTTGAGAGATATAGAGATGAATGGTCTGCTCGCCAACACTCAGTGTGGCTTCAGTTAGTAGCAGCACTCCACGCTGGATCATCTGGTCTCTGTGTTCTTTGTCCTGGAGAAAGCCTATGACACCTCCAGGAAGTATGGTATCCTGTGAGACCCTCATGGGTTTGAGTTACGAGGTAACCTGCCCATTTTTATTCAAAACTTTTTACAGTGCTGGATGTTTCAGGTTCGCCTCATTTCTATCTATTTTTGACCCTTTTAGCAGGCGAAGGGGGTTCTGCAGGGCAGTGTCCTGAGTGTCACTTTGTTTTCCATGCACTTTAATGGAATTGTCGGTTCTTTGCCTCTGGCTATTCACACAACTGCCTGCATGTGGATAGCTTCCAAATCTTCTGCCAGTCACAATATGCAGATCATTGAGCAGCAACTGCAAATTGACCTGAACCATCTCTCTTGATAGGTCATAGAAAATGGCGCTTGGTTTTTGGAAAAGAAAATGGCATGCATGCAATTTTGCCATTTGCCGATCCTCCACTATAATCCTGATTTGTGACTAGATAGGTGTGTTTTCCTCTTGTTGCTTAAACCCAAGTTTTGGGGCTTGGTGCTAGACAGGAAGATGACTTTCCTCCCTACATGTGTCAGCTATGGATCAAGTATGAGAAGGCGCTGAATGTTCTGCTGGTTGTCTCTTCTGCCTCCTAGGGTACTGACCACCAGTCTCTGCTGCAGCTGTACTGGACCCTTGTATGCTTCAAGTTGGATTATGTCTCCATTGTTTACGGTTCTGCCAGGCCCTCTCTTTTAAAGAGGTTGGATCTCATTTATCACCAGGTCTTTCGTCTGCACACACACAAATGTTTTTTGTATCTCACCAGTGCATAATTTGTCTTTGAGCCTCCGCTTAGCATACATCACATGTAGCTGTCTCTACAAACTTCACTCTCTGCTGTCTTTACAAACTTCACTCTCCGCTGAGGCACCCCACATGGGACTCCATGCTTTGACCCCAGTACAAGACCCTGCTTGCGACCTGGAGCTCTGTCATTCCAGCTACAGTCCCTCTTGAAGGAGTTGGAGCAGTCTTGGGATGGATGTCATTGCTGTTGGGGCTTCTGCCACCTTTTTTCCTTGGCCGTGAGTTTGCTTCCCTGCTGCTACTCCCTGTCTCAGTTTCTGTGCTCTGTGACACCACTAGAGGTTTTGACAAGTTTCTGGAAGATAGATCCATTAGCAGCTATTAGCCAGACAGGATCAGGGAACATGACAGGAGCTGTGGGAAAACAACAAGGAATGGATTCCCCCATTGTGACCTGTTGACTGCTTCTCCCAAACCACCGTGATTAGCCACTGTCAGAGACAGGATGCTGGGCTAGATGGACCATTGGTCTGACCCAGGTATGGCACTTCTTATGTTCTTATGTTTCTTCTGGCCTGCCCTTTGGATTACACACTTAGGTTGCCTTTTGGTTTTGGTTGTTTGGCTTTCACTAATCTCCCAAAACTCGACCCTTGGCCTGTCTGCTGACTCCCCCAGTTCTGTTTGACAGTACCTGGCAACTCAGTATTGGACCAGATTTTATCTGGACGCCCAACAAGCTGGCTCCTGGTACCTAACAATCTTCTCTACTAGCCTCCCAGCCCAGATTTATACCAACAGTCATCTGGTCATCTGATCTGTGGTGTTAGAACTCCACTTTAATCAATCTCTTGTAAGTCAGTGCCATCTTCTGTGCAGTCTCAGCCAGAAGTCAGGTAGAACTGAAATGATATTAATCAGGACAGAATAAGTATTTGTTAATTTTTCCCTATTCATTTCAGTTTTGATGCAATGGACAATAACTGCTATACAATTAATCAGATACCTGTTTCAAATATTTCATTTATTTGGGTAATTTTGATTCTGTTATATCAGTCATTTTTATTACTTTGGGTGGAAACAGACATGACGCTAACCACCCTTTAACCACCCTTGGTGGTCATTTATGCATGTTTCAGGGCTGCATGGGGCACCAATACAGCCCTGCAACATGCATAAATAACCACCAAGGGTGGTTAAAGGGTGGTTAGGGTCATGTCTGTTTTCACCCTTTGTTTCCTCACTTAGTGCATGAGCAACAATGGAAACAAAGTAGCTGAAATATCCAAATGACCCAAATAACTGAAACAAAATATCAGAATGACTAAAACAACCAAAATGAAATATTGGAATAGTTGGATTGTACGAATAATAATTTTGGTTGCCAATATTTTTTGGATATCTAGAGGGCTATCCAAAAAGGTGAATAATATCACAAATAGTAAACTCATTAATAATTTCAGTGCTAGAGTCAAGTACTCCTGTTGGGAAATTAACTCTTTCTTTGCTTTTCTCAGTAGTAATGGTCTATAACCCATCAGAGTATTCTTGTTATAATAGCCCAACGCTTCAATCTGTTCTGCATAGCTGAATTCTTTTCTCCACATAGAGCCCCATGGGAAGCAGCATGTCTCCAAAAAGGATTACAAGATTAGAAATTAGATGCCTCACTTATTAGATTATGTATGTATTCTGTCCCATTTTATTACATTGGAAATTCTATACTGATACAAAAGGCTAAAATTGGAGAAGTCAGATGTCAGCAGCAAGAGTGCTGTTGTGATAAATGGAATTGTCTATTTTTAGGGACATTGGAAGGGATTGCCTACATGTTGTTGGTGGACCATCTCTATTCCAAGCAAGTGTTTTTGTGTAAATAACCCAGAGACACTTAGAAAATACCAAATGCTCTGCACAATTGATTTCTCTTCCTCTGGGAAACAGACCTGCAGGCTTTCCGCTTATCAGAGGGGTGACACACGTCAGACTGGGATGCTAGTGTCAGAAAACACAAGGGCAGCAATATAAATATAAGCCCTGAAGGACTTACCTCACATTCTCTCATGGACCTTGCACATTACCCTCCACTGCTGGGTCCCATGTGTAATCATTCCCACCTGTGCAGAGCAGATGCAGAATGATCACTTTGTATACACACTTTACAATGGTTGGAAGGAAGAATCCAGTCCGTTATCTATACTTCCCTCTTCACTTCTGCTGCTTATCTAGCTGTTGCTTTCTTTATGTCTCTCACAACTTGGCTGCCACTATTGATGCGACAACACTCAGAAGCTCCTGCTGCCTAGAATAGCCTTCCTGGATCTTTCTGTCACATCCACTCTCCTGCTATCATCACATCTCAGAGGAAAACATAGTTTTTCTATCATCCCTATTACATGTTTTCTCTTTCCCTCTGCTATCGTGTATCTTGGTAAGTGCATTCTTTGACTCTGTAAAGCATTTTGAGAGGGAACTGTTAGGAAAGGCGATAGCCAAAGAAAGCTGTACTGCAGCACAGAACAAAAACACTTCTTTTAGTTATTCCAGAATAGTCCTGTGGGTATCAGTGGAATCAAGAACTGCAGCATGATGGTTTTGAATCAAAATATTTTAGTTTGCAGGCTTATTAAAAAAAAAAGACAACGGGTGTTTCTTTGCAAAGAATTTCACTGTCTTTCTTAAACAGTCCCATCAGTTAGCCAGTGAAAGGGATTGTGGCTAGATGCTTTTAAAATCTTAAATGTTGTCTCCTACCAATAAAAACATAAGCAAGCCTATTCCTCTACCAACTCCCCCACCCCCAAACCAAACACTGGAAAGTAATACACTGATGATACTCAGCTGTACCTCTCCTTTTCAGCTGACCCAGACCCGGCTGTCTCGTTGCTATCCCAGTGTTTGGAGGCCATGGCGGAATGGATGCGGCAGAGCAGACTGAAGCTCAACCCCGATAAGATGGAGGTGATGTTGGTGGGAAGAGCAAGGGAGGTAGTGGCCCCCCTGATTGGGGGAGTTCGCCCTCCTATAGCTCAGCAGGTCCGGAGTCTGGGGGTGATATTGGACGCAGACTTGCGCCTGGAGCGGCAGGTGGAGGCAGTCACTAAGGCTTCCTTCTGCCAGCTGTATCTGGTGAGTAGACTGCGTCCATTCATCTGCGGCCCGGACCTGGCCTCCCTCATCCGTGCCTTCGTCAACTCGAGGCTGGACAACTGTAATGCGGTCTACGTGGGGCTTCCCTTGTTCCTGATTCCGAGGCTGCAGCTAGTGCAGAATGCGGCGGCTTGTCTCCTCACGGGGACGGGCTGTCGGGAGCATATTACACCTGTACTCCAGACTCTGCACTGGCTGCCAATAGCGTGCCGAGCCAGGTTCTTTGCCAGCGCCAGTGCATGGATGGGGCATGCACACAGCTGCACACACATCCCCACTCACCCACCACTCATCCACACCCACATAGTAACCACCATTTCCCCCGGTTGCTCTGTGCGTGGGGATGAGTGGGGGGGTGAGTGGGGATGCGTGTTAGGTGAGCGCGCACGCACCCCCACGCACCATGGGTGCGTGCACCACGTCATTCACATGGAGTTCCCCCACCCATGAACACACAGAAATCTGCGTGTTTATGGCTGGGAGGAGAGACCCATGTAAAAAGGGCCACATTCTCACACCTGTCTTACTTATACTATCTTAGGTAGGAATTTAGGATGTAAAGCAATATCTATTCTGTCTTGGAAAATAAATCTGCAAATATGGTTCTGAGATTATTATGGCTGCTATTTCACTAACTCTTCTTAATGAAGTTATTGCTAACAGGAATACTGTCTTTAAACCCACACTCCATAACCAGTTCATTTGCACCCCCATATAATCAATTCACGCTGCCCCATGGGCACAAATTAAATGGTTATGGGTGGGGGCAGCGTGAATAGATTATATGGGGGCGGGGGCAGAAATGAACTGGTTATGGGGAGGGGGCAGCATGAACTAATTATGGGGGCACAACTGAACTGGTTATATGTCTCTTTTCATGGCATAATACGCTTAATAAGCTAGCTGCATTTTGGGTGTCTTGTCTATGTGATAGCAGCACCTCTGGACTGGTCACATCGCATGCGTGCACAAGGCACAGGCAGCAATGGCAGCAAGAAGCAACAGGCCCTGGAGGCCAGACTGGCTAAGCTCACCCCGTGGCCCCTCCTCCAGTAAGGCAGTGGACGCAGTCAGTCTCTCTGTGCCTGTGTCACTGCCCGCTTGGCTGCCCCTGCAGTGGAACCACTCCTGGGGAGTGGTTGTAGACACTCGGCTGGGGAGGGGGGGAAGCATTAGGAGGCCATGCTTCTCCATGGTTGCTCGGAGAGGTAGAAAATGGGAATCCTTTCTGTCCAGAGGGAGTAAGTTTTATGTAAATGTATTCATAATTAGGTGGTGCCTAATTATGCAAATTAGGCCCTGCACCAAGACTTCGCACATGGCCTCACAAACCCTGGGGCCGGCCCTGTTGCCCACCACAGGTGCTGCCACATTGAGGCCATGTGCATGGCATGCTGTCTGTCTGGGACGTACTTCAGGGCCCTGCTGATTGCATGCACCCATCCGGCTGCCCTCAGGCAAGCAGCTGCATGCCACTACTGGAGGAGGGCGGCCCTCTTCGGTGCTGTCAGGCTCGCTATGCCCATCGACAGGCACCTCTGGACTGTGTTCAGGGCCCAGCAATGGTGGGAGGGGGCCCTGACACGATGGGATGCTGCTGCTTGGAGGGTACACTTCCGGATGGACCGGTGTACCTTCCTGTGATTGGCAGAGCTTCTGCGGCCCTGGCTGGAGAGGCTGCACACCCCCATGTGCTCCCCTATCTCAGTTGCCCAGCGGGTGAGCATAGCTGTCTGGGCCCTGGCCACCCCAGATTCCTGCTGTTCTGTGGCTTAACACTTCGGAGTGGGTCTCACAACCATCACCGGCATCATCTGCGACTTCTGTGAAGCTGTGGAAGTGGTCCTCCTTGACCGCGTGATCGAGATCATGGATCAGGGGGCTGTGATGGCTGGCTTTGAGGCTACTGGGTTCCCCAACTGCCTGGGCTCAATCGATGGCACCCATGTGGAGATCCTCCACCCCCACCCCCACGATGATGCAGTTGAGTACATCAACAGGCATGGTTACCACTTGTTGCAGCTCCAGTCTGTTGTCGATCACCAGGGCCAGTTCACTGACATCTTCACTGGCCACTCCGGCTGCAGTCATGATGCCTGGATCCTCGCCATCTCCCCCATCTTTGAACGGATGTACAAGGCAGACTTTGCCAACATGCGGATGAACCGGATTGAGGGGTGTTGATGCCTCCCTGCATCATCGGGGACCAGGCCTATCCACTGCTCTGCTGGCTCATGAAGGCCCATCCGGTGGCCCAGAACCAAATGGAGGCTTGTAGAACACCCAGCTGTGCACCGTGAGGACCGTGGTCGAGAGGGCCTTCAGTGCCCTCAAGCGGAGATGGAGGTGCCTGGCTGGGCAGCTGGACTACTCGGTGGAGACCTCCACTTTGGTAATCAGCACCTGCTGCATGTTGCACAACATCTGTGAGACTGATGGAGTGGCCCTTGGGTATCCCAGGCCACAGTGGCCAGTTGGACCTGTTCTGCTATATGTAGTAAACCCCAGGGAGTACCGTTATGCTAAGCAGACCCGAGCAGCACTTATGAAGCACATAACATGGTTGCCCCAGGCTTGAGACCCCCGGGGTCTGTGGGGCAGGACTCCTGCTATGTCCATGCCCAGGAGTGCCTGAATCGCAGCCATTGAGCTCAAGGTCCCTGGTGTGTGTATCAGTGAACAACGGACATGTTGGTTACAGTGAATTAAGGTGTCTTTATTGTATTTACAGTGATCCTTGTGCCCGAATTCCCCCCCCTTAACCCTGCCCCCCACCCCTCCTGCTTCCTGGGGTGACCTCTCCATCACCGTGTGGGCTGCTCCTCGGTCTGTGAGCCACCCTCGTCTACACTGGTGTCCCACTCCAGCGCTTCCTGGCTCTGCGCGGCTGCCTGACTCTCCTCTGTGGCCGCTACTGGGGGCTGGTCTGGGCCTGGGACTGCCTGCTACTGCTGCATCTGGTGGGGCGGCTGTTACCATCTCAGCCCTGGAAGGATGGGGAGGCGCATGCGTGGGCCCTGTGGTCTGGACTGCTGCTGCTTCTGAGGGGTGGGCACCGGCGGTGGGATGGCAGGTGGGTGTTGGACTGCAGCTGGTATGGTGCTCGGGGGTGCTACTGCCATGATGTAGGCACTCATAGTGCCCGCATGTAGCAGCAGCAAGGGGCCGATCTCAAGGGACCGGTCCAGCTTCCACGAGTGTTCAGTGGCCTGTCAGTCGATGGTGTCCATCATTCGCTGTATCGCCTCCATCTGGCGTATGTGGTCCTGTCTCTTCAGCCGCCTCTCCTTCCGCATCTCAGCTATGACGTGGCTGTCCCATCCCTCCACCTGGTCCATGGCCCCACCAGTGGCCGCCTCCATCCCGTTAATGGAGGTGATAATTGCCTCCCCCTGCTCCACGCAGGTCCTCATTATCTTCTCTGCCAGGTCCTCCCGCTGGCAGCACACACATGCCCTGTGCTCCTGCATCCTCTGGGCTGCTGGCACTGGTCCCTCTGGGGCCGGGCTGGCTGCTGGGGCTGTGGATCTTCAGTATATGGGTTTGGTTATCTTGGTCGGCAGCCGGTAGCTGCACGTGTGCCCCACCAGAATGGTACTGGGGTGGTGCCTGGGATGCCTGCCCATCCCTCTCCCTTCCCCTTGGTTGGTTGGGTCCCCTCCCCCCCCTCCACACACCTGTGACCCGCTACCTCTCCCCTGTTCCCTTGTGGTCACCCTCGGTGCCCCACCTGCCAGCTCTGGCCACTGATCCCCGAAGTCCCCTGGGAGCTGTGTGTGCAGGTCGATCTGCTCCCCCTTGGGCTGCCAGCCTCTGCCGGCCCATTGGTCTGCCCCCCGCCTGCTCACCTCGCTCCACCTGCTGCTGCTGCTCTCCCTCCACCTCAGCCTCCCACGGCAGTGGTATATGTCCTGTGTGAAAACAGCTATGGGGGTGTGGCATTGGGGTTCCCCTCTCCCTACCCCCATGTCCTGCCTGCCCCCATCCCCCTCCTGGCCTCTGGTGGGCCCCATCCCTTCCACTTACCTTCTGCCATGTGTTCCACTGCTCCCGGGGCTCGTTCCCCCTCCGTTGCCTCCTCCTCACCCTCAGTTGTTCCCGCAGTAAGGAAGGGGGGGGGGTGTTGGTTGGTATAGTTCCCTACCTGTTGTACCACCTCTGCTCCCTTTCTGGGTCTGTGCAGACCCCTGTGCCTTCCATGTCCTGTGCCTACCTCCTATATCTGTTTCCGAGCCCTTTGTGTCAGGCTGCTCGATAGGGCTCTGCTCGGAGTGCTCCCCTCGCGTCTACTGGCTCAAGGTGACCAGCATGTCATTGTCGGAGCCTGACCCCGAGTGCAGTAATGGGCTCCCCGTGCCTGACTGTGATGGTGGTCTACTGGTCCCCGAGGTCCTGGGACGTTCCTCTTGAGGTGTAGGTGGGTGGTGTCTGTGGGTGCACCTGGTGCTGCCATGGGTGGTGGGACATCCTCCCGTGTCTAGCCCTATGCCATGGCACTCCCTATCAGCTGGGGGGCCAGGATGGATCCCTTCATGTGGAGGATCCTGTCTAGGGCATCATAATAGGACGTGGTCCGCATTGCGTGACTGGACCGCTGGTTATTGTCCTTTATGTGTTTGTAGTCCCTCTTTAGCTCCTTGTCCTTGGACCATCAATGTGCTTCCGACCTCTGGTATTCAGCCTCCCCTATTCCCCTCATGATCAGGTAGAATATGTGCTTGTTTTGCTTGTTTACCGTGAGCTCCACCTGGTTTTCCAGGACCCCAGATCCTGTTGAAGTCCTGGGTCTCCTGGACTCCCCGCTGTCCCCCTCTCTGGTACCTCCATTTTCGAGCTGGGCCCTCTGTCTCCTGTGCCACCATCTCCTCCTCTGCCTCCTCCATCTCCTCCCTGCTGGTGTCCTGTGGGGGTTCCAGGACTCGAGCATGTTTCCTGGCCTGTTGGGTGGACATGGGGGGTTGGGTGCTGTGGTTGTGCCATTCCGGCCCCTACCCTCCCTCCCTCCCTCCCTTCCTCCATGGCTGTCTGCTACCCTTGCACCCCCATCCCCCGGCCATTCTATGGTGGTCTCCGTACCTGTTTACAGGGGGACTCCATCCCCTGTTCGGTTTCCTCCTGTGGCGTGGGTTGCTCCAGCTCCTGCTGCTGCTGCTGCTGCTGCTGCTCATGCTCCATCGCTGTCCTGTCTTTCCACTCTCTCTTCTTGTCTCGCCACCTCATTCCGCTGCTTCAGTTTGCCCTTTAAATATCCCTCCTTGTTCCGTTTGTTGGCTGTTGCCTGGCAGCAATGCTACGTGTATTCGCCATGGCGTGGGATCATTCTGTGTGATCGCACCTGGCGGTTGCCATTCAGACATTACTTTTGACCATTTCCCAGTGGGGATTGCATTGACCATGGTTCTGGACCTGCTCCCATCTCGGACTGTGGTTGGCCTTGGCCCCTACCAGTGATTGACTGTGGTGAACATCTGGATGCCACTGAACAGATGTTCAGGGCTCATTGGCCACGCTGGGGAATTGAGTATGGTTCACTGTGGTTGACTGTGATCTTGTAATGTCTGAAATTACCCAAGGTTATGATTTGTGTAGTAGCACAAGTTTATGCTTATTAAAAATCAACGTAGTATAAAAAAGAAAATGACTATAACTCCAATATGCATATCTGTAAATAACACATAACAGGTGTTTTAATCCTTGTGAAACAATGAGTACAGTGTCTGATAGAGGAATAAACTATGGTGGATTTATGAGACAAACGCTATAAAGAAAATAAGTATCTGATCAGTGCAGAATTCCTGGAAATGGGTGTGACATGATTCAGTACCCTGACTGCAGGATTCAGTGAGTCACCACATCAGTTTTGCAGGAAATCACTAAAAGTGGATAAAATTTGCCATTGGGAGTGAAATTGTAGGAGGTATAATGCAAATGCCCTGCTGGCAGAGGTGTAAACAAACCTCTCTCCTCAAGAAAATGGAACTGACGAAAGGATTTTTGGACTATAATGATCCAAAAACCAAAGATTTTGTTCATCCTTGACTATCTGCATAAAGGAGAACCCAGCCCTGGAGGTGATTGTGGAAATGACTGCACTAAAGAACTGGACTTGGTGAGAATTATATTTAGGTGTCATCCGGCCCCACCGTCGGCATCGTGGGGGGGTCCTCAGGTCCCACAGTCGCAGTGGCGGGGGCAGTTCCTTGCCCCTCAGGGGTTGGCGGCGGTGTCAGGCCCCGGCATTGTGGCACTCTCGGGGGCTCCCCCCCCAACACCAGTTGCCCAGAAATCCCGGGACACCGAGATTAGAGATTAAATAGAGGCAGCTATTTCTCATATTTCCCAAATTATAAAAATTGGTTGCCAGGGTTGGAGGCCCCAAATTATTTAAAGAAAATCCTTAACTTAAATCATAGAAAGGCTTTTACTACCCTGAGATTACAGATCTTGAACTGGCAACATTGGGGCCTTTGTGGTGGTGGTGGCTGGTACCCCTGCACCATCAGTTCAGCTAGGCTTAGCACTTGACATGATCCTGTTCACCCATTGGACCACCTGATTGGGTTCCCGCACGCCACACCCTGATTGGCCCTTGACTGGGCATTCTCTGTATAAGAGGCATATGACAGAAAGCAGGAGCCGGGCAGAGGAACAACTTGGCTCCTTGTCTGTGTTTGTTTACTTCCTCCTGAACAACTGCCCTTGGATCCCTGTCTGTCTCCTGGTTCCTGATTCCTAGCCCTGTGCTCCTGATCCCTCCTGCATACCATCTACTCTGTGTCTCTGTTCCTGCCTCACCTACCCGCTTTGGACTGCCTATCTGGATTTGACCTTGACCTGGACCCTGATTCTGCATTTCTACCACCCCTTTGATCTGTTGTCTGTCTGGACTCCATCAGGACTCTGGTTTGGCCCTGATCCTGTAAAGACTCTGCCTCGCCCAGCCCCATGTGTCTAACAGTTTGCTCTGCCTCCTCATAAGCCCTGCTCAGGAAAATGGGGTTTGCTTTTGGTTGGGGGCCTGGTGAAACTTGGAGTATGCTGGGCACTCCTTTTCCCTCTCAGAAATGCTAGAGTTGGTGTACCAACTACAAAACTAAGTATTAACTCTGACCACGGAGCTACAGAAGCAAATTAGTATCATGAGCTTCTTCCAGGCAGAGAACGTGGCTCTGAGGACACACTTTATTTATTTATTTATTTATTATAATTTCTTACCCTGTCCTTCCTGCCAAAGGCAGCTCAGGGTCGCTTACAATATTAAAATAAAAAATACACATATAAACCATAAATAAAAAAACATAAAAGACTCCCAATCCCTCTCCACCCCAACCACCTCTACCTTCAAACTCACCCATATCCCCACACCACCCTCTACCCTAACCCCCACTGCCAAATGTCCTTGTGAATAAGACTGTTTTACACTGCCTCCTAAAGGTGCTCCAGCCAGGACATAAACAACCTTTCTGGGGGAAGGAGTTCCACAGCTGTAGAACAGTGACTAAGAATGCCTTCCTCGTCATAGAGACCAAGTTAAAAAAACTGGTACCTCCAGGTGGGTGTCCCCAGCTGACTGCAGAGGCCACGATGGAACATGGTAGGCCAGGCGATCTTCAAGATAAGTGGGTAGCCATTTAGGGCTATAGAGGTCCAAACCAGCACCTTGAATTGTGCCTGGAAGGCAACCAGTGGAGATTTTGGAGCACTGGTGTTATGTGCTCTTGTCATGTATCTCATATATAAGCATATATTTTTGGCCATCTGTGTTTCAATGTATTGAAAATTAGAATTAACCTCTCTATGGTGAACTTCTGATGAACTGTTTCTATAATTACCTTTTACTGACCTCTTGACTATATACTGGGAGAGAGATATGGTCAGTCTGTCTCTTGAGGATTACACAGCTAGACCTGTATCAACATTTTCCTGTTGACCAGTGTCAAGGGACGTGACTCCCTAAACAAGGGCAGGAAAAGGTCTTGTTTATCTAAAGAAACCTGACATCTTGGTCATTGTTAAATCTTATCTTAGATGATAGCCGCCTTTTTACTATGTATCAGCAGATTGTTTACAGCTTACTTTGAGAAACCCCATTGTAAACTTTCTTGACCTGATGTCATTTAAACTGACTTCAAACTATAAAGAGGCAGAGGAAAAATTAATTGTTCAGAAAGCTCTCTATTCCCTGGAGTTTTCTCACCTTCATTGTGGCAGTATGGGACACAGGACTGGGTGAATATGAAAGTATATTCTTTTGATGCATTGAGCTAACAATAATTAAAGCATATGTTATTTCTTATAGATGTTAAGATCTTTGAACTTATAGAACTGTTTCTTTGAACAGAAATGTTTTTTTATTTCATGTATTTGTAACTGACACTGTTTCTCATTTGTACCATGTTTTTATTTGAATTTAAGTAAACCTTGCTTTATATTTATAACATTCTTTGTCTCATGGTCTCATTTATAAATAATATTGTCTTTACAATACTTTGCTGAGCTGGTTGGCTTTTAGCACAGTGTAAACTATGTTTCCACATATTGGAAAATAGTCACCCTATATCCAGGCCAGATTATGTCAGGCCTGGACCACTAAGTGCATTTTCCCTTTGAGAAAACTCAGGCACAACGTGACACTTTTAGTAATCTGTCCCCAACAGGATCAGGGCCACAGCATTCTGCACCAGCTGCAGCTTCCAAGCAGTCTTCAAGTGCAGCCCCATGTAGAGCACATTGCAGTAGTCTAGCCTTGAGTTAATGAAGGCATGGATGATGGTTGCCAGATCCAAATCAGAAAGAAAACACCACAGCCTTCTCACCAGGTGGAACTGGTGAAAAATACTCCTGGCCACCACTGCCACTTGAGATTCCAGGGGTAGTGACGGACCCAGAAGTGCTCCAAGACTGTGAACCTGAGTTACCGGGGGACAGACTCCATCAGTAATCGGGTCCCCCCCCCCCTCAAGTCACAAAACCGACCAACCATTATCACCTCAGTCTTGTCAGGATTCAACCTCAGTTGACCCACCTGCAGTCAGTCCCTCTCAGCAGTGAAACAACGGGTGTTTTAAGACACACATTTCTCCTGGATATTTGCTGTAACATCCAGAACTTTCTGTGCATCTAAATCACTCGTCCAGATCTTAAACATCTGGATCTTTGAACTTCTGCATGAAAATTCTCCCAGAATTTTTGTGTATAAAAAGTTCTCCTGGTAAACTGCTTTGCTCTAGGCAGCTGTGATCACTTGGTTTCCATGGCAGCCTGTCGCATTTACAGCTGCGGCTACTTTAGGCTGCCTCAGGGCAGTGTTTGTGTAAAGAATGCATCCAGAAGCTGCCTCAGGGCAGTGTGTGTGTGAAGAATGCATCCAGAACTTACTTATGGACTTGTAAACCCAGAAGACTGAAACATTCAGAACTTTAATGTGTGTCTAAAAATGCCCAATGGGTGAGCACCAATACTGCAGGACTTGGCTTGCATGAAAAGGAGAGGCAGAGCTGGGTGTCATCAGCATACTGATTACACCTCACTCCAAACCTCCGAATGATCTTGCCAAGTGGCTTCATATACTCGTTGAACAAGAGCAGGGACAAGATGATTCAAGAAACCTTGCAGCAGAAAATTCAGACCCTTCCATTCACAGTGACTGACACCCAAGGAACTGAAAGTTCCCCTCCCTGATAAGTTCTTTGGGAACCCTTGAGCATACCAAGGGTTCTTGAATCAATGCTGCCTTTTGTTTAATCTGTGTCCCCAGACCTATGCCAGGGATGAAACTAAAGCCGTGCTCATTATTAGTCTGTTGACTGCGCCTGCACTTGCATGGGGTTGCACTTTATTGGACTCTTGTAGCTCCCTGCCGATTGAGACAACTGGAGGAATTCCTAGCAGCAATGGACCTGCTCTAAGATGATTTGCAGTGGACCCGGTCAGCAGATGCTGCCCTGTAGACTCTCCAACAGGCCGGTGGGTCTGTGCCACATAGATGTGACTGAGTTTCTCCCGCTAATAACAGGCACTGACTGGAATGAAGCAGCTTAACTTTTCACTTTTCCCGCGGCGATTGAGTGATTCTATGAAAGATGAGCTGGCCAGGGTGGAAATACGCTCCCGACAGGGTGCCTTCATCTCACTTTTATTTATTTATTTTATTTAGATTTCTGCCCTGCAGTTCCCAGAGGCAGCAGGTAGTGGCACTGGCACCCCAAAGTCTGGCAGGGTATCAACTTAGAGACAGCACTCCAGAGGGTTGGGATTTATGTGTGGGAGAGACACACACTGGCAGGAGCAGTCACTGGTGGCAGGTGGTGGTGAAAGAGCAGAGTAGGCACTGGTACTGGTGTTGGCCTCCTAAAGTCTGGCAGGGTATCTACTTGCAGAGAGCGCCCGGTGGGCAGCATTAGAACGCCCCTGGCAGGACATCTCCAGCTCATACAGATCACCTCAGGGGGGGCGGCATTGGAACATTACAGACTGTCAGGGCAACTTCAGCTTGCACAGATCACCCCAGCGGGGCAGCTTTGAAACCCCCAAGACTGGCAGCACATCATCAGCTCACAGAGATCACCCCAGGGGGACAGGATATAGGAGAGAGAGAGTGGTTTTTTTCACTCATTGGAACACAAAGTAACTTGCTTCAGCAAGTCCAAGGTTTTATGTGAAACAGTAATAATAAATATATAGGTCAGGGTTGCTGGATAACAAGGAATCCTTATAACAGAAGCCACATTTTAGTATATACAATAAGCACCATCAAATATGTTCATAATAGCTCCAGAATGGTTTATAAGTAGACAATAAGGATCTATATGATAAAGTCCCCCAGAAAAGACAACAGTCCATATATAATGTTCATAAATTTGTGTATGATAAGGATACCAACTCATTTTATGATGATATCCTTATCTGGAAAAGGAACATCAATGACATTTTCATGCTATGGAAAGGATCAGAGATAAGCCTTAAAAAATTTCTGGAGTGGCTGAATGGCCTACACAGTTCAATAAAATTTGTATTTAATTATGATCCCCATAAGATCAATTTCCTTGATCTCTGGATGGAGTGGATGGGACAGGCCTTGACCACTACAACATATATAAAGTCCACTGATGAAAACTCCTATTTGATGTACTCTAGTCACCACCCCAGACATCTAGTGAAAAGTATACCATTTAGCCAGCTCCGCAGAATAAACTGCACTTACCAAAAGGACTTTGACCGGGAAGCCCAGGTCCTGACAGAAAGATTCTTGTCACAGAAATACCCTGTAAGGACCTTGCAAGAGGGCTATAATAAACTAGCACAAATTTCGCACGAGACCCTCTTAGCAGACCAACTGAAAAACAAAACTCAGGACTTTTCTAGGGTGATCTGTGTTGCAACCTATAACACCTGTTCATCTAAAATTAGAAGGACCATATTGAAGCACTGGTTCCCCCCTTCTTTTCCCTTTCCCCCTTTCCCTTCCCCCCTTTTCCTTCCCCCCTTCCCCTCCTTCCCCCCTTCCCCTCCTTNTCCCCGGACCCCTCCTTCCCCCCTTTCCCCCCCTCCTTTCCCCTTCCCCCCCTTCCCTTCTTTCCCCTTTCACCTGAAGTACGGCCTCTATAATATGAAGGTACCGTAAGTAGAGTGGGCAGCCTTGGTTTTGCATAGCGCCCCTCTATACCTATATCATTTGGGTACCTAGATGTTGTTTTTTCCCCTCTTTGACACAATGTAAAGGATATGCTCCTATGCCTAAAAAAGTGGATAAATGAGCTTCATTTATATTTATGATACTTTGCTGCCTTGCTGTAACCTTTCAGAGCTCCACTTTGAAAAGGATAAGATGTTTATGTAGTCCCCCTGAAGAACAAGTAAATCACGAAACCCTCCCCTGAAGAAGCGGGACTCTTTATGAACATTATATATGGACTGTTGTCTTTGCTGGGGGACTTTATCGTATAGATCCTTATTGTCTACTTATAAACCATTCTGGAGCTATTATGAACATATTTCCTGGTGCTTATTGTATATACTAAAATGTACCTTCTGTTATAAGGATTCCTTGTTATCCAGCAACCCTGACCTATATATTTATTATTACTGTTTCACATAAAACTTTGGACCGGAATGCTGAAGCAAGTTATTTTGCATTCTATATAGATTTTCCTTGCTTCATAGTATATATCCCTGTGATTTTTAGTTTATTCACTCATTGGGCATTTTTACACGCACGTTAAAGTTCCGGATTTTTCAGTCTTCTGGGTTTACAAGTCCACAAGTAAGTTCTGGATTCATTGTTCACACACACACTGCCCTGAGACAGCCTAAAGTAGCCACAGCTGTAGATGTGACAGGCTGCCATGGAAACCAAGTAACCACAGCTGCCTGGAGTAAAGCAGTTTATCAGGAGAACCTTTTACACACAAAAGTTCTGGGAGACGTTCTATGCAGAAGTTCAAAGATCTGGATGAGTGATTAAGACACACAGAAAGTTCAGGATGTAACAGAAAACATCCAGGAAAAATGTGTATGTAAAAACATCAATTTTGATTGGTGGCAGCATGTGTGGTGGTCTCTCTCTCTCTCTCTCGTACTGGCAAGTGGCAGCTGGTGGGACCAGAGATGTGCGCACTCTTCTCTCTGGTTGTGGTGGATGGGTGACAAGAACCATTTAAAATCTGCAGTTTAGAAGGTTTGGGATACATATGCCGCATATTTAAATTGTGACCTCTCATGTCAATGTGGAAGTCTGACTTTGCATGGTCTGTGTTCGAAATCACTACCTCCACTCTTTGAATATCTGGAGATAAATGTGTTTTCTGCTGGTCTCGTATTTACTATACTTAGTCAAGAAAAAACCATCAGTTCAGCTGAAAAAGCTTGCTACTGCAAAACAAGGTGAGAATGGGGACCTAATTCTTCTCCCAGTGATAGTGGCCTGTAAGTGGCCACTTCAGCAGAACCTCAGGCAAAATTTAAGGTAAACGGGGGGAGGAGGGGAATACAACCACTACGTGGTTATTGTAACAGGGTCTAATCCCACAGTCTTTGCTTTAGCAAACCTGATACTGAAGTCAATAGGAAATGGGTTCTGTGGGAAGGGAAATGGGAAGGAATGGGGGGGGGGGGGGAAGAGGGAAGCCAGTTAGATGTTCAGAAATTTGTTGCAAAAAGTGTAGCTGAGACTAATTATCATTGCCCCGTCCCTTCCGTCCCCAGTGATTTGCTGATTAGCATATTGAGGAGGATCTGGTTTTCTTGATCTGTGGGATATTCATGTAGACCTCAGGATATCCTGTGCAGGAATGTTAAATCTGTAGTATGAAGAAGACCAATTCCATGTTTAATTATGGCCTTTAGCCTAGGGTATTAATAAATCTAGGTCTTCATGCTATCCTGGTTCTAAAGCACAACACTTACTGATGTCAAAGGAAGGCTTGCACAAAGACTAAGGGTAGATTCCAAACTTTAGGCAGAAACGAAACTTTTAGCTAGTCCATGTTTCTTCACAAGCCATTACAACCATATTAATCAATAGGAAAGTAAGATTACATTCAGCAGTGATATTTCCCCTCTTTTTTTCATTACTTCCCCATCTCTGATTATTGACATCTTATACATTCTTCCCTCTGAATGTCCTTCCCTCTGATTTTTAATTTCCCAGTGTCTGTTGACATCTGTTCTACCTTCTCCTCCATTCTCTCTGTTCAAATGATCTGTAATGAGTTAGTTAACCTTAATTTACAGGTATCATTTTTTAAAAAGTTCTCGGAGTTAAAACCCAGTGAGATCAATAAAGGTAGAGGAGCTCATATTTATATTTATGTATTTATTAATTAAAATATTTATGTCCCGCCTCTTCTGCTCCCAACAGCTCGAGGTGACTAACAATATACCACCCACCTATTATTCACCCATCTCTCTCTCCAAATGCCTGGCGGAGCAGCCAGGTCTTGCAGCCTTGTCAAAAGGGAGTCCCACAGTCTAGGTGGAACCCCCTTTGGGAGTTCCTCCGCCAGGAGGGAGTTCCACAACCTAGGTGCGGCCACCGAGGACACCCTCTCCAGAGTCACACCCCCCCAGGATACCTGGAGGACCTCCAAGAAGGTGCCCCTGGCCAACGGCAGAGGCTGCTCCAGGGCCTGGATAATGAGGTGGTCCCACAGTTAGGCAGGGCCCAAGCTGCTTAGCGCTTTATAGGTCAAAACCAACACCTTGAATCGGGCCCAGAAAACTATAGGCAGCCAGTGCAATGAACAGGGCATCAGTGTAATGTGCTCATGGCGACCCATACCCATAAGGAGATGGGCTGCCATATTCTACATCAGCTGCAGCTTCCGACCGTCACCATGAGTAGCCCCATGTAGAGCACGTTACAATAGATCAAACTCGAGTTAATGAAAGCTATGATAGTAGCCAGGTCAGAGTCTGAGATATATGGCTGAAGCCGCCATACCAGATATAGTTGGTGGGACATGCTCCTCGCCACAGCATCCACCTGGACATCCAGGCAGAGCCAGGTATTGAGGAGCACTCCCAGACAGTGAACCTGGGAAACCAATGTGCTCCATCAATAACAGGGCACATCACACCCATTGCGTTACCCACTAGCATCACCTCCATCTTGTTGAGATTCAGCTTCAGTCGGCTCATCGTCATCCAGTCCCCCACAGCCGCCAAGCATTCGGTAAACACCGAGACTGCGGGGTCTGAGTCAGATGGAAATGAGAGGTAGAGCTGGGTGTCATCAGCTCTACCTGCCAGCTAACTTGGATGGGCATTGAAGACCTCGCCCAGCAGCTGCATGTACACATTGAACAGGAGAGAGGACAAACTAGAACCTCGTGGGACTCCACTTGTCAATTTTGTGACATGGGGAGCCCTCCTCCATTCAGATCTTTGCCTCTGTAAGTCACAAACAAACAAACCTCTCTGGGGTAATATTAAGGTGATTCCCACCAGCAATTCTGGCTGGCTTGCCTGCACAGAGATCCCATAGTTCCCTTGTGGCTGGGTCAGGTCCATGTTTCATTCAGCTGTGTTCAGGCGCTCCAGGCTGAAGGTCCTCATGTCAGAAAGTTCCCCTTCAGACTGAGGGCTCGCTTCATTTATACCCATCAGCCGCTTGTGCTTCATGTGCTTTGGGCATGAGACACATTCCTCTACTGAGTCTTGTGGCTGTCAGTTTCTTAGTACCTGCAACAGCGCTATCCTGCGCTACCCCAAGAGCCTGCTCTATCTGTACTGGCACTAAAACCTTGTCCTGCTACAATTAATAAAATAATTAATTGTATTAGTAATTATTAGTAACAAGTTAGTAATTTGATATTGATAAGCTATGTGAGCCATAATTACTTCAGCTGGACTGGATCTTTTATTTTAATTAATTAATCAATCAATTTATTAATTTATTAAAAACATTTTATACCCCACCTCTCCTGCCACAGGCAGCTTGGGGCGACTTACAAATACTAAAAATAATTAAAACATTAAAAGCATGGGGGAAAATCACATCCCCCCCATCCCCATCCCCCCCCATTACCCATCTTCCCTGCCAAATACCTGGCAGAACAGTCAGGTCTTACAGCCTCTCCGAAAGGAGGGAAGATCCGAGGCCAGCCGGGCCTCCACCAGAAGGAAATTCCACAGCCGTGGCGCAACCACCGAGAATGCCCTCCCCTGTGTGCCCCCGCAAAAAACTTGGGGGACCTCAAGCAGGGTACCCCTGGATGACTGCAGGGGCTGATCCAGGACCCAGTGAGTGAGGTGACCTCGCAGGTAGGCAGGGCTCAGGCCGTTTAGGGCTTTATAGGTCAAAACCTTGAAGTGGGCCTGGAAAACCACCAGCAGCCAGTGCATAGAATGGAGCACTGGTGTAATGTGCTCCCGGCGGCCCAGTCCCACTAAGAGATGGGCCACTGCATTCTGTACCAGATGTAATTTCCAAGCCATCACCATGGGTAGCCCCATGTAGAGTGCATTACAGTAGTCTAGTCTAGAGGTGATGAAAGCATGGATGACAGTGGCTAGGTCTGAGTCTGAGACAAATGGCTGAAGCTGTCGCACTAGATGTAATTTTGATTTATATCCCACCCCTATCCCTGAAGACTCAGGGCAGCTCATAAACACACATAAAATACAAATGTAAAATAAATAATTTAAATCCCACAAAATTAAAAATACTCCATCGCCCTCCCCCCAAATCTATCCCTGCCCATTGAATGCCTGGACAAATAAAAAGGTCTTGCATGGCCTCTGGAAGACAATCAAACTAGGGCTCAGGTGAGCCTCCAAGGGAAGGGAGTTTCAAAGCTGTGAGGCAGTCACTGAGAATGCCTCTCTGCAGGCCCGAGTCGTATGAAACTGGGCCAGTGATGGAACCTGCAAGAGGGCACCCTTGGCAGATCTTAAGGGTCATGAAGGCACATAAGGAGAAAGGCCATCCTTCAGATATGTAGTGCCCAAGCTGCTTAGAGCTTTAAAGGTCAAAACCAGCACCTTGAATTGTGCCCAGAATGCTATAGGGAGCCAGTGCAGACTCTTAAGCACTGGTGTAATGTGCTCCCAGTGACCCACCCCTATCAAGAGGCGGACCGCTGCATTCTGCACCAGCTGCAGCCCCCGAACAATCTTCAAGGGCAGCCCCATGTAGAGCGCATTGCAGTAGTCGAGCCTTGAGGTAATGAAGGCATGGATGATGGTGGCTAAATCCCCATTGGAAAGAAAGGGATGCAGCCTTCTCACCAGATGAACTTGGCGAAAGGCACTCCTGGTAACAGCTGCAACCTGACCTTCCAGGTGCAGCTGAGGATTCAAGAGCACCCCAAGGCTACACAACTGAGTAGCGAGGGGAGGCAGGACCCCATCTATGATGGGAGTCCTAATCCACCCCAGGCAACAGTGTCGTCCAACCATCATCACCTCAGTATTTTGGGGATTCAGCTTCAGATGGCTCACCTACATCCAGTCCCCAATAGCAGCCAGGCACTGAGTAAGCACCGAGACTGCAGGGCCTGGGTTGGATGAAAAGGATAAATAGATTTGGGTGTCATCCATATATTGAAGACAATACACCCCAAATCTATTCACGATCTTGCCCAGGGACCTTAGATACATGTTAAAGAGGAGAGGAGACAAGATGGGGTTCCATGTGGGAGCCCATAAGAGAGGGAGAAGAAGAACAATCGCTCATAAGTACTACCACAGTGAATCAGGTAAAGGGTTTATTAGTAAAGTATCTACTCTCTGATAATGACCAGTATTAAAATATATGAAAAGCTACAGGCAAGTTGTGAAGGGATCCATCCCCTGCCATTCACTGCACGTTTCTGGCAATTGGAGGTTTAGGGACACCCAGAACATGAGATTGCATCATTTGATCTTTTTTGACTAATAGTCACAGATGTCATATATTGTTTCAGAAGATTGGAGAACCTCTTGTTCTTCTCTGTGAGCTGTCCAACTAAGATAAACACAGCAGGTTCCAAATCAAAGGGCTTTCCACTCCATTAGATCACTTCTCCTCTAGATGTCCTGGATAACTTTTTCTCTTGCTTTCTGCCTCCCAGGCCATGCTGAACTCTGCACAGTTGTGCTGGGACCTGATAGTAAATTATCTGAGTGGGGAGGGGAGCAGGAAAGTCTCTTCTCAGCTGTATGCAACACTCTAATTAGTCCCCGTTTCCAGGAGGACAGATATTGGTGCAACACACAGCGAACTCCTGATTGGTTCCCCTAGAAACAGGGACCAATTAGAGTGTTGTACACAACTGATAAGAGGTCCCTGCTCACCCCACGCTCAGATAATGCAGCCCTAGTCCACCTACTTCCACTCAAGCACTGTCCCCTGTCTCTGATAGCACTTGTAGCCCTGCTAGCGCAGTCCCTCTGCAGGCACTAGCTGACTCTTAAAGGGCTACCAGTGGTAGCCCCTTTGAAACCCGAAGCCCATACAGGGCAGAGTATTGTCTCTCTTTCAACACTTCACTCTTCTCAGCCCATACACTTTTACAGTTCAATAATATATAATTTCTCCAAATCTCTCATAAATCTCTCACTCAGACTGCTACCATTCTCTTCACCGATCCTGGGGAGCTACATCCACCCAGGTCATCATTCTTATTATGTCTGCGGAGACATCTCTACTCAGTTCATCAGTCATCTTAGGTCTGGGGAGGTACCTCACTTAGACTATTCTGGATCAGGGGCATCTCCTTCCCTCGACCCTATTCCAGCCCTCCTACACCTGGCCCATTCCGTCAGGACACGAAACACTTCAGTCTGGGGAGTCACCTCCACCCAGATGCAATCCTTCATTCCCCTTAGGGTCTGGGACGTCACCTCCACCCAGGCACAATTCTTTATTTTCCTTAGGGGCTGAGGACCCATCTCCACCTAGATTCACAGCTCCTTTGGTCGCTCTGAGTGTGCACTCCAGGAGCCCTTATTGGGATCTGGCTTCCAATACACTTCCATTTTGTGACCTGCTGAATCCTCCTCCAGCCAGATCTTCTCTGCCTCTAGGGGAGTTCATCTACACCCTGGTTGTCCATTGCCACATTGAGACCTGGCATGCCCTTCTCCACCCAGGCAACATTCGTTCAAAATCCTGTCCCAGGGAGCCCCACTTCACCTAGGATTTCTAACCCTCTTGCAGTCCTGGGGAATCCTTCTCCACCCAGGCTGCTCTCTAAATTCTTATTGTCAGTGGTCAGCTCCTCTGCCTATACCTTGCTGGCCCTCCCAACCTTTTCAGGCACCCCACGTTAGAGTCCTCTCACAGCACAACTTCAGCCAATGTCTGCCTCTCACTTTCTCTTGGGTTTCTGCCTTTTAAACTTCTCTAGGCACTTCATTCTCACTTCCTTTAAGGTCTTCTTTTAGTCCATTTCCTCAGTACTAATGGGTTCCCATTCTGCCAAATTGAATGGTTCCCATTTTGCCTCCTTGTCTGCACCCAGCTCACTGAAAAGCAACTTATTATTTCTATTTCCTCCACTTCAGCTGGTACATAATTCTAAGTGGCCTCACAACCCAACTGCTCCTCGTCCTCTGATTCCAGGGATGGCATAGAGTCCTCTTCCTCGATGTCTTTTCCTACTTCAGTCTGTCACTCTCTTGATCTTTCTCTTTCAGCTTATCCCTTAACCTTTCTAGTTTCTTTGTCACCTCTAGGAGTCCTTCCTGCAGCTCCTCCTCACAGTCACACAGGGCAGCCTATTTTCCAGTAGCACTTCTACTACTTTGCCCATTTGTTCTCTCTCTCTTTCTAGTTCTTCCTTCTTATTTGTTAACTCTTGAACTCGTCTTTGTAAGTCCTCCTTGGCTCTAACCATCGGCACTGTGTTCTGAAATACCTTTTCCTGCCATTCTACAGTTAACCCTGCTTGTATCAACCTGTCTCTCTTTCCCATCTGCTCAGATGCCTCCAACTCCCTTTCCTCATTTTTCTCTTGGAGTCCTCTCTCTCCCTTATTCCTTCTACTTTGGTCCTCTAGTTCTCTCTGGGATTCTGCTGCTCTCTGAACACGTTGGTGAGGGCACTCCCTCTTCAAATGCCCCACCTCTCTGCAGCCTCAACATCTTTTCTTTGTAATTTCCCTACTGGAGCATGGGGTGTCTTTAGACATAATGTCAATGGAGGTCTGAATGTGTTTTGACCTTGATATGAACAGTGGTTTGGCCCTGTGTTCACCATGTGGCACTCTTTAGACACACAGCCCATCTGGGGGCAAGTCAGTGTTTTGCTCACCCCCCGATCTCAGCACGCAAGCATTGCCACCTTGTTCCCGGTGTTGTACCTGCTAACATGCCACATGATATCATTAGATACAGCATTGGCTACGTGTTCAGCCAGAACACACAAATTGCCCTTGTGATACAATGGTGTTCACATCAGGTGTACAATAGCTGGCTAATTGGTGTTGAGATTGTTATGGTGCTTAATGCTTACACACAACGGCCAAACACGTGCTTAGGGGTTTTGACACCAGCTCTTTGTTATGTTTAAAGACACCCAGAGTCACCTCACATGCCCCTCCTGCTTGCATTACCAGCATCTTTTTTTTC
The DNA here is from genome assembly GCA_003113815.1 of Sphenodon punctatus. Classification (NCBI taxonomy): domain Eukaryota; kingdom Metazoa; phylum Chordata; class Lepidosauria; order Sphenodontia; family Sphenodontidae; genus Sphenodon; species Sphenodon punctatus. Next base: position 4,661,782 of record QEPC01000529.1, on the reverse strand, counting down.
TCTGCTCATGGGTCTCATTTCTGACTAGGCTCTTCCTTGCTGGGTCATTCCCCCCTTTAGGGATGTTTCTTATTCCCCTTTGTGAATATGCCCTGTGTAACAATCCTATACCTCTGAAAGAGCAATAGGTTTTGGCCCTTTATACCCTTGATCTCTATCTCCTTATCACACATTTTTCAGGCTTCCCAAAGTTCATTTCCTTTTATACAAGTTAATTTAATTTATTTATTATTAAAAGTTAAAGGGACACCATCTCCAGAAGTGGCTCTGCTGTCCACAACCATAACAATCCCTTGGGGTTCCCCATCTCTGGGGACCCAGGTAGCTTGTTTCCCATGTTGTCTGTCCGTGCTGCTCCCATGGGGTTGTCCACATCCTCATCACTGAGAAACGCTCCTCTCACTCTCCCAGTGCACAACATGACAGCTCTGCTTCAACCCAACCCCAGAGACTGAGTGTCTGTCTCCAAGTCTGGAGTTGCCATTTTACTGCTCCTTATCTCAGAGCTCCTGAGAAGCTTCTGGGCACAATTCTCAAGCTCAAACCAGGATGAGCTGGGACAATGTATGTTCAAATATGGTGCACTATGGGCTTTTAAGGCAAATATTATGTGTGCACAAGTGAGAGCACCAGAGAGAGGAGCACAGTTACTCCTCTGAATGCTCTGCACTTCAGGGACCATCTCTGGCATGTGGTCTTCACAGAGTAATCTTAGCTAGTTTAATACTATCTCTTAAAGCTGCTTAAAACATTTAGCGCATGGCCCACTCAGCCACCCCCCTCCATGACCAGGAAGGCATTCTGACAGTGAAATGCCAGTAATTGAACTTTAAATAAATAATAAATAAATAAATATGTTTGTTGCAAAGTCCATTTATTTTGTCTTCCACCTGGCCCTCTGAGGGTGGAGGGTGTAGAAGGACTGGCAGGGGGACAGATTCCTCCTCCTCCTCCCATGGATCCATCTGAGAAGGTTGTGGGGGAGTGTTCATGGGAGGCGTGCTGCTCGTGGCAGCTACTGGCTGGTGGGGGTTGGTTACTGGGGAAACCAGGGTGAGAGGTGAATAATTCTGGGGCAGAAGAATTATTCATTGAATTTACCACCAAGTTTTATTTAGGTTTAAACTTGTAGGCAATTGGAATTTTATGAACTTACTTTGTCCAATATAGCAGTCTTGAGATCCCAGCAGTCTTGAACATGCCTGTCTCCACGCATGTTGTATGTCTCTTTTCACAAATAGAAGAGCTTGTCACTTAGCCAGTGCCAGGTTCATCTCTCTGTGAATACTCTGCCCCACAAGGAAAGTCAGCTGGTTTTCATACTGGCATTCCATTTAGTACGAGGGTTGCATGAGAATTGCAATACTTGCCTGGTTCTGAAATGGTCCAGGCAAGGGTTGATCTTCTCTGTGTGGAATCATCCAGGCAAAGTCTGATCCTCCCTGCATAGAATGGTCCATGTAGGTCTTAGCATATTGAAACAAGATCCCTGAATCATGCAGGTCTTGGATCCGCTGGGCACTTGTTGCTGGGGGATCAATCTACTTGCAGTAGCAGTCCTGTAGCAAGGAAACACGGATAGTTAATAATTCAGACCACCCCAATCCCACCTTCTTGTCCTAGTGTTTCAGATCCTGCCCCTCCTTCCCACCTGATCTAATGGCCACCCTTCCCTCCCAAAGAGAAGCAGGAATAAGCACCTGACCTACGTTGCTGCTGGGCAGTCACTGCAGTGAGATCTCCAAGGTATGTGGTTGTCCTCCCATGATCACTGCCTGCCATGGTGCCTTTATGTCCACCACCAGCTGCTGTCCTGCCATGGTACCTCTTCCTCCCCCCACAGCCTGCCATCCTGCAATGGCACCTTTCCTTACAAAAACAGATGGCCATTATACCATGGTGTCTCCCCCACAGTCCGCCATCCCACCATGATGCCTTTCTCTTCAACACCAGCCCACAGGCCCACCATGGTGCCTTTCCCACGGCAATCAACCAGTTAGCCCACAATGGTGCCCCTCAACATCCTCCTTCCCTACCATGATGCCTTTCCCTCTGCCACCAGCCCATGGCCTGCCATGGTGCCTCTTCCCCCCAGTCTGTTATCCTGCCATGATGCCTTTCCCTCTGCCACCAGTCTGCTGTTCCACCATGGTGCCCCTCCAGCTCACCATCCCATCATGGTTCTTCTCTCCTCTCCACCCCACCCATTCTTCCCTCTCAATCTAACAGCCACCCTTCCTGCTCAAAAGGAAGCAGGAATGAACATCTGGCTTAGGTTGTTGCTGAGTGGTTGCTGCAGCAGGATCTCCAGGTGCACGCTGTTCTTCTCCCAAGATCACAGCTTTGTAAATGCAGTTTTCCCCGCACCCAGGTGCATTAACTTACCATTAACAGTGGAAGTCACTCTGGAGAAGGCAACTGGGTCTGAAGAGCAAACTTTGGACATGTGCTGCAAATCAGGAGGAGGTGGGACAACACATGTCTGAATTTTGGTGCACATTGGCCTTTTAAGGCACGAGTGACAGCAAGAGCAGAGAGAGGGGCAGGAAGCAGTTGCTCCTCTGAACCCTCTAGACTTTTTGCCGGTGACACTATGGTGCTGGCTGACCTGTATGCATGTAGGCTAAACACAAACTAATTGATGGGATGCAGACACCTGGGAACACACTAGCCCACATTCTCCTGCATGGCAGGCTCTGCATATTCCAAGACCCCATCATGAGTGGGAGTTCTGTGTTTGGTGGGTGGTAGTCAGGTGGCCAATGGGGGTGAAAACCTAATAGAAAGGCAAGTGGTCATCCACCTGTTGTAGGCTATCATCACAAAATTGTTATTAACAGTCCAACTATTTCTGCTAACTATTGATAATTATTAACACCCAAAGGGTAATTTCAGATGTGATGGGCCATTTGGCCCACCATGCTGAACCCTGGACTGGGATCCGTCTCGGATCCCGGTCCGTGATCAGACCGGCCGTCCATCAGACGTGCCAGCCTGATTGGAGAGGGGAATCTCGGAGGGGGCGTGGCTGCATGGCACGATGTGCGGCCACTCAGCCCCGCCCCTGTGCATCCCTGGCTGCCTGCCCTCGGGGAGACGGGCGGCCGCTGTGCCAGATCCCATCCCATGGTTGGGACCCGATTCCAGGATCGCAGATGGCAAGCAGATGTTCATCGTGGCCATTGCCAGCCCTGTCCCGGATCGTGGCCAACCTAGCCACGGTTGGTGCTAGCAGACCAGCCTCACCTCCAGAACCATGGTTAGCTTTGAACCCTGCCAAGAATTCACTGTGGTGAACATCTGGCAGGGCTCAACCAGATGTTACTGCGATCGCTGCCACCACATGGGATCCACTGTGATTCAGTGTGGTGAGCAGCCACATCTGTAACATCTGAAATTACCCAAAATCTTTGTAGAAAATGTGCAGTAATTAGTTTCAGTGGTAGCATAGTCTGTGTCTGTATTTATCTCTAAAATATTACTCCTGAATGATATAAAAAGCATAGTGTTCTAATGGGCTTTAATAATTAGGCCACATTCACACCTGATGCTACAGTGCTGTAAAAATGACGTGAGGCAAAGACGCAGCAGTGGAGAAGAGCCTGGTGCTGGAAGTAGCACTGGTGCGAATGGGGGTCTGCCGGGGCTTTACTCATGCATGACAGGGTGCAAAGTCCAGCCCTATTTTGCATGAGTAAAGCCACGGCAGAACCCCTTTCACACCATTGCTACTTCTGGCATCGGGCTCCTCCCTGCAGCTGCATCTTTGCCTCATGTCATTTTTACAGTGCCGTGACAGCAGGTGTGAATGTGGCCTCAGTTGCCTCACCAGACTAATATAGCCATCAGGATCTATTTCTGTCATGCCATAACGAATTTGTCACTGCTAAATTTCAATGGTACTGGAGGAAATGCCTTAAGAAGAGTCTACCCTTATAATCAGCAAGGGTAGATTTTGAAAGACTGAATCTTGAGTTCCCTGCTGTGACCAAACTCCCACCACAGAAAATATTTCAGGATTAGGATTATAAACAGCCTATTTCAAGCATGTGTAGCTCAGTGGTGGTGCATTTTACATGTTCTCTCTCTTTCTGATCCACAAAGGATAATATGCCAGTCTGCTACAACTTAACCAGAGAAAGTCTAACTCTGAACCTAAAGTACAGAAGCTTATGTAGCTTCCCTCAGTCCCTGTTATGATGAATGACATGGTGATCACTACAGAAGTATGGACTATGGTGTCAGATGTCCCTTATTTTAAGGGATATTCCTTATTTCAAGGGAGCCTCTCTTATTTCACTCTGCCCCCAGCTCCAAAGAGCATAACAGACATCTCTTAATTCACTACCCCACAGCTCCCTAGTCTATATGGTTTTTGAAATATTGATCTGGTGGCACTAGTGTAGTCTCATCAGGGGTACAAACTACTGTGACCTCAGGTGCTTGGGATGTGCTGCCTTATATAGACCAAAAAATCTCAACAGCTTTTGCTCCATGAATTATTTAATGGCCAAAGAAGTCCTTTAAAACATCCACTGAAACCTCCAATAAATTGTTACTGAAGATGAGTTAGGACTCAGGAAGACACAAGATAGCAGGTTTTTTTTTTGCCCACCCATGGGGTAGGCTATTCTGGATCATGAGGTGCTTATCTTCCAGCATACATTCTCTTGTATATGGCTCCCTCAGGCCCATGGCTGAGCACTTTATAAATGATAGAGGAAAGGGAACGTTTAAGGGGTCTAATGTACAGCTGAAACAGGTAGCAGATTGATTATTTATGGGTATTATTCACATTTTGGGTAGCCCTTTGAATAACTGAATAATCAATCAATCAATCAATCAATCGTTTATTTACGGCTGTGGCAAAAAATGTGGCTATACATACATCACAAAAGGAAGGAACTATTCCTTCCAAGTGCTTATAAGCAAACGATAATAAAATACAATATAAAGGTATCACCTTTGAATATTTGCATAAAATGGTAAAACTGGCATCTCAGTGTCTTGTATCTAATAAAAACACTCCAAGTCATCAGCAAGTGGATCAATTTTGATTAGATTCCTACGAAGCTTATGTGATGCTTTTACAAACATTGCCAAAGATATTATGATAAATAAAGATTCATTTTGAAGCAGTCAAACTGTTTTTTCAAAGAAATCAAATATGACCACCTGCACAGTTACCAGAAACAAGTATTGTTCTCTCAGTGCCTGATAGAGAGGGCATTTCCAAAGGAGATGCATTAGGTCTTCCACAAACCCCAATGAGCAGACACATAACTTCTGGATGAATGGAACTTTTGCCCACCTTTCCTCGAGGACCTTAGATTCCAGTTTTCCCAAATGAAGCTTTGTTAAAGCTTCACAGAGATAGAACTGTAGAATCTTAGCTAGGTATGATGGACATCTATTTCGTGGATATATAAACTTATACAAAGGTATATCACTGGGTAATTTCAGATGTGACGAGCCCGGAGGCCCGACACGCTGAACCACGGACTGGAATCCATTTCGGATCCCGGTCAGGAATCAGGCCGTCTGTCCTTTAGGCATGCCTGCCTGATTCTGGAGGGGTTTCGGGGAGGGGGCGGGGCTGCACGGCATGATGTGTGGCTGCACAGCCCCCCCCCATGCTCCCCTGGCCACCCGCACTCTGGGAGACGGGTGGCTGCAGCGGCCAATCTGACTTCTGCGCCTGATCCTGTATCGCAGTCTGGGCCACGATCCTGGATGGGCCAAGGTAACAGATGTTACTTTTGGCCCATCCTGGCTTGTGGCCAATCTAACCATGGTTCTGGCCTCTGGCCGGCTGGAGGTCCAGAACCATGGTTAGCTTTGAACCCCTCTAGGAATTCACCGTGGTGAACATCTGGCGGGGCTCAAACAGACGTTCACGTGATCACAGCCACCACAGGGAATCCACTGAGATTCACTGTGGTTGACTGTGATCTCGTAACGTCTGAAATTACCCTTAGTGCGAGTATATGTGCTAAATCTTCCTGTAGTGAGATATCTAGATAGCAGTCTACAATAAGTTTTCTTTTGGTGGAAAGGGGTAACAGATGTGCCCCCATTAAAAACATACTCAGCCCAACTACCTCCAGTGCCTGTTTTACTCCTGTTAACCAGGTTTTATTATCTGCCATAGAATCATTCATTTCCATTAATGACTGCTGAGGCAATCTAAGGGGAGAAAGAGCCTTGAGTTTCAGTCAGTATAGTAAGGGTTTCAACTTTCCCCTTGCCACAATATTTACCAAGCCTGTCTCAATTTGGGGAAGGGCTCGGGGTGTGCCCCTCTGCACTGCCAGGAGTTTCCTCAGAATGTTTGCCTGGACTTTCTCAATTATTTTCAATGCTCTTGGATCTAGTCCCCATAATTCTGCTCCATAGAACAGAATTGACTCAATCTTTAATTTTAACACTTTGAACGCCTCCTCCCACAGGCGTCTTGCAAATTAATTATAAAAGGACAGAATTTCCCCTGGAGCTTGGTTTGCTTTAAGGGCAACCCTCTGGGCATGGTCTACCCAAGGTAGGGTTTTGGAAAAAGTGAGGCCAAGGTATGTAAACTTCTTTACGGTCTCTAACTTTTCCTTTTCCACATACCAACATCCCTTACTCACTGTACCAAATGTCATAACCTTCAGTTTTTGCACACTGATTTCAAGGGCATTCTCGTTACAATATTCTATGAGTGTGACGAGCATCCTTTGCAATCCTATTTTTGTAAGGGAGAGAAGTACCATGTCATCAGCATAAAAAAAAGGAAGGTACCTCTCCCTCTATCATCTTTGAATGATGGTGCGTAGGTTTCATTAATGACAAATTTAAATCATTAAGAAAAAGATTGAATGGAATTGGAGCAAGGATACAACCCTGCCTCACTCCACAATCCGTGAGAAAAGGCTTCGTCAATTCACCACTGAGTCAGTATCTAACTCTTGTCTTGGTGTCCTTATAGTAAAGCTTAATTAAATAGGCTGTTTCTTCCCCATATTTCTTAATGAGGTGGTGGATGATGAAACACTGATCTGTACATGAATAAGCAGGGTGACTGAATAATATCTATGACCAACACAGGTATTTGCATATCTGGTTTTTAGGTATTCTATTTTGGTTATTTTGACATATTGTTTTGACCATTTCATTTCCCATCATTTTGTTACATTATTTTCAGCAATTGCGCATGTGCAGTGGTGCTAATTTAGCAAAAATGACATTCCAAATTCACCGAAAAACTGGAATAACTGAGCCAAAAAACCCCTATAGCCTGAATCCAAAACAATTGCAACTGGGAGATTAAATAATGGCATATACATGAACGTAAAATAACGAACAGAACAAAAATGTGTAACAATTATTATCTGCATTGTCATATTCAGTGTGGGTAGGTTTGCTTGTTTCCCCCCCCAAAAAAAATATTTGTTCGAGCTCTGCTCTAATGTGAAAAGCTTGTGATCAGAACTAAAATCAAGGGCCAGTGCATAAATAAGAAAGGGACAAACTCTGTGATTATAGGCACCTACTGAATACTTACAGATCATATTAGCTTCTGTCGGTGTTTCAGCTGCTGAGCACCTCTAAGGAGTTGTCCCGAAATGTATTCTAGGACTTGATTTGAAAATACTTTGTCTGACAAGGAGAAATTAGGGTTGCACGCAGCTTTTAGTATCAAATCCCATGTGAGAGGTAGAGGAGGACATAAAGCAATCCCAAGTTTGGCATCACTTTTGTTCAAATCAGGTAGAGTAATGCAGATATTACATGAGCCACTAATTTCCTTTGTAATTACAGTGCAATAAATCAGAAGAGACAAAGTTAAATTTAGCCAATCATGGCCGCATGGAAGTTTGCAATTGTATAGCCGTTAAAGTACAAAAGAAGTTAGCTTATTAAAAAACTAAAGGTTTCTGTGTGGGCATTTGAAAAGAGAAACAAGTAGTAATTAGAGGTATCTGCGTATTAAAGTACCCATTATCACAACTGCCTGTAGGTGGGTTCAAATTACCAGCTTCTACCTGAAAGATAAAACTCTTTAGAATAACTTTTGAGAAGCACATCACATCTTGTGACATATGCTGCACACCACAATAAGCTTCTCAAAGACAATTTAAAAATGGGAGCTTATTTGAAGGGGGTGAAGTAGACAGAGGAGAAAGTGGTGTAAAATTTATTAAGCAGTTAAAAAAATCCTCATTCCTTTGGAATCTTCAGATATCATTGCATTTGGCTTGTATAAAGAGGCTGGCTCATAAATAATGACTTGTTTCTTCACTTATATAATTTCAAAATATTCTGAAGAAATACAGCATTTCCATACCACTATATAGAAAAACATATTTAGAAAGCCTACGAACAACTATATAGAGTACAGAATTAAAGACTGGTTGAACTGATATGTAGGACTGAAACTTGATCTCGATTTTCTCTCGATTCTAGCTGAGAATCATGGTTCTTGATTTGGCGAACTGATTTGTAGGGCTGAAACTCATTTTTAGCAAGAGTCAATAATCAAGAAAATCCTGGTTCTTGACACTTTCTCAGTCAAGGATTTTTCATGATTTGCCATTTGCTGTGATTTACAGACGTTTACCGTTTACATTGATTTACCATGTACCGCTTACTATGTTTGTTCCAGTAATGCGCATGTGCAAAATGGCAGCACATTCCCAAATGGTGGCAATGCTGTTGTTGCCATCTTGGAAGAGGGCTCCACATACACAGAACAGCCACAGAAGCTGTTTTGTATATGTACGTTACTGGGATGAACATGGTAAGCGGTGCACAGTAAATCTGTATACAGTACACAGTAAATCACGGTAAATGGTAAATTTTGACAAGATTGTCACCAGATCTTGAACTGTTATGAAGATTGTCCCAAGATCTTGGTAATGATTCTTGATTCTCCTGTGATTTTCACGAGAAACAAATGGATTCTTGTTTCGGTTTTGTATTGTCCATTTACCCATTATATTGTTTTTTGCATATATTTACTTTGAATTCCCTAGTAATTGTCACACTAGCCAGTCATAATGAATGATCCCAAATGCCATTTTATAGCCACTTATTAATGTATTGTTTTGATCTCGAATTATGCCCATCCATAGTAGAACTGGAAAAGAGACAGAACAATAACAAAGATGATCAAGAGTAAAGAAAGGGCTGTCTACAGTGGGCTTGATCACACTGCTGTTCACTCTCTGTGCTGCCTGCTGGACAATGTAGTTCTATTCCCTGTGCATGCTCTGTGCATTCACTTCCTGGTTCTCTGATATTTACAGATGGATTTTAACTCAACTCTTGGCTCCTGCTGAGACAACTGTGTTCCCCAGAGGAGCTTTTTTTGACTGTTTCAACCAGGAAACAGTGGGAAGTCAGGGGTTTGAAATGAAGCCTCCTCCTTGCTTCTTCCATGGCAGTAGCTTGACCTCCTGGGAGCTACTCTCCTCTGTGTCAGGGGTAAAGGGGGAAAAGGGGTTCTAAACTGAGAAGAAAGGCAGGAAAAGGGGAACCAGGAAGGGTAGAGCAAGCGGTAGTACCGGAAAAAGAGACCCTCTCAACCAGTCTCGTTCCCATAGAGACTCTCTCAGCAGTAGAACTGGGAAACCCAGCCTTAGAGATCTTAGAACTGATCATCGAGGTTGAGGGGAAAAGACCAAAGCCAGACCAATGATAGGAAAGACAATGTCAGAAGGGGATGGAGTTAAAGGACTTGAACCTAAAGAGCCAAGAGACTCAAGATCAACAGGGTCCTGGAGGGGACAGGCTCTGAGAAAGGGGGAATAAACCACAGGGGAGGGAACACAAGACTGGAAGCGTGAGGGAACTATGGTTTAACAGGGATGTTGGACAGGACAGGAATCTATAAAGGGGGAACTCAATAATAGGCTATGGGCAACAAGGTAAGCATAAGGGGGAACCAAGGGACTAGGGATGAGGGAATACAAAGGGGGAAAATAATATCATAACAGGGAAACACAGTGAAAGGTAGGGTACCAGGGATCACAGAAAGGGCACACAGCAAAGGTAGGTAGGGAATCCCCAAGAGCGCAAGGAGCAGGGCAGGACAGGGATCTATGAAGGGGGAACTGAACTATAAGCTATGCGCAGCAGACTAAGCATAAGGGGGAACCAAGGGACTAGGGATGAGGGAACACAGAGGGGGACAAGGGGATCACAACAGCGGAACACAGTGAAAGGTAGGGTACAAGGAGTCACAGCAAGGGCACACAGAAGAGTAGGGAAGAAATCCACAAGAGCGCAAGGAATAAGACCCACCCACCCACACAGGACCAGGGAAACACAGGCACTAAAGCCTACCAACAAACACCAAACACAGAACAGGACCACAAAGGAAAGAGAGTTCGATTCCAATACATAACACACAATACTCAAGGGGCATAGCCACAGGGGAAGAAGCAGGTCTATGCCATATAAGGTGAAGAGACAGAACAATAACCACACAGGGGGAAGAGCAATTGCTCCACCAGCTTCCTGAGGCCACCAGAAGGTCTTAAAGACTCCCTGGTGGCTAATCTGGAAGCCGGGAGACAGGCTGCAGAAATGGGATGACAGCTGAGCAAAGGCGGGGCACACACCAGGCGGAGATGCAGGAGACATAGAGAGGAGAAGGGAAACACATGCCACCAACATACCAGGTGGAGCAGGCTGCTGAAGCAACGCCGCCAGGGCCAGGGGTTCAAGACCTGGACCTGATACCCTGATACCCTGTTGTTCTTTCTCTCTGGCACCATGGTTTGACCTTCCCCATAGAGTTCCATTGGTGTACCTGGTCACTGTTTCTGCTTCTGGCGCAATCCTCCACCTCAGGTAAAAATCTCAGGTAAAAACTGCCCTGTGCAGGTTTACCCTCCTTTATGCAGACGGCATGATGGCAGACATTGAGGTTCTCCACCAAACGTAGGGTGATTGTTGTCCATATACAATCACCTTGTTCATATACAGTCTTCTTCAATAACAGTTCAAAAACACATAATCATTCACAGTCCCCCATTCTTCAACCATATAGTCTTCATGAAATCTTCTTGTTCAGGCTGCTTACTCAATTGCCTTCACCTTTCAGGATTTCCCACTAATTATTTTGTCTATCAGCTCTATCACCTTCACCTTATACCCTTTGTCATTGGGGTTACAGGCGCTATTGTCTGTACCTTATAACCCCTTTATCTTGCTCTGTCACCTTCAGCCTGCCACTCTGGTTCTGGCCTGCTCCATCCCTTACAGCTAGTCTGGTCCACTGGTTCTTTCTTTGAGACTAAGATCTCAGTCCTGTTGCTTGTAATTGTTAATCAGCTAATACCATCAGTTTAACTCCTGTGGGTGATTGAATCCATCACCTTCACCCTTACCACCCATTAGCTTTTGAACTCCATCCATTTCCTCCACCCCTTACAACCTCCACCCCTTACAACCAGCCTGGTCCACCAGTTTCTTTCAGCTAATATAATCAGTTTCACTCTGTGGGTGGCCAGCTTCATTGCCTGCACCCTTACCACCCTTTAGACCTCATCTCATTTCCATATATTTATTGTTGGCCAGCTCCATTGCCTGAACCCTGCCACCGACCCATTTTTCTCACCGTGGGGCCCTGGAGCAGCCCCCCCCCCACTCTTCCATGCATCATGCCACTTACTCTTCAGCCCCTTTACCCTCTTTTAGCCCCTCTGGGTTATTAAATGCTCCATTTACCTCAAGGTCCTTACTTTTCCTATAGGAGACAGACCCACCCAACCTTTCCTAGCTCCCAGCCCTAGGACCTTAGGACTTTTTACCAGGGTGCTACCCCTAAAGTCCACTACCACTGCAAACCTCAAATCTCCTAGGCTCTCAGGTCTCTCTCGCTGTCAGGGTCACTCCTTATCTCTGCAGGTGGGGACTCTGATGCCGGGGGACCCCGACTCCTCCCCTTGCCGCGGCTTCCCCGGCACATCCATCAGGTGCATGGTGGAGTCTGGGGGTTGCCGAGGCGGCGCCACGGCAGGATGTCACTGCGGGGCCCTCCCTCACCACCGTGCAAAATGCAGGGGCGGGGCCAATGCCGTTGCGCCACTCCTTGCAGCTGCAGGCATGTCGGGAGGGTGTGGCAGACATGATAAACACCGGTGTTGTAAAGCATACAGCGCTGGTGATCCGAATAGACTGGTCCCCTACTGAGAGCTAAGCACACTTGTGATACTGACTCTTGTTTATGTGCCTTGTTGTGTTCCTTCCCTTCCCTTCCCTTGTTAGTCTGTGGAGTTTTGGGTCTCGGGTGTTGGAGTGATGTGGCTGGTGAGTGTCCTAACCCCTAGTGTATTTCCCTTAGAGTGAGTAAGTGCAAGCACAAGAGAACGAGCGCGTGCCTGTTTCCCCCTCCAGGGATTCCTACCCCTCCCCTGTCAGGGTGCCAGTCCTCCTCCCTTCCCTATGGAGCCTAGGCCCTGGTCCTTCCTCTCCTCACTGTCGGCACTAACATTCCCCTCCCCTGTGGTACACATCAGGTGTGCATGGTGGGTGAGACGCAAGAGGGAGCACTCCAGTGCAATCTGTTCAGCATCCTATGATGATAGAGGCCTAGGCTCTTGCAGTGTTCTTGGACACCGCTCTATCCTGATGGGCACTGTTAATCAGCAAGTCATCTTGGAGCACTGCACGGACTTGACCTTGCCTCATGAAGTCCGTCAGGGGGTTCCTTTCCTTGTTAGGGGCCTTACCCATCCTTTCCTTGTGTCCTTCCCACCCACCCGTAACACTCACTTAGGCTTCACCACTCATCCCAGGGTGTATCCTTCCCTCCACTATCCTTCTTTCTAGACTCCTGAAAGCTTAGGATGGTCCCACATCACCCTCTTTCTCTAGTATCCCAGTCTGGTATGAAAAACTTGTTCTGGAAATGGTCCACCACAACACAATCTCCTTGGAAAAGCTGGTAGATACAGTCTGGCTAGAGATCATGACCAAGTATGCAGTGGGTGAGGAATGTGACTTTGAGGTTGGGAAAGAGAAGATGCTGCAGGTGAAGGTTATGAAAATACATCCACTGGAGAAGGTGGATGAGGAGGCTCCTGAGAAAAAAACTGATGGTGCCTGTGACTCCCCATCCAGTGATAAAGAGAATTCCAGTCAAGTAGCCCAGGACAGTCAAAAGGAGGCAATCCTGAAGGAAGATGATAGGAGGGACAGTATGAGTGACCGGGCACGCAGATCCCCTCGGAAACTTCCTACTTCCCTGAAGAAGGAAGAGAAGAAATGGGTTCCACCTAAATTCCTGCCACACAAATATGATGTCAAATTGCAAAATGAAGAAAAGATCATAAGCAATGTGCCAGTGGATAGCTTAATTCGTACAGAGCGCCCACCTAATAAGGAGATCTTGCGGTATTTTATCCGCCATAATGCACTTCGGGCTGGCACAGGCGAGAATGCACCTTGGGTGGTGGAAGATGAGCTAGTGAAGAAGTACTTGCTCCCCAGCAAATTTAGTGATTTTCTGCTTGACCCACATAAGGTATAATATCCAGAGGCTGGGGCCCTTGGGCGACACCAAAGGGTGTCGGCTGTTGACTGGGGCTGTTTGCTGAGCCGGGGTGCCTGGGGGTCCTTCAACCGGACAGACACCATATCAGACACCATGCTGCCAGCGGCTCCTGGGGGAGCAGACTTACCGGGGCTTTCTATCTGCCGGACCTCCGAGGGGGCTCGTTGTGCTGCAGCTGCTGCCGCTGCTGGGATGCTCTGCTGCTGCCACTGCTGTGACTCCCCGCTGAAGACCGATGGGGCAACAACAACATGGACAGTTGAGTGGGGAGCAGGGGAGACAAAGGATTAGGGTGTTGAGGGCGGGAGCCCCAGCACCAACCCCTGGTGGCAGCAGGGGAGGTGGGGTTAGGATGGGGGGGGTGATTTTTGGAATTAGGTTAAGGGGTAGAGGGGTTTGTTTTGTTGATTTAGAACTGTTTAATATTTAGATTGTTGTTGTACTCGGGCATTGCTGTGGATGATAGGTCCCCCCTCCCGGTGAGAGCAGGAGGGTAAGGGGGGGATGTGATGGGCTCCTTCCCTGGTGGCAGCAGAGATGGACCATATGGAAGGACTGGTGTGATTATGATATGTTGTAATATTATTTTGTTGTTTTTATATTGGATTGTGTGAGGGACGGGGAGGGTATGGTTAAAAATGAAATGGTATGTTATGAAATGGTATGTTGCGTTAATTGAGGGGTCATTGCAGATGTGTTGTTTGTGTTGAATTTATAATTGTTATTGTTTTTTGGATGTCTTCTACTTTTGTTGTTAGCCGCCTCGAGTCGCCATAGGCAAGAGAGAGCGGGATATAAATAAAAGTTGACTTGACTTGACTTGACTAGTATTAGAGAGGGTATGTACTGGGGTTCCCCACTAGACTTTTGGAATACCAATTTCAATATGGGGTCTGTTATTTGAGTCTGGGTACTCAACACTCTGTGTTGAGCATTCAACTCAACCAATTGAGTTGACTCACACTCAACATACACTGGGCCTCCCTCCCAGTGCTAGGTTAGCCAGTCAGACCTCTCTGTTCTGCTCCATATTCCATTCTGGGGTGCCCTAGTAGGGCATGTTCTCTTCACATGGTCCTCCTTTTTCAAATCCAGTGCCTTCTGCGGTTTTTAGATGCTTGGTCCATATATCCCCAATTCATCATTCTCTGACACCCTCAGAGTCCTTGAGTCTTTACATGAGAGGAGGGAGAAAAAGAGGGGGAAAGTCCAAGATTTAAAAAATTTAAAAATTGTGATTTCAATGAGAAACTGGGAAACTGAAAGCTTGTGTCACATTTTGTTTTATAATAATATAAAATGAAAAGTATAAATCAGCTTTCATTCATTCTTATGTTATAACTATTATTTCCTTTACAGATTATCCTGAATATTAATATTCTTCTAATAATAGGTCACTATTAAAATGAACATCAACTGAGTGTGAAAAGGTTATTAGATTCTGGATGCATCCTTAATGATAACATAAGCATTAGGAAAAGACAAAAGGGAAATGTTGTTTCATTCTTAAAAGCAAAGAATAAAACAGACTGATAAAATGGTCAAACGGCTTGATCACAATTTATTTCTGACCTTTTAATGCCTTCTGTTCTCAATGATTTTCTGTCATTTCTGTCTAGCCAGGACTTGAGACTCAGTCCCAGAGGTGCTTAGCTTTATGTTGCCACTTAACTTTCAACTTCCATTTTCAGAATTGAAAGATAAGTAACTAATTGTCATTGGGGTATCCAAGAGTTTATCTGGCATCCAAATCTATGAAGTTGGTATTACCCATGAACTTGAAAACTTTTCTGTACTCATTCTTCATGAAAGATTGCTCCATGTTATAACTCTGTTATGGCCTACTGCTGTCATTGTCATTATCAGTGACTATCATGATGATTATCTGCCTTCTGTTCTGTTAGACAGTAATGAACAAACTTCAATTCAAACTTTCCAAGATCTTTCTTCACCTGAAGCACAATATTTCTTCTAGTACTTGCTACCTTAAAAATTCTCTAGCACCGCCATTAGTTTACATCCGATAACATGATACATATGTAAAAAATGTACAAACTGTTTCACTTTAGCATGCTCATCTACTATATAATACAATTCTAGTAGTATCTACCTAAGAGGTGCATATACTAACTTGAAAAATGTGCATAGCTGACTTTGACTGTAGTCTCAAACCAGTAAACTGGAGTTCTGTTGACTTCAATTGGACTTTGGAGTAATTGGCCTGAAGACTGCAGCCTCTGGAACTTTAGGGTTGGTATCTGCAAAACAACTATCTACGCAATAAACAAATTTACTTATGTAATGTTGCAGAGTAATAACTGATTCGCAATCAGTAAGGACAAATGCAGCTGAAGATTTAAAAACAGAACTTAAGCTTTCTCAGGCACAGATCCTTAGTTACATCTCACTAGTAAGAAGACAGAATGGAGACTGAGACAATGAGAGACAAGGGAAGAAGGAGTGGTTACACAAAGGAATTCAACTGCAAAACCCCCTCTCCCTTCCATGTACACATAAACTTAGCAGTGCCATCTGGTGGCTCTATAGTCAATTACTGTTCTTAATACAGCAGGCATTAACTTATGAATGTTGCATACACCAACACCCCTTCTCAACAGACAGAAGTTAACCTACTAATCCCATTTTACTTAGTAGCTTTTGGTGGCGCTCTCCTGCAAAAGGTTTTGTCAGGACATCTGCTACCATGTCTTCTGTAGGACAATATTTCATGTCTATAAGTCCTTGTTCTTGCGAGTCTCTTAGGAAATGACATTTCACGTCTATATGTTTGGTCCTTGGGTTTACTTTTTCCGTTTGTGCGAGTATAATACAGCCTTGGTTGTCTTCCAAAATTTGTATAGGGCTGTTCAGTTCTTTCCCCAAGTCTGTGAGCAATTGTCATAGCCAAATTATCTCTTGACTAGTATGCGCCGCTGCAACATACTCGGCTTCTGTTGAGGAGAGTGTTACTGTGGTCTGTTTCTTGCTAGACCAACTGATGGATTCCGCTTCTAGCAGAAATAGCCAACCACTGGTGGATTTTCTGTCAGAGATGTCCCTAGCCCAATCTGCATCTACATACCCTGTCAGGTTACATCCAGAAGTTGCAGGTAACTGCAGTTTAAGGTGTGCGGTTCCCTTCAGGTAGCGCATGACCCTCTTTATCGCATTCCAGTCTTTCTGACTTGGTGCTGATACTTTCCTGCATAGGATTCCTATTGCTGCTGCAATGTCTGGTCTAGTGGTGATGGCGATATACAATAGTTTCCCAATTGCGCTTCTGTAGTGTCGGTTGTCTGGCAGTTGCATGCTTTGTTCTTCAGTCCCCTTCAGGTGGTTAGTTTCCATGGGAGTGCTTACTGCCTTGGCATCTTTCAGTCTGAAGCTTTCTAGCAATTTTTCTATTTTATTTATTTATTTATTGATTGATTTTCTGAATTTATACCCCGCCCCTCCTGAAAACAGCTCAGGGCGGCTTCCAACAATAATAAAAAAATACATATAAAACAGTTTAAAATACATCAAAAACAATTTAAGTGTTTAAAACAGGGCCCTGGGATACAATTTAACATTAAAAGAATAAACAGAGTAGGGGAGATAAACAAAACCTAAACCCCCCCCCCTCCACCCCAAAGGTCTGGGCGAACAGCCAGGTTTTACAACACCACCGGAATGTCAATAGGCTTGGGGCCAGGTGAGCTTTCTCCGGAAGGAAGTTCCAAAGTTGCGGCCTGGCCACTGAGAATGCCCTCTCCATTGTGGCACCTCGCTTTAGGTGGGGAACCTCCAGGAAGGCACCCCCGGCTGACCCAAGGAGTCACTCTGGGGCGTGGAGGGCGAGGCGGTCCCTGAGGTACGAGGGGCCCAGACTGTGAAGGGCCTTATAGATCAACACCAAAACCTTGAAACTAGCTCGGCACGCTATTGGCAACCAGTGCAGAGACCGGAGCACAGGTGTAATGTGCTCCCGATGACCCGTTCCCGTAAGGAGGCGGGCCGCCGCATTCTGCACTAGCTGCAGCTTTCGAACCAGGAACAAGGGAAGCCCCACGTAGAGAGCATTGCAGTAGTCCAGCCTCGAGGTGATGAAGGCATGGATGAGGGAGGCCAGGTCCGGGCCGTAGACGAACGGATGCAGCCTATGCACCAGATACAACTGGTGGAAGGCAGCCTTAGCGACTGCCTCCACCTGCCGCTCCAGGCGGAGGTCCGCGTCCATTATCACCCCCAGACTCCGGACCTGATGAGCTATAGGAGGGTGAACCCCCCCAATCAGGGGGGCCACTACCTCCCTCGCTCTTCCCACCAACATCACCTCCGTCTTATCGGGGTGGAGCTTCAGTCTGCTCTGCCGCATCCATTCCGTC